>OZ034801.1:7725169-8227354 GCA_964028335.1 Altica lythri | reverse complement strand
TATTTGAATCAACTATACATGTACACTGAGCCAGAACGACAACTCCAAAAAGTGTTTACTCGAAAATGCAACGGCATTCAACGAATTGCCTAAGAGAATTTATCGAACTCATTATACAAAAGCCATTTTCAAAGTTTGGTACTTACATGTTTCGTTGGACTAATTTTTTCTTCATCAATACAAATAAAAATTGATTGCTAGTAAGCTGCATAAAAGCTCAGCACGCAAAACATTTAGCAGTTCTCAAAATATAACTTTGATGTAGTTTACATTCATTCATAACTTGATATAAATATAAAAACGAAGATTACGCTAATTCTAAGTAAATTTACATAGCATATACCTAAGAAAATTTTAAAAAATTAAAATACATAATATTTACAAATTTAATTAATTAAAAACATATTAGATAATTCTATATAAAAAAAATATTGCATTAAAATAAATTATTTTTACAATTAACAATTAAAGTTGCTATGTTAAACATTTATAGTTACTTACTTTTATTGGAACGTATATAGTTATTATTTTTACCACCTTATGACAAATTTGTAAAGTTAAGAATAAAAGATAAAAATTTAGCTCCTGTCTAAAAGATAATTATATACAGTGACCTCAAAATTGAAGTGATCAAAAATTATTCTTGTTATTATTATTATAATTACATGTAGAGAAAGATAGAGGATAAATCCTATCAACCTAACATACAACTACAATAAAATAAATGACTAGTACAGAACAAAAAATGGTAATTTGTTAAACGAAAATTTATCCAGACTGTTTTTAAAGTAATTTATAGAGAAGTGCATCAATAGCCATTACGAGTAAAGTATTTCACACATCAAAGCTTTTATTAGTCAGAAAGTGCATGGCTTTGTTTTAAAGTGTTCTTTTTTATGTTTTAGTGAATGACCTCTCAAACGTGTATCTTTGTTTAGAATAAAAATGTTTTTAAGGTTGCCATGGTCGTTTTCTCAAGATACGATAAATCATAATCAAATCGCCTCTTAAACGACGTTCGTCGAATGGTAGAAGCTTTCCAGTATCAAGTCTTTCACCATACAATAGTCGGGGCACGAAATACGAAAATTTGTACCATATTTTAGTTGCGATTAAGTATGGGACACGACACTGCACCTGTATACTCCAGATGAGGCCTTATATATGTTCGGACCACGAGAGATCACTAGTAATGGTAACACCTAGGTCCACATGAGATGACACAGAACGTATGGTAGAGTTGTCCAAAGAGTTTATTACGTGCGGTTGTTTTCCCCTAGATGCAAAACAATACATTTTCCGATATTCAATGGAAAAAGCCAGTTTTTACAGCATATAACAACAACAACCGAGTCCAAGTCCATCTGTAATGTTATAAGATTCGTTAATGAATTTGCGTATAGCTTGGTATTATATGCAAAAAGTGCACTTTGATATGTGCCGTGGTAGGTCACAAGAGTAGATTAAGAATAAGAAGGGTCTATCTTAAGGAACACCACAAGTAACTTGTCTACTAGATGAGAGGTTTTCGCCAACTTTAACAACAAAATTTTCATTAGACATGTAATCTCTTATCCAAGTGTTTAGTTTTCCTATAATTCCAAAATGTTCAAGTTCGTACAGTAGCTTTCTTGTTGACACCCTATCGAAAGTTTTGGAGAAGTCTAGACGTTTATGCAGCTAAACAGGTTAGTTAGAGTAGATTTATTTTTTCTAAAACCATGCTGTTCGCGAGAGATTACTTGAGACATAGACAGAAACGGCGTCATTTGCTCGACAATAACTCTTTACCTGTTTTAAAAGTTAGGGACAAAAGACTAATTGGTCGATATAGTTTTGTTCGTCAAGTTTGTCACCTTTTTTGAAGATCGCCGTTATTGACGCTAATTGGAGTGGGTACGAAGGAATAAATAAATGAGTGAGTCATGATAGAAGATAGAGGAGAACAGAGGACGAGGCACATTTTCTTAAGGTGTTACATTATCTAGACCAGGAGAAGAGTGAAATTTTAACAACAGCAGATGCTTTTTGACCTCGGTTTTAATAAAAATTATGTTGTTTAAACAACGTTTAACTTTATTAAGCCTAATCGTAGGTAAGGGCTCATCATCAGATTCCTGTGCGAAAACTGCAGCAAATGTGTCTACTAAGATTTCCGCTGTTTCTTGATATAAGGAACACTTAGTACTATGGAAACTGCGAAGGATAGGAATACCGACTGTGCTGTTTAAAGTAGACCATATAATCCAATTATGGCATTACTTCTTCTGACCTCTGCAAAATTTTTTGGATGTCAAATATCACTTGGGCCAAAATATATATAACAACAGAAGTGATTTTAATATAAAAACGGCAATAAATATCATTTTTTGCTAAATATATGGGTATTATATATAGAATAAACATATATGTAAGATGTATATTTAATATATTTCTTTAAAAAAATGTCATAAAGTGGTGTCATATACCCGTTAAGCATTAAACCTAACCCCAAAATTCTACAACCATCCCCCAGCTGGTGCATTGTGACCACTTAGTGGTGTAACCCCAGATAATTTTGGATGGGACTGCACTTGACTACTCCCAGGAAATTTAAACTCATCTTCAGGTGTCTGCGAAGATCCGGTAGGATTACTGGATGACGAGTTAAAGAGTAGAGGCTCTCGTGAAGTGCCACTTGGTGGTATAGTAGGCCCCACCGTGTTAACACTTTCTTCAGTAGTAGATGGTGTTAGTGTGGACGGTACATTAGCTGATATTTCAATAGAATCTTGTTGCGATTGGGTTTTTTCGTGACGGGGTACTAGCTGAACACCTTCTGGGACACGAGTTGGAACACTGGCTGCTCTTTTTAAGACCTGTTGGAACTGCAAAATAAGAATTATCTAATTTAAAAACAAAACCTTTAGTTCAATCTGGTCGCGAACAATTTTAGTTTTAAGTTTAACTAGGTAATTTTTGGTAAGAATTTTGTATTTTCATGTACTTATAATATACCATTATTTATCCCAGAGGATTATTGCCATTATTGACTTTTACCTATTACAAAGACATTTATTATGATACCCGTGACCATTTAAACCGTTGACTTACCAAAATAGCTGTTAATAATGTCAGATGTTAATAATTATGCAGAAAACAAGGTAGATATAGCAATTACTGCTGAATATACATTTTTAGTATATAAATTTTATTTACTTTCTTTGGTGGTGCAATCTTTCTATGATGGTGGTGATGATGGGACTGTTCAGTTGAGCTAGTTGGAGGCACTATTGGACTTGTATTTCTGGACGCAGAAAACTTTTTTCTTTTCTTCTTTAGTAACGCTAGGCCCTGAGCGATTCCATGCAATTCTTTTTCTGGGGGCTCCGTAGCATCTAAACTTGGGTTTGAATCGGACAAACTAATAGACCTATAAGTAAAAAAACTCTTATTCGGTACTTTTTGGCTATACAAAAAAAATCTATTAACAAACAGTAAGCTAGTATTTTCCAGTATGAAATAAAAAAACAGTAACATTTGCATTGTACATCAATGAGAAGTTGTATTCTTGAATAAATTATTTTTTGTAATAAAAACCTCATATATCTTCATTTTTGTGGTGTAAAAATTTGAGAAGGTAATACCAATAAAAGGTAGGTATTCTTTCACTTTCCTCCTGAAGCGAACAGAGCGCTGTATTTATTTATATGTTCCTCAATGTTTCGTTGTTCCGGTACATGTTCCAGAGTATGTACTTTTAAAAATTTCGTCCCCTTTCTTGAATGCTTCTAATAATTACCATATTGAGTCAAGTATTATGCGGCAGCTTCAATTCTTCATGCTATAACCGTATATTAAGAGCAGTATTTAGATCAAAGCCTCTAAACAGTCAGTTTACCTGTTATCATCTGATGCTGGACTGTTGCTATGACTATGGGAATGATTAGTACCGTTTTCTCTACAGCTATTACAAACTGAGTCCTCTGATCGAGATCTTCTAATTAGTCTGGACACTTTTCCAGTTTTAGCTGCTTCAATCAAAGTGCCCCAGCGTCTCTTGTGAGAGTGGATCCTCTTCAGATTGAGTCTGTAATATAATAGTTTATAACTTCATACACTTACAAGTTGAATTTTCTTTATTGGAAGGTGAAGTCATTAAAATTTTTTTTTAAATGCATCATCCAATTTGTATTTTATATAATTAGATTTTCTTTTATATATACAAAACATTTTATGTTTTATGTTTATTGCGTTTACTAACCTTTTATGGTGGTGGTTATTTCCTTCGTTAATGCTTCCTTGGGATGAGGAAACTGTACTGCTATGCATGTGTAGTTTTCTCGGATTGTGCGTGAATATACCAGATAATGTTGATCCAAACAAATCATGATGATGAGTATCTCCTCCTTGATGATGCTGTTGTAAAGAAGCTATAAATTCTGCAACTGGTGGTAAGGTGGATGAAGTAGTTGATGGTTGTGGGGCTATATTAAAACCTTTCATAAGCCGCCGTTCTTTTTGTCTGTTCTTTTTACCTCCTGTACCTAGAGGGAGCAAAATTAGTTTGATGTACTTAGTAAAATATTATAAATATTATTATAAGGAGAAAACTAGTTCATTTGTTTAGTAATGGTAAGAAGTGTGGTGACAAGAACGGTTCGTCTAAAAGTTCCTACTAGATTTAGTGTAGTAATTTCTCCTTATTGAAGAAGTCTTTAATTATTTAGTTAAAAGTTACAAATGTATTGATGATGAAAGAAAGGTTTGCCAATTTTTAAAATTATGTTTAGTAACTTGAAAATGATTGGATCTTGTAGTCATATGTCAAAACCAAGTGGATACAGTGGATAGCTGCAAGGGATGAAAGTTGCAAATTTTTCACGGGAAATTGTCATCACCGATAATATGGATGAAAATTTTCCCCGTCAAATGTGTTGATACGACAATTCGAAATCCCGACGAACAGACACCTGAGTGGATACCAAGGAGGTGGCAAAGGGCAAAGAGAACCAAAATTTAGACAAAAAATGGTCGATCATGGATAATATGTCTTCCATTTCTGCCACGTAATGTTGTACTCTTAAGAAGCCTGAATCCAAAATGACAGACAATTGGATGGAAACAAAATAGGTGGTGTACAAGAGTAAAGAGGGCTAATATTCAGCACTCTTCTCTGCCACCCTCTTTGTATTCACTCAGGTGTCCGCCCGTCGGAATATCGAAGCATTAAATTTAAAAATTTATTGTTTAAATTTAACTTATTGTAATGTAACAACTGTCTTAAAACAAAAGGCTAAATTTGTAAACGAGCTTCTCTATAAATAGCCACGCACCTTCGACGACGTTCAACATTTTTCGCAAAACAGCAACTGGCTATACACAACAAAATTAGCTTAATCTGTTTAAGAAATGGTATTAACAAAACATAGATAACTAAAGAGAACATTAGCTCATTTTAGTATTTTTTTATTTTTAAAAGTAATTAGATCTGTAGGTTTTTTACGAGTTATCGTACAAGATATATTATTATGTTTAAACACCATTGAGAAATTTTACGCATGATATGGTAGTTGAAAACAAGAATCATTATTCTAGATTACAGTTTATGAATTGTTAAATTTTCTGCTTAATATATGTGTCATATCCAAGTAGAACTAACTTCTTTCGAAAAGTAAAGAATTGTGCATTTTTTACAATAAACTTTATTTTCTGTATGTAGTTACCTATTCTTATTGTATAAGTCAAAAAGTTTAAGCTTGTTTCGAATTTTTTGTAACACAGAATCATTTATATGCAACTTTTTAACAAACAACTAAACAAAATTGTATCAAAACTTACCCATAACACTGTGAGCAGTAGACGTATTCATACCGGAGTTTTTAAGAATTTCAATGAGCTCAAAACGAAAGGCAGATATGTCCTGTTTTATTTCGTTTACATCGTCCTCGGTAACACCCTGATTCTCTGCCTTTCTTTGTTCCACCGTCACATATCTTCGGACTAAATTTCGCATAATGCCCTGTCAACACCAATAACATTATTGTGTTTGTTGTTTTGTTTCAAACTTTGGATGATATATGAGAGAAAACAAATTCAACTTTAGAACAAACTCAATACAAGTAGTATCACAATAATAATCAAAGTTGTTATATACTAATAAAATATTTGGAATAGGTACTGAGTAAAATGTGAAAATTAAAAAACATAGTATAAGTAGATCAACATTAAACGAGATTTTATTTGAGATCGATAACAATAAAAGAGAATGACAGCAAAACAAAAAAAAGAGTAGAAACACCAGAAGATCAAAACTAAAAAATAAAAATCTGGTAGGGAAAGGGAAAGCATAATGTCTTAATTGCGCCAAAATATTTATTGCCTCCGATAGCCAAGCTGTACATTTCGAGTACAAAACAGTCTAGATCTGCAAACAGTGTCTTAAACAATTGGCTATACCAGGATATCAGGGCATAAAAGGGGATTGTTGGAAACAAAATTGTTGATAGTCTCGTAAAAGAAAGAGCTAGTACTCCTTTTTTTGGACCTGAACTCCTACGTGGCATCTCAAAACACCGCATTATGGATGAAGTTCATATTTGGTGCAGCCTACGGTAAAAAAACCTCAGACCAAAGACAAGTAAAAAGGTTAATACGGCCTTCACCGCGTTACTGTAAGTAAGTTTTACAGCTTCAGAAACCCGAATTTTTAGTAATTGGAGTAATTTTCACAGGATTCTGCCCACTGAGTAACCATCTTTGTGAACTGAGCAAAGCAAACAGTTAAACATGTAGATTCTGTGAGTATGAAACTAATAAAAATATTATCTGTAACTGCAGATTAATATCTGGGACAGGTCTGCTTAGAGCCTGATTACATCCCAAGCGGAAAATAGACTTTCTTAAAAGTCTAGACCGTATGGACTCATAAAAAGATGTAAGGTGTAGGTACACAAAAGATCTTTTAGGTGGCAGATCTCCTAGGCAAAACAACCCCACTTATAATCTACAATCCGTTTGTAAAAATGTACCTATTTTTAACAATACAGATTCTTCATCATAAAAGTATATCATTATGGAAATATTTCATATTTAAGTTTAAGCTGAAAACAAAATCACTTAAAAAAGAGATCAGGCTATATACCTATATAGATTTTCAATAACATAATACCATCCCGTTCGAACACAAACAGAATAACAAGCTTAGATCTGTCAGTCATGAGAGTTATAACGCACTATTGATTAATTAGAGAGCAAAACTCATTCTTCTCATATTTGTTGTGTTGAATATCTGGCGAAAAAGGAATTCTTGTTTTTTGACATTTAAAGATATAAAACTTTTATATAAATGGAAATATTGGAAACGGTGTTGTGTTGACAGGTAAAAAATGAAGCAATAATTTAAAAGTAAATATGATACACACACCTGATATCTGAAGTCACGTTCGTTGGCTTGTTTTACTTTTCGCTGAAACAGAATATGTTTGTATAAACTGCAATATTTAACAAGAACCAGATTTATATTCCTTGTTTATTTAGGTACCTAATGTAAGATAGAACATTATATTTATCACTTCACATCTATTTTACAGGGACTGTTTTATGAAATGAATCTCTCAATGATAGCTACTAATATAGGTAATTCTAAGTTAGTATGGTCAATTTGTTTTACTCATGCTATTCACTGTTTGTGCTTACATCAGAATTATGTAAAATAAAGAAGAAGTCTTATGTAAAATCCTTATAAATGTTCGTAAAATTCGAGAAAGGTTAGAGCTTTAAAATTCTTTGTTTATAATGTACGAGGGTTGTCTATTTAGTTTTTCATACAGCCATAAAGACAAAAAATATATAGTCTTATTTAATTGACACCTCTATTATCGCTGTTTTAAAGGCATCGATGGCTTCTTTTGGCAGCTGGAATGGCTGTCTACACATTGAATTATTGACCTTTGGGAAGGTGAAGAAGTCAACTATACGGTGGATGGTCTAACAATTCGATGTTTTGAAGCTCCAAAAACTCGATTGTCTTTTGCACAGTGTGAGCACTTGCATTGTCTTGATGTAGCATGATTCGTCGTTGTACCTTCCTTTTTTGAAGTTTAGCCGCAATAATTTATGGTAAACAAACGTTTATATACCAATCAAAAGTAACCGTTTTTCGATCTTCTGAAGCAATTTTCGCCACATGACCAGATTTTGACACACAAGTTGCGACGATTTTCTTTGACACACTTTGAGGACGGATCACTTTTGTTGGTTTTTCCACATCGTGAAACACCCACACAACGGATTTGCGTTTATTTTATGGTTCGTAGGAATATATACAAGATTCATCGCCACTAACAATACTATAAACTTTTCTTGAACCCCCTTTGTTGAATCCAATGTTTTTCGACACTAATTGATGCGAATTGCATTTTGCTCTTCTGCGAGCAACGAGTAACCAAATTCGTAACACCCAGTTCTTCATGTAGGATCTTTTGGATCGAGGTCTTTAAAGTATTCAAAGATGTAATTCATAATTATCAGACCAACCGTATCAGTATTATGCCTTGCGACTGCTGAGACCTAGCCTGAAACTGTCGCTGAGATTGGAGCGACCACGTTGAAATTCGCAATATCAGCGGGAAACAGTCATTGGGATAATCGTCTCAGAAAATGAAAAAAAAATATTGCTCGAAAATGTTCTCGGCTTAGATCCATAAGTTTCTGGTTATCAATATTAAAGAGACAACAACAAAGTAAAAAATATTTTGAAATTGACATTAAGGAGAAATTAAAAAAATCTTAGATCCGGCAGGAATCGAACGTACTGTCTCTATCTGTAGCCGATAGTGCTGAATATCGCTAGGGCATGGATGATCCTACGGATTAGTTGGCGTTTTTGATAATCAGTGGCATAGTGGTCTAAGACGTAGGGTATTCCCAGAGATCACAAGTTCGATTTCTACCAGATTTTCAATTTCTTCTTAATATCACTTGTCAAATTTCTATATCTCGAAATTCCCATGAGATATGATATGTGTCCCGTATTATGATTAAAATTAAACTTGTAATTTTTTGATGTTATGATTTGCTGACATCCATATAAAAAGATTTTTTTGAAATAATATTTTTTTCAATATGTAATCAAAAATCGTGATAAAGTTAGAGAGAAACATTTACTTTATGGAAGTAAGTCATTTTAGAGAGAGGTTTAGATCAGTTGCAATATTTGTTAAAAATTTTATGTTGTGATGGAACTCTTAATTTACTCACCCTTATCGTCCGCATGTGTTCTTTCTTAGCTGCTCTGGAATGACTACAAAACTTTCGTTGAATCCAACACAGAATATACCACAAACTCTTAGGAGTTGGAATTATGTTGAATGGAACAGGTACAGTGCCTCCTTCCTCAAAATAACTTATCCACAACTTGCTACGGGCAAACTTCCATTCTGTATCAGCACGTTCCTATGGTTTTATAAAATTAAAAATAAATCTTGGCTGTATCGAAAAAAGTTTTATCGTAAAGTTAGGAGATAAATTGAAGAAACTAATTCCAACAGGAAATACAACTGTGTGGTATGAATTGAAGAATAAAATGCAATTTATATATGTCACCGGCAACTTTAGCGTTGTTTCTTTTTTGTGAAATATTGCAGATATTCGTTATTTGGCAATAGGTATATTTTGTGAAGTTAGGAATAATTTAAGTAAACTTCAAGCTTATGAAAAGCTAATTAATTTCAATTTACTTATATACGAGATCACTTCAAACAAATTAAAATTTCTATCGAAACTTTAGATTAATAAAGCCTTAATATTATATTACCTAATTAATATGCGCTTTAATAAACAAGACACTTGTTTGGAAATAATAAACTAAAAGCAAAAAACATTTTATTTAAACGCTTTAAAAAGAAGAAAACAAAATTTTCCCTTTAATTTTTAATTATCAACTCACAACCTCATTATACATAATTTATATGATAATAAAAGCTTGTCGCGAGGTTTAAGTACCTATACTTAGTGTTTAATTAAATTAAAATTTAAAAAATGTAAACTTGTCAATTTTACATAATTAAACTGGTATTAGTTTGATTATACAAGTAAATCGCGTGACAAGCTTTTATTATCATATTAATTAATATAAAGTGTTTAAATAAAAACTTTGTTCAAAAAAGGTTTCTTGCTTTTAATTTATTTTTTACTTTTTAATTATCGCTTGTTAGGTTTCTCAGTCTGTTCATCTCATTCAACGCAGCATTGTTGCAAGGTCGTTTGCCAGTAAATATAGAACAGTCCAGCTCTTTAATAAGTAAATTTTACCCTACTTAAGACCAAGTGTGCTTGACCAGCTGTAATGATCTTCGAGGCTAAGTAATTACCGGCGTAGTCGACAGTAGTACCTTGCACTTTTTATACTGTACAACTGTACAAGCCCAACATAATACAATTGGTAGCATTTTTCATTCCGTAGTCCGTGACTTTATTTTGCTGGAAATTGACTGAAGTCTATCATTTGTGCTCTTCGAAAGCAGAGCGATATAATTTCTGTCATAACTCCAATGGCACCATTCACCAGACCTTTGGAGGCGTCTACATTGTAACACGACACCACCTTGGCCCCAATGAATATTTCTAGTTTCTTAGGTACCTAGCCCTCTTGTCTTGCTTATAATATAGTATGGTATAGATCTAAGTTGTCAGTTTTTCAAATACAAACTACTAGACTATCCTGTGCTCTGATTTGGTTAATAGTTATACAAAAACAAAATTTCAGCTCAATCGGTTGAAGATATCTACTTGAAAATTGAGTTCAAAAATTTCACCCGAACAAATTTAATATACATACGTACCTACAATTTAGTTTAAATAAAAGCTTTTAGAAAGGAAGAAATATTTTCCTAATTACATCTGTAATCTGAGCTACGCTGACCTACGGTTAGAGTTAGGTAAAGTCCATTGTCAAATTAAAACTTAACACGTAATGAATGTATAATTGAGTAAAACAGATAAAAGTGAAAAAAAAATAATTCTATTTATATCAATTATAGTACGAAGTAGGCGACTGTTCGTCTCCCATTTTATAGTAGGTATATAATAACTAGACTCTATAACCTAAATGTAATTGCTATATAAAATAGATATGAGCTATTTTAAATCACTATTATTAACAATCCATTAAAACGTATCTGTTTGTAGTGAAAATTATTGGGGTTGTTGAAAAGCTGTGTAGTTAATATTAATGCAATTATTATATTTTATTGATGAATTGTTGAATTGTTTTATTAAATTTTGATATACAAAATCAACGACAATTAAATAAATTTTTACAAATTATAAAATGAACAGAAAATAATCATCAAGCTTGCGTCGATTCACGATGAAGACGATGCTGTCGGTGAACAGTGAAACGTCGTGGATCTTCGACGTAGGGTCTAATCGTGTCCACGATTTTGTAGAGTTCGCTGACGTTACTGGTATGACTTTCCAGGGCGAAGCTCTGGTAATGATTAATTATGTCTGCAAGTCTTCGTAGGGTGTTAATGTAAGACACATTATACACTTGGAAGTCGAGGCTGGAAAATCGGTAGAGTTGGCATCGCTGCTCACCAGTCCAAACAAAACTTCAAAAAAACGGCAAACCGGAGCGAAATTTAATACAAAGAACTTCAACTGCGGCGGATTGATCCTACTATTCTTGTCTATATACGGTACCACTAGTGCCCACTTCCCACTTCACGTTTTTGTATACTTCACAGTGTAACTTTATATTCATTTGTTATCTGGCTTTTAAATATTAAACCTTTATGTGACGCGGGCCGTCTAGTAATAAATAATTATCAATTTTTTTAAATTAATAAAACCCGTATAACCATCTTTTAAATAGATTACTTAATTATACATTTTTACTTACTGAAATAAGTTGGTACGAATGGTTCATCATGGCGATCAGTAAATTTAATTGGACGACGATATTGATCACAGAATATGTTCCAAACATCAACATACCCCAAAACCTTGTAAATATTTTAATTTCGTTTAATTCGAAGCTTTCCAGATCAATCAACCCGAACGCTGCCCAAAACAAAGTTTGACTAGTTTCAAAGAGACTAAAACAAAAGTTAGTGTTAATATTGTAATTATTATGAAATTAAACTTGAATTATCCGCTAGTATAATATCAGCTTTGAACATAATACTGGCAAAGAATTACTTTAACCATACCCGCTACTGACTAAACTTTTTACCCTCATTAATTAAAGCAGTTTTAACTTTAACTGATGTAACTTTGAAAAATTCTCTCAGCTTTTGAACTGCGGTATTAGGTATCAGCTAAATTGTGGACAAATCTCACAACTTACAGTTAAAATCATCAGTTCATATATTAGTTTCTGTTTAAAAAAAACTAGTGAAACCAGTTCTAAAGCATGAACTTTTCTCGGACTAAATCGCATGTAAAATAAAATTTCTTTGGATTAAATCGCATGAAAAATAAATACCTTGAAGGTATACGAGATGTAGCTATATCGTTTGTTTTTTTTTTAACAAATATCTATCAGAGGAACCTTACACCAAAGAGAATCATGTCAACATTTCGAGCAAAAATAATCATTAAATAACGATATGCTATCGCTGTTGTTCTAGCTTGAAAGGCTGATGAGATCGAGTGTATTACTCACCAGTTCGTCAAGCTAACGGTGCGAGAGCATATCTCATTTTTCATCTTTCTCTCTTACACACCAGTCTCGAATCGGCAACACGAAAGTCTGTTTCTAGCATTACGTATCAACTTTCTGTGTCGGAAACCTTTTTTACTATATGTAAATGGGGTTTTGGACTGGTTAAATTTAGATAGAACATTAAAAAATAGATAATTTTTGGTCTGTACTGACTTCGAAGTGTTAAACAAAGAGGTGCTGAAGAGACCAATACTGTCAATTCTGTTTTAGGTACTAAAATTATTTAAATTTTTTAAAGTACTTACTCCTATTAAAAGTATTTTTATACGCAGTTTAACCTACTTTCCACAAGTTCAACTAAGCTCATTATTTTCTTAAACTTAATTAACTTTTGTTTTTTTCGTTTTAGAACAAAATACGTTGTTTAGAAAGTTGTAGAAGTTTATCACCTTTTGTGAATATTAAACAATGTAACGGTTTGAGTTTTATTAAACTTTGATCAAACTTTAAAAGAGAAGATATCAAAGTTTTTTGGTTAAATATCCCCTTAAAATATTCCGAGTATGATAAATTATAGATAGACTAATTAGTTATTATAGCTATTAGATCTTAGAAGATCACCTGTCATAAAGTGAATGCGATTTTAAACCTTAGGTACCTACTTACATTTAGTACTTACTTAGAAAAACGTCTCCATATAGTACACGCATTCGAATCTGGTTCTGTTTGATTATGATAAAGTTTTTCACCTGACTCCTGTCGACATCTTTGTTTCTCCGAGTCAGCATAGTACCAAAGTAATTGGTTCAAACCTATAATAAATCAAAAACATTACTAAAAAAGAAAAACCAGCCCTTTTGTGTTTTCCAATGACATACAATATCAATAAACTAAACAAAAAGCTTACATTATCTTTAAATTATTTTTTGAAGTTATACTTCCTCGGGCGCGTTTGGGAAAAATGAGGGTAAATATTTAGGACGCGTGCGCACATCGTGCGTACAAAAGAAAACACATATTTTTTTGAAGCAATATTTGAGTTGAGTAATTGATATTCTGTGGTTTTTCTGGACAAAAGTTCGAACTGTCTCAATCTAAAAACAGGCAGGAATGGTTTTAGTCGGTAGGCGCCTACTTCGGTGGGTAAATCCGACATTACTGGGTCCCCTTCCCGGTGTCTTTTGAAGATTTCCAACCCTCATAAAAGCCAGCTTTTTTTATACATAGAAAAATTTGTTATAATCTGAAAAATTTTTACAATTTGAAATTTATCCATTGTTTAATAAAAAAAATTT
Organism: Altica lythri; assembly: GCA_964028335.1. NCBI lineage: Eukaryota > Metazoa > Arthropoda > Insecta > Coleoptera > Chrysomelidae > Altica > Altica lythri. The sequence continues at coordinate 8,213,410 of OZ034801.1, read as the reverse complement.
GAATAAATTAGTTTTTCTTGTAAATTACCGCATAAATATCAAATTCTCATGATTTTCAGGTGTGTAATTGGTTTTAATTTTTAATATCTTAGACTGCTATTAAATTACGTATAGATTCAAATCGTCTTACGAAATTGCGAACAACTTTGTAAAGCAGTTGTGAAATATTTTAGAATTTTTTATAATATATACTGGGTCTGCAAGTACCTTGGGTTTTCCAAAAACAAACTTGTTTATGTTTTAAGTTTTTGTAGAAAACATCTAACTATGAATACTTCAGAACATCTTGAATATATTGACATTTTGATATTTTTTGTTTTTAACACACAAATTATTTTGATTGACTAGATCTGCAAGCTAACAAGAATTTGCAAATGTTAATTGATTTTGGGTATAACAATAATCTTGTAAATGTGGAAGTAGAACGGGTTTTGAACTTTATGGGCTATCTAGAACCGAAAATCTGGGGTACCTACCGATCGCCTTAAGTTTCTACGGTAATCTTATGCTTATTCTTTTGTTGGCTGTTTTTACAATGCGTTTAAATAATCCTAAAGAGTTTTGTTTAATCTTAAAATGTTGAAACGTTAAAATTAACATTGAGGCGTATTTAGAATCCTATGTATATTTAGAGATATTTTATGTTCAAAAAACCTTAACTCATGTTAACAAAGGAAGAGTAACTTAAAGATTCAGTAATAAGTTTTTAAGATTAAGGTTTTTTTCATTTCATTAATTTCTATTCCATATTTTTTCTTATACTAGTGACTAGCTATATTATTAGGACTATTTATCTGTATCCGTTTTTATATGTGCTTATTATACTTACCACAAGAAAATGCAAACAAAACCAAAACGAATAAGAAGAAAAACTTCATAATATCCATCACCATCCTCGATAATGATACCTGCAGTGGCCCCAGATGTGGATTTACGGAGAATATGTACACGAGTTTTAGGGAACTGTAAAAAAGGGGTTAAAAAAGATCATTAGTAACAAAAATGCCACTAAGAAAGGCTTAGGCTTGTTAAAAAAGTAAACGCAATTATTTTTTTTTAATATAATATTTTTATAATAATAAATCGCGAACATTTATTATATTACAAAAAAAAGTAGTTAGGAGTAAAGAAACTGTAAATCCGTTGTAAATGCAACTTTTAGTTAAATTAGACGCATAGTTTGTAGAATAGGAACTAGGTTTTCTGATTAAGTCTTAAAATTAAGCAGTTGTTTACTTTTTGTACAGTTTTGATAATTCTCCTTAAAATATAAATTATATTATCTACTAATGGTTGGCTAAAAAGTTTTAAAAGCGACACCTATTAAACAGTAGGGGACTCAAAATTTATACTCTATTTTAATATTTAATTGTCCATTTGAATACACAAAAAGTTCTATTTTGATAAGTCGATCCATTCTTTGTTTACAATCCATTTGTAGTTGTTGTGACAGTGTATTTTGTTACAATGGAAAACCCAAATATCAAAATAAAATTCTTTTTCTTGGAAGGTTCATCAGCAACAGAAATTCATGCAAATTCATACCAGAAAGCTATTCGGAAAATTTAGTGCCGCATTTGTTAACATTCAACAAAAACTAAATCAGCGTAATATCGAGCGTTTTAAGCAGCATAAAACCAATTTTATGCGTTGTTTTATAATTATAGATGAGACTTGCATCTACCATCATGATCATAATTTAAAACAAGAACGCTTACAGTGGACTGAAGCTGGTTGTTCAGCTCCAAAACATGTGAAGTCAGAAAGATCGACAAAAGAGGTTATCGCATCAGTTTTTTGGGATACAAAATGATCGATTGGTTCCATGACAAAACAGAACTTGACAAAACAGAACATGACAAAACAAAACATGACAAAACAGAACAAGACAAAACAGATCACTGACAAAACAGAACACAGACAAAACAGAACACAGACAAAACAGAACACCGACAAAACAGAACAAAGACAAAACAGAACACAGACAAAACAGAAAATAAGTTTTACATCCCCGATACGCTCACAGGCAGAGCTGCCTAGACATGTTTGGATGAAGCAAAAGTTATGAAGAATGATATTTTTTCGAAAAATTTAAAATAAGATTTTTTACAAATATACTTAGTTTTAAATCCATTCGTGGAGATAAATAAATTGATGAAGTACTTTACAGTAACCCACACAATAAACATTACTTTCCATCAAATCTGATTAGCACACCGGCTTCTTATATAGTGTGTCCCAAAAGTTTATTCCACGCTTAGTTCCTAAACCAAAAATATCTTGAAGAAATCCTGAAATAGGTCGATTTCTATTTTTAATTTCTGATATTGATCCACTTGGAAGTAATAATATATTCACTTTTTTAATGCAATATATATATATATATATATATATATATATATATATATATATATGTGTGAGCGTTCGTTGTTTTTGTGTTTCTTTACACATGTTTCCCCAACATCCTTTGCTCCCAAGTACCCAACACTTTTGCTAGCCAAGTGCAATACCCTACTTGGTTATGCCGCACTGATGACGGCTAATGAGCCAGAAACATGCATGTCTGCGGTTACCATTCCTACTTGTAACCATGATCCTTTGTTGCGTTACATGCCCGTTATCCCCCTTTGTTTATATATATATATATATATATATATATATATATATATATATATATATATATATATATATATATATATATATATATATATATATACTATAACGTTCTGTTTTGTCCTTGTTCTGTTTTGTCCTTGTTCTGTTTCGTCCTAATTCTGTTTTGTCTTTGTTCTGTTTTGTCAGTGTTCTGTTTTGTCTTGTTCTGTTTTGTCATGTTCTGTTTTGTCATGTTCTGTTTTGTCAAGTTCTGTTTTGTCCGGTTACGGATCGATTATCTTGAAAAATGTAAAAAATAGTATATTGTAATACAAGTGTTACAATGACAGGTTTCGTAGTACGAGTTCAGTTTGTGAAACGAACCGCGAAGCAGTGAGTTTCGCAAAGAACGAGTACTACAAACCGTCATTGTAACTCGAGTGTTACCTACTATTTTTTATAATGAACTTTTAAAAGTATAAAAAAATATATTAAAATGAGAGTTTTTCGAAATATTTATTTATGTTGGCAATCTTGACACTTTTGACACTTGTCAGTTTTAATGATTTTAAATTTGAATGTTTGTCAAATTTGTATAAAATATTCCGAATTTAGCAATTAACGCTGATAATGTAGTTAATAATTTACTACAACATACTTCTTGATTTACTACCTGAACTCTTTCGTTGACAATCAGTGCAGTGCAACCAATTGTGTACAACAAAAAGTTACCAAAAACAGTGTTACAATGAATCTATTTCGATACTGTTTTTAGTGTCGAAATAGAAACTTTGTGAACGTGAATTATAAAAAATAACTTTGAATATTATTGCAACCTTTTGGATCAATTAGATGAAAAAATTTGTGAAAACAAACTAGGTTTGAAGAAGAAAACAATCATTTTTCATTAAGACAATGCAGGTGTTCACACAAGTTTGTTGACGATGGTAAAATTGAACGAATTAAAGTACGATTTTCTTGAACACACAGCGTATTCACCAGATTTGGCTCACTCCGACTATTACCTCTTCAGAAACAATTTCTTCGTCAAAAGCGGTTTTTGTCGAAAGAAACAGCTATTGCATCTGTATAACAATATTTTGCAGATCTTTCCGAAAATCATTACAGGGATGGTATAAAATTACTAAAGGATTATTGGAGTCAGTGGGTTCAAGCTGAAGGAGACTATGTTGAATAAAAAACCAATTTCATTAAAAAATACACACTCTTTCATTTTTTGCTTTCAAAATTTCTCAGCCAACCTGTACCCGGAGTTGGTAATTTGGTCCCCAAAGATGACGTCACGAAATTTCAAAAGGTAATTTGGTCCCCATGGCTGACATGTATAAATTCCCTACAAGTAATTTCGTCCCCGCAATCAGGTATATGCTTTCGGTTCAAAGAAGAAATAAAATCAAAACATGAAAATAGTTTAAAGGTTTTAATTTCAACTCTATGGCATGAACATATAAATAATTTTTACACAAATGAGAATTTCAAAATTTTACACATTTAAATGAAATACATGTTAAAAAATAAGTTCTATCTATTTCAGAGTTTTTGTATTTTTCTATAAGGTTTTCAATAAATTTTTGACGATTTCTAATTTTAGCGTCTCTTACATAATGTTTCAAATGACAACTTTGCAACTTGATATAAGTTTCGATTTGAAATTTATTTAATTTCTCAAGAAATGTTATTATATTTGGATGTTCTTTGTAAAATGAATCGTTAAAAGTTCTGTGAAAAGCTTCGCAAGCGTTTGTTGTTCGCGTGAGATCAGACGAATTTTTTGCCCAAATTGTCGGTGGAAAAAGAGATTCTTTATCAACATAATTCTCGATTAGATAATCAGCGTACTTCTCCAATCTCATGTCATTTGGTCTATTTTCGAATAGTTCGAACGCAACGCAATCACCCACTTCATTAGGATCTAAATAAGTAAGACCAAAAGTCAAGTGCAACCACCGACCAATATCACTGCTCGCATCGTTATATTCCACAACTAGACCGATAGTTTTAATTTTCCGGAACCATGCCTGGGCGAGATGAAATCTGCATCCGATGATTTGGGTGGAAGGCCAAACTTTTCGAACGGCTTTATGTATGGCCATTTCAAAATCACACACTATTTCCTTAAAATCGAAGTTAATATTAATTTTGGAGCACTTATCTTGAACCAAAAGAAACAGTCTTTCGTATGTTTCCGATTTTTTATTGGGTAGAAGGCTTACCATTAAAGGTATGTAATGTCCGTGTAAAAAACCGTGAATTGTAAACATTTGTGTGAAATATTTGGCACAATAATCAAATGTGCCGTCGACGTAGATTCGTTGCGTTTTCCCCAGAGCTTCAAGATTTGAAAGACACGTAAACACAATGATATTATTTAACACACAATTAATAAAAAAGAATTGTTCATCACGCGAAGTTTTTACGTCAATCGAATTCAAAATTTCATGTACATCGTTAATATTTTTCGGAAGCGCTGGTATAAACTTACGTCGACTATTATACATATTCTTCCTAACGTACTCGAAGTCCCTGGTTGTTAGTGTCGCTGGTAAATTTTCTTTCAATGCCATACGTATAATTTTTGACGGTTTTTCAGAAATATCGTCAACAGCTTTTCTCTTGCAAACTGCAGAAACTGTTTGCCTATTTAACGTTGAAATGTCCGCAAGATGACAGTGTTCGGATGAAGTTTTAGTCCCGAATCCCGAATATTGCACTTGATACACCTAATGTATAGATACAGGCCTTACATTTTCTGTTGGTACATTTCCAACAAGTTTCTTCTGAAGTTTTCAGTTTTTTGTGGATATTAAACTTGTAACCGTAAATCCTTGCCAGGAATACTTTTAATAATTTTCACCTCCATAATTTGCTTTCTCACAACAATTCACACGTACTCAAACTAAGTAATAATTCAAATGATTGCAAATTATAATAATATAAGGGTTTTATATCCGTCTAAACTACCTGTTATTCCTAAAAATTTCCAAGAAGCAGAAATAATTATATTTTAATTTGGGGGCGAAATTACCAGCCGGATTATCGAAGTGCCTGGCTACCAAAGGATTAACACAGGTAGCGGGGACCAAATCACCCATCCCTCCTGTACCAACACAAAGTATAGTAATAGGAAAAGCAAAAATAACCATTATCGGTATGGATAGCGACAAATGACATTTTAATACCGGCACATGTTATATTTTGTTTTTGTTTCTAAAATAATAAAATTTTAGTTAAAAAATATGACTACAAAAATTACATATCTGTATAATAAATCAAAAATTAAATTGTTTGTAATAATTTGTAGAGATATGGTTCAAACAAAATAGTTATTTATGATATGAGTGTTAAAAGTGAGGTTTTATTTTGTGAGTAAAAACGTTTGTGAAATGAGCGGAGCGAATTGAACAATTTCACGAACAAAATAATATCACTTTTAACACAAATACCATACAATGTTTTTTTTACAACTTCCCTATTTGGATAATGAAACTAGTGAATTTTCAATGACAATGAACCAAACCGTGTTAAAAGTAAACTAAACCGTGTTAAAAGTAAACTTGTTTACATGGCAACGTGTTAAAAGTATTTTTAACACGCTGCTATGTAAACAATCGTTTTTAACATTGTTTGCTATCATTAAAAGTGTCACTTTTAATGACAGTTGTACAAAAAAATTTAAAATACTTACCTAATAATAAACAATTTAAAAGCTTTTGTATTGAATTAGAAAGAAATTGCTATGCCGTTAAATGCTATTAAAAAGTTCTTAACTAAATTTAAAACTTGGTTATTTTCAGTATTTAATTCCTTTCTTTTACGCTTTTATCCAGCGTTATCCTTTGAAAACGAAGTGTTTGGTTTTCCTCATTTCAGTGTTTTATTTTCGCAATGATTCGATTACTTTTCTTTCAGTAGCAACTCGTTAGTTAAAATTTAAACTGATGTGGATTAAACCACAAATTTAATAATTTATTTGATTCTGATTATATCGTATGGACATTTTGTTAACCAATTTATACATAAAAAATTTACAACTGTTAGGAAATTTTCTAAGAATATACAGGGTGTTAAAAAAATGTGTCACAAAATGAAATGGGTTTCGAGGTTTTTTGTTTTTGTATCATATTTGGATTATCTCTTTTTTCATTCTCAAAAACTTGCTTTTCTTATCAAATTCGAACATGTTTTATCCAGATATTATTTGTACCTATTATTTAGCTGTTGGTGAACAATTTAACAAATTTTTGCTATGCCTGTTTACAGCAATATTGAGTTAACTGATCTGCATTTCATGTACTGTCGTACTAATGGTGATGCGAGGGAAGCGCTACGTCTGTATGTAGACGCTTTCTCTAATTGCCACATGCCTTCAGTTCGTGTGTTTTGAAGACTGCACCAAAGGTTGCGTGATCCTGGTACAATTGGGAAGCAGTCTCATAGTTCCGGAAGACTAAGGTCGGTGTAAAGGAGAATCCAAAAGCTAGTTTGCGGAGAATATCAGCGAAGGTAGAAATTGAGGCTCCACTGATTTGAAGAATACTACACGAGCGGCAGCTTTACCCGTACCATGTCCGAGTGCATGCTTTAAATCCACTTGATCATTAGGCATGTTTGGAGTTTTGGCGCTGCTTTCTAAAAAATGATACTGAATACCCCAATTTTATCGCAACCATTCTTTTTACTGGTGAGGCAGTGTTTACATGAAATGGAGTTTTTAATTTCCATAATTCGCATATGTGGACCGACCAAAATACCCATAGTATTGTGGAATTCACGCATCAAGTACGTTTTTCGTTGAACATTTAAATAGGTATTTTGGGCGACCGGTTACTAGGTCCGATTGCACTACCTAACCGATTATCGAAAGCCGATTACTTAAACATTTTGCAGAACACATTGGGTGATCTTTTAGACGGATTTTTTGGAGAATGATTGATAGAAAGGGGTGGACCTGTACCATGGCCTGCAAGATCACCTGATTTAAACCCCCTTGACTAATTCCTTTGGGGACACATATATAGTTTGTATAGTATAGTTTGTAAAATTTTAATAATGGTTTACTAAAAAATACCAGGTTTCGCCTGGATGCGACAATTTTTCATATTCCTGTTTGTATACTTTCAAAAAATTTAAAAAGCTTACTTTATTTATCAATTGTATTGTTTTATTTTTAATTATTATTGTAAAAGAAGCATTTTTCTCCAGGAAATAGTTCACTTCTGCCTGAATGAACAATATTTTTCTTTCATGAAAAAATAAGTAGGTACCTAGTTTTCATCTCGTTACGTATTCCATTATTTTGGTGCTTGTTTTAGAGACTTTCAATTTAGTTTTATTTGAATATAAGAAATTAACTGCTGTTAAACCTTCGGTATGTATTTGTATCCTTTTATTTATTGACGCACCCATACACTATATTTAGGGTTTGCAATCCCACAGTATTTTTTACGGTAAATTTGCCTTTTCAGCTAGATCCCGCTGGTATTCCATCAAAAGAATTAAAAATTCTTATATAAAAATATAATAACGCTGTTACTATTTTTTTATTGTTACTTGAGCCAATTAAAACGTTCACAGTATTTAAAAATCAGTCATTTAACATAACGTATTACTTTTGGTACCTAGTAACTTACCTACTGCTAGTAATGCTGGTAAAGTTAGTATTACTAACAATTTACGAAAAATTGTATATACATAGATTAATAATATTATGGTCTTTATTTACTTTTTGCTGTTATATTATTAAATCCATAAAAGTCTATAGAAATTAAGAGATCAATTGCATTGTACCAACAAAATAATAATTAGTCATTGGTAATTTTTAATACAGGTTATCTACTTATAATTTTTACATGCTTAAGCATTAGTACTTTATTAACTTTTCGTATAACGGAACTAACAATATCAGTATACTTTTAATATCCAATATATGTAAGAAAATCACTATATAAGTTAAAAATTGCACCTATTTGCCCCATTCTACGGTACTATAAGTACAGAACCACCAGAACGGACGTGTTGTGTTAGATAAAAAAACTCCCGCATGGGATTTACCACAGAACTGCGGGAATTCCGCGATCCTTATTAACATGCAAGAACGCGGAATTCGGGATTGCAAACCCCTTATGTTTTTTTGAATATAAATTCAATTTAAATTCGTTTTTTTATCATGTTGTTCCCTCAGATTTATAATGGAATTAAGTTTTATTATCTTGAGTTTCGTTTGATGTGTATTTGCCACGTAACACGAAACAAAACGTATATCGTACCGTGTTCACTTGGTTTGCACGTTTTCAAGATAATATATGAAAATTTGATATTTAGAGGCAGTAACATAGATGTGCTTCGCATAAAAAATAGATACCTATAGATAGATATGCTTTATTCAAATATCAAGAGAATGTGACTTTGTAACCAAACAAGGTAACTTAAAATTGTACTATTCAGTTGTTTGGAAAAGGCAAGATAATCTTTTGCTTTAAAATGTATATGAGTAAATTAGTTGTAAGGGCATTAAAATTAACAAGTTATATAAAATCGATAAAATAACAATCAATTATTAAAAATTACAAAGAAATATTGAGTCCTTGTTGTATAATAAAATGTAGCAATTTGGCTACCTGTACTCACGTTTTTATTACAAAAGAATGATTTCATCTTCTGCAATGTTGTTCTGACGTACTCTATTCTGTGCCCAATTTCGACATCTAGGCTTAATACATTGGTGATTTAACTACCCTTATACTAAAATTACTAACTATGGGATTTTAATATATATATCTTTAAAATGGATAAGTGTTTTTTGCTTGCAGATCTGTGGCCATACAATTACTAGTGTTTCGTGTCAAATTTGATAGTGACTATCAAAAAATTACTTTTAAAAAAACTGAAAACACTTTTTTTCGCATGGTATTCTCTAAGTAAATCAACCTTCGCCTCTGAATATTGTGCCATGTGCATTCCTTCCCACGAATGTTATTTTGTTTTCCGACAACGAACGGATTAAAATTGTCTTTGAACAAGACAATTGTAGCTAAAAGAGGCATAACTTGATATATCATCAAAAATAATCTTCTCTTATATTGGATTAGTTATGTATTTTGTAAATGAAATGTGTTTTATCGACATTATTTAATAAGCTTCTTTTATAGTTTTATAATGTGAAAAGAATAAAGTTTACTGAAATATCCGGTTCTGCAATTATGAATATACGAAATAAAACTGTTTCTCGGGTCGTTTATAAAGAGTTTAAATTGTAGAAAAAAATGATTCTTATGTAATTGTATACGTAAATTAATATACGCTAAAAATGAAATACTAAACATGAATATTAGTGTGTGCTTCACTGATACTGAGAAAGGAATATACGACGTGGCTTGGAGGGAGCAAAAACCACAAGAAAGTTCTTAAAATACGTCGCTCTGGCGACGCATTTTAAATATTTGATCATGACTGAATAAATATTGACAACACTGAGAGATTTATACGTGAGCAAGAGCTAAAAAATATCATGTGACATGTACTGTATAATAGATAAGGGTTGATCATTTTTTCTTTTGACTAGCGATTTCAAAACCATAATATATTTAGTAGTCTGAAAAAAATTGTAAATTGCTTCTGCTTTATTCATAACTTTGAGTCTTCACTAGATAGTTTTCCTGACATAATTTTTTATTCCTCGACAACATTACGACTGTGACACGTTTGCACCGCGATTTCAGCTCGACTACGTAACGATAACACCACGGTATTGTGAAGACTATACAAACAACACACAGTAGTGAGTAGTGACACTATCCTACTTTGGTGAAATCGTGCCTCTCTTATACGCAGATTAAGCAGCCATTAAGCAGAACATCGCGTATATACATTGTATATATTGAATCTATTTTAGTGTAAACGTCATATCAGTTTTAAATGGATGAAATACATGAATCATACTGTCTGTTACGAGGGTTATCTTTTTAGTTTTGCCTATAGCCGCTTAAAAGACTGCACCAATAGAACCTTCAGAAACAAATTTTATCTCAATCTTTTGTTGACATAAATCCAGAGTATCATTGCGATACAACAAGTCGTGAAGGTACAGTGAATTTTTGAAAGTAGCAATTTGGTAGAGAAATTAATCTTAGCCGAGAACTCTTTCGAGCAATATTTTTTTAAAATTTCCGCAGAGGATTATCCTGACAAAAATGGTTTTTGTCTTTGGGAATGAAGCAACACACTAGTCAACTATTTTACGCTGGTATTGCGAATTTCAACATGGTGGCTTCAGTCTCAGCTACGAATCCAGGGTAGGTCCACCCAAAACAGAAGTCTCACAGCAAAACATTGATGGGGTTCGTCAGCTAATTAAGGATGGCCGCCCTGTAACGTAACGAGAGATAGATGCAACTTTGGGCATTAGATAGATAGATAGATATTCATTGGGTTGCAGATCTATTGTGAACACCCATTATCTCTAGAATAGGATTAGAGCAACTTGTCCAGCCCTGTCCTCTTAATGAGACTTAATAGCCTTGACATTGGCCTCTCCGCATAACTTGGAGCATCTTTGGACATTTCAAAGACCTCGATTCAAAAGATCCTATATGAAGCTCTGGGTGCTACGAAGTTGGTTTCTCGTTGGATCCCTCATTTCCTCACAGAAGAGCAAAAAGCGGATCGAGTTAATTGGTGTCAAAAAAATAATCTTAGATTTACTCCTACGAATTGAAAATTAAACGCTAATTTGCTGTGTGAGTGTTTCACGATGAGAAAAAAACCAAAAAATGTTATTTGTTCTAGAAGTGTGTCAAAGAAAATGGTCGCAACTTTTGTGTCAAAATTTGGTCATGTAGCAAAAATGGCTTTAGAAGATTAAATAATAAAGAAGTTATTGCGAACCTCCGACAAAGCAACACACAGCTACGAATCATCCTACATCAGGACAGGAAGTGCTCACATTGCCCAAACTAAAATCGAGTTTTTGGTGCTTCCAATCACCAGAAGAAAAGCCTTTGATGTCTTTAAAACAGCGATTTTGCAGGTGTCAATTGAAGACTGGAATAACTGTTTTACCAATTGGTTTGTATGTATGCAAAAGTGTATCGATCTTGGTGAGCCATGTTTTGAAAAGCAGTAAATCACTTAAAGTCTATATATTTTTTGGCTTTATGACTATATGCAAAACTAAAAAGACAACCCTCGTACTATTTGCATCAAAAGACTATATTCGCTAATACTAATTGGCATAGTCGCTAGATAATTGCAAGATTTTTTTGGAAAATTTCCAGAAAATAACTCATATATAATTGAGAATCGAGCTTTTGACAAACAAAAACTTTTTAAAGAATCTCGAAAAGCTATCTAAGATGTGCATATATAAAAAATTTACTTCTCTTTTTGGTCTAGTTATGGTCTATTACTTACTTTGGTTTTCAAAATATATCATGCTATCTACTTTATTATCGTGTTGTTTTTTGTAAAAATACCTTTAATAATACATAGTTATTACTTAACACTAATTATTATTACAACTCATTAAAGTTGAAACAAAAACCCGTTCGATATCAGAGTTGAAACAACAATGCAAACCAAAATGCACTTTATACGATCAAAACCAAACAGAAAGCGATATAGGGAATTAATTATATATTATATCTATGTTCGCTATTCCCATTATTCCATCAATTTATTAACGGATTTTCGAATTGATAGTATGACGAATATCCCTAGAATAAATCGAAGCAATGTTTTACTTTCAAAGAACACGAAGTAACAGGGATGGATTGAATATCAATAGGTATTTCATATTTGTAAAGAATTTCATTCCTTTTGTAGCAACACGAAATGTTCTTTTTGTTGTTGGATTATATTGACTTCTAAACATATTTTCTGTGAAAATTGTATCTTGTGAAATATGTAAAATGCTGGACTATTGATAAATAAACACACTGCAAAATAATATATTTTATAAAGAGTCATATGCTTTAATATTTTTCGAAATTCTCAGAAAATTATATTCCACAATAATTATTTTGTCGTTAAGTTTGAGATGTCTTAGCGTGGGTTTTCGGTAATGCGCTGAACTCTATTTGAAGCTCCGCATTCAATTTTTTTCGGTGTGACGTTTGGACACCAGAACCGAACGCGTTAGCTGCGTCTTTTCGCCAATCCAAATTATTGCTATACCCCTTTCATATATGCCCAGCCATGTGGACTCAAAACACAATATTGAGAAATCCGACCGTAAACCTCTTATGTTATAAAGCATCTACTACCGACTTTGTGTCCAATCAGCTAAAACAACATTATGTAAGACGTAGGTATACGAAAATATGCTCTTAGTCGTGTCAGAAAACCCGAATTGTTACGTAATACATTTTGTTTAAAAGCAAATAAATTGTAAGTAAGAATGCTAAGGGGTAAATATGTATATGTAATTCATACTGATATTGCAATGTGCAACTGTCCACGAGATCAAGTGGGTGTATTTGTAAGCACATGTGTGCAATTGAAATGAAAGAAAATATAATTTTAAATAATTGCCCTAAACTAACTTTTAATGATAGGATTTCACTGGTGAAACAGGCAGAAGGACCATCTATTGACGACCATTTTTTTTTAAACCATGCTGAGGCTGTTTAACAATAAGCTAAAGCAAATCGAAAATCAATCAGATTTTTTTGATTTTTGCACGTAAGACCCTATTCAAAGGCAGAAAAAGGCTCCTAGGTGCTCTAGGTGGCAGACTCGAAGGAGGCCACTCCAAAACCCTACTTCAAACACACAAAACTTTTATTTGACCTCTTGCCTATAATACTCTGTTCTTGCTCAAAGTCTCCGCCATTTGCTTCTGGCCACAAAGAGAGCCATTATCCACAAAGCAAAAAACCTACACCCAATCTGCCCTGTCTACTTCCTTCTCCTTCTCGATTTCAGACTATACAACGATTCGTCGCTCAGATTCTACAGGGAACCAAAACCACCACCCATAGGACCTTTCATACTCACTGGAATATACGACTCCAGAAAATCTCAAGATTCCTCCCTTACGACTCCTCTCAACAGTAGACAGGGACCTTCTTACAGAACTCAAATACTTCCTTGACAGAATTACACACCTTGACGAAGGTTTCTGTGATTCCCTTCGTCCTTACCAAATGGGAGGCCTGACGCCGGAGGAGACCCACCACAGCGTCAATCTCCCAAACCCACATTGTACAACGTGGGATCACACAGAACCAAAAAAGTATATTGTGACAGTTTAGGCACGTTTTAGGAACCAGAAAACAGGGATACAAAACCAGAAACGAGAATGTTACTTTCGCCAATTATTAAATAGAAATATACCAATTAATAATTCAACTCACATGAAAAAATAAAAAAAAATAAGTGCTTTATAAAAACCTTCATAATAACTTTTATAATATATGATTTGTTTCTATTTTTTTTCTTTAATATTATTTTTACTTATTTTGCCTTCAAACATAACATTCTTTTTTAATGGGCATATAAGTCCTACACATATAAACCAAAAATATTGGACCGGTGCTGGAATATAAAACCCATTTGGACTATTTGAAGTAAGGGAAGAGGTGATAAGACTGATTCGAAATTCGCGTTTCTACTGAAACAAAGTGCTCAATCTGTCAGTGCAGGCTTTATAACAATAGAGGATTTGATTAATACTGAAAGCGATGCTGGTTGGTTTAGAATTATTTAGACAGCAGATGAAAGCTATCGTGCTTTAGAGCCTTCGGTTAAGTTGATTGAACTCAAATGAAGTTTAAAGAAAATTTTGATTAGTTGATTATAAGATTGAAATTTATGTTTTTAATGTCGTTTATAATCATACAATTTAAATACAAAAATAAAAAAATCATATTTACTCTCAAAAAAAAAATGTAATTATAATAAAAGTTTGCAATTTTAAGAGTGGACCGTTTTTTTATTTGTAAAAAATGCCAAAAGGCTCCAACGTAACCTCACGACTAATGTCTTGAATAAAAATTAAAATAAATTTAAAAGCTTGGCATGAGTATAAAAAAGATATAGAATAAAATGAATTTGATCTAAGTGAGAAAATCGTTTTAAATATAAATAATTACAATAACTAAAATAAAAAACAGTAGCAAAAGAGGGAAGTACTGGAAAATGAAAGACCAGAGGAGACAGGTATAAATCAATAGAAGCAAGGAGCGAACAGGTATTGTTACGAGCGGGTCAGGACCATTGACATATTAATACAATTTTGTATTAATATGTCAATGGTCAGGACCTGTCACCCAGAAAGTGGGGTTAAGGCGGAAACATACTATCAAAACGTGACACGACGCCACGCCACCCGACGCATGTTAGTACCTTTTAATTCCATATATTTAATACAGTTAGAAGCACATATACAACACGCTATGTGACCACACGCCGCAATATAAATATATGGACTAACATGCGTGGCGTCGTGTCACGTTTTAATAGTATGTTTCCGCCTTTAGTGAGTCGCCGCTCTTAGAATCTGGGAATACTCGAGTGGCTTTTAGTAGTGTTATATTTGTTTTAAAATAGGATTTTCAAAATGTCTCGCGGGCCGATTGTTGTCCACATATGGCTTACAGTGTTGCTAGTCTTATAATTTTTGCCAAACCTCGTATACCTATAGAGATTTTATGTGTTCTATACATTGTATTATTGTCTGCTCTAAACCAAGCAATTGTCTCTTTATAAATAATCCCAAACGATATTATTACAATTGTCTATAAACTTTACTTCTTTTTTTTATAGTGATATAAAACTCGATGCGAAAACACTAGATATCATTCTCAAGTAATAATCCACCATAACGTCAACCAAATTGTCCAACAACGACAAGATTATCCTGTGACAGCTAAAATATAAATGTTAAGGTATCTCTAGAGTTGGTAATCCCTATCGTATTTCCAGATAAACATTCTACAAAACGTGACTAAGTTAAGAATATGAAACCAACCAATTTTACTGAATCTTGGAATCGTTTGATAAAGATTTTCTTAGTTTATCCTTAGTATCCTTTTCATCTTGTTTGTAACATGTAACTCTTATCTGGAAGATAATATATCGTATAATTTTTGACCATAGAAATATCTTAATAACAAGATTTACAATTTCTTGAAAATTCCAGTGCTCATACCTAAATAATATCTGTCTAATAAATATCTTTTGACAAAATTCACTTTAAAGAGTAGAAATATTTTACCAAATGGCCTTGTATTATCATTCAGGACGTAAGACAGGGTATTTGTTACTGTGATATACGTTAAATTTGACGTAGAACAAGGTCGCTAAATGCGAGTAAACGGGTAAATAGATGAGAACACATGAGTGGCTGCAAAGGAAATGAAAATTTGTACCCTTTAGTTCGCTAGTAAAATTAAGTAAAGCAAAATTTAGCTACGTATCCGACAAATGGATGCGTTCATGTTATTAAGATTTTTACCAAAATTATTTTTTAGTTAAAATATTTTGCTACTTCTCATCATTTATAGATATGTAATCTATTCAATTTATGACATTTGTAAAAGTGTGAATCGTTGTGAGAAATACCATCGAGTTCAAAGATGACGAGGAGGTTTAACTAAAACCGCTATCGGTTATACTATAAAATATATAACTGTTATTATACAAAATTGGATTTACTATGGATTTTTATGAACAGCAAGTCGGATTTTATTACGGTTTGGTACGCTGTATACGTGAGAATCTCTGCAAACTTTCTGAACTAGTTTGATAATAACGAAAATCTGCAAAAGAAAAACGCATTATAGAAAAAAATAATACTCGGAAGGATGATGAGTTTAATTTTGTTATGCGGGGATTTTTAAGGTCGCTGAATATGAATATGAGGCCGACGATGGCCTACGAAGTACCTGATGCACGAAAATTGTATTATAAACATTTTTTTAGTAGTATTGTAAAAATTTATTATATTTGAACCAATCACGTTACATGAGGTTTTGGAGGTTGCTGAGCACGAATAAAACAATGACAAGAGCCTGTACACTACCTGGTGCTCGGAAGGGGTTCTATCAACATCTAATTTAGGATTTTACATAATTAACATCCACTCGTTATTCAAAGACATAGTTTTTTGTACATTAAATTCTGTTTGTAGCATTGATACAATTTTTAACATACATTTTAGATTCTTTACTTTGTCAGCAATCTTAAAAAAGAGTTTTTGGGCCAAATAGTTTACAAATTATTATAATACTAAAAACTCCCGCTGCCCGAATTAGGTACCTTATGGACTTTAGTCCTCACGATATTTGTGTTTAAGAACACCCCGGAGTAATGGTTTTATGATAATTATAGATTAAATGTTTATATAACTCCCGAAGAAGGTGTGAATAGCACACTTTTTGGTTCCTCGAACTGCGGAGGCTCTTAGCATTCTTATATTCGTATTCAGTAACATCAAAATAAGTTTAGATAGAATATTTAATCACTTTTTATAATTTGTTGATAAATCCCTTTCCTTGCACTAGGTACTCTGTAACGAGTAACACAATCAGACTTATTTTTATTATTCTTTACCGATTTATAATGTTTCGATCTATAATTGAATAATTTACAATTCACTTTTAAAATGCATGTTTTTTGTGTTCAAATGCAATTTGGGATTTCGTCATTATTGGACTGGTTCACAAGATTTGTAGAGATTCTCACGAATCCAACGAACCAATCCGCATTATAATCCGACTTGCCGTTCTTAAAATCAATAGTGCACTGCTTTATTTTCTTGACTATACATATTTCTAAGAGATATTATGAACAAACCAATAACCCTTTAACGAAATAAACAAAATTAAAGTTCTCAACGAGTACCAGATACCAGATAGAGGGATTCTCAATATTATTGGTAAGTGTCACTTGACGCTACGCGCTCTGGTGGTTAAAAATATTACTACTGCTAGGATGATAGATGTGATTTAATTACCCAAAGTTATGTAGTTTTTATTTACAATTGAAATGTTTTTATCATTAAATCAAGTTCTTGACTTTATTGAGGCTACTCCTAAGTCTCGAAATTTTTTAGAAGGAGAGAAAATAATTAATGCAGGACATTTTAATGTATAATGGGTTGGAAAATCAAAACAATGATCAATACGATATTTTGTCGTATTGTATACAATCATCAGCTTTTCGTGATAAACCCCATGAAATGAAAACAGTTATACAAAAAAATGGTCAAATTGTTTTATCAAAGTGTAGCTGTACAGCTGGACTTAGTGAAAGATGTAAACACATCACAGCGGTGTTATCATATTGTACTCGGTAAGTGTAAATTTTAATGACACTGAATATAGTTTACATTTTTCATTGTTTTTCTTTTAACAAAAAACCGATTAGGTTTTGGAAAATGATGAAAACGAACGTCTGAATTTTGGGCTGCATTACTTGAACATCCTTAAACACAACAGTATTTTCTACTTTTGTTTTTTTTTTGAAGAAAATCTAGCTCCACAATGATTTAATAAATCTGAGGCCATAGTTAAATGTTAATTTTCACTAATGTACACTTTTTTTATTATTAATAGACGAAATATAAATAAACAAACTTTAACAGCATACAAATTTGCCTTATTTTTATGTATGGCTAACTACCAGCTCTCACCCTAGCGCTAGTTTATAATGTGACCACCAGTCAGCGCACCATGTCCGGTGACACATACCAATACTTTAATGGTTTTTGCAAAGATAAAATTCAATTTTTCTCTTATTTTAATTAATTTACTATTTGATATTATTCTGGTTAGTTGTTATTCCGTAAACAGGGGTACACCATTTAATAATATAGGGGTGGTACAAAGAGGGAAATTATACATTTTGCTAAAATACATCCTTTCTCAATTTGTGTATAATATATCGCATTGCAAATAAGAAATATAAATGTCCGGTGCACCACATTTGATGGAACTCCATTTGATTTATTTGTATTATAGGAATATGGTACAAAAGATCACCCAAATAGTTTAAATAATTAAGTGGATTCAAACTATGCGCTCGTTGGACATGGTACGGGTAAGGTTGCTGCTCCAAACCAGAGAGGCCCCAATTCCTACCTCCGCTGATATTATCCGCAAACTAGTTTCTGGATCCTCCTCTACTCGTACCAAACTTGCTTCTTTTGTCTCTGTGGTGGACACCAACCTTGGTCTCCCGGAATTATGGGTTTATTTCCCAAATGTACCTGTATCACGCAACTTTTGGTGCAGT
Organism: Altica lythri; assembly: GCA_964028335.1. NCBI lineage: Eukaryota > Metazoa > Arthropoda > Insecta > Coleoptera > Chrysomelidae > Altica > Altica lythri. The sequence continues at coordinate 8,194,561 of OZ034801.1, read as the reverse complement.
CTTCCAAACACACGAACTGAAGGCATGTGGCGTTTAGGGAAAGCGTCTACATACAGACGTAGCGCTTACCTCGCATTAGCATTTGCACGACCGTACATGAGATGCATATCAGTTAATTCAATATAGGCATAGCGAAAATTTGTTAAATTATTCATCAACAACTAAATAATAGCTACAAATAATACTTATAACTTAGAAAGGAGTTTTATTATATATTTGTAATTCTAACTTTACCAACATAAAATTTTTATAATAATACTATATTAAACAAAAACAAAGAACAAGCGTAATTTTTTTTTTAAATTGTAGTTACTCTATATTTCCTCAATGTTAGTATTTATAAACATGTGAATTTTTTAAATTTTGGAACAAACGTTTCTCATTTCAAATAAAAAGTTTAAATTTATTTTATTACAAGGTGATAACACTCTTAATAAGAAGAATTAACACGTTTTCAATTTGCTCTAACTCTGAACATAACTATACTGTCAGCTGCATAATGTGCACCCGTACGTAACTGTCATAAATGTTACACTCAGGTTTATTCTAGAATAGCTTTGGTTGGTTTCAGGAAGTAATAGCGGAAATGTAAAATTTCCAGCTTGCTAGGGCATTGTAGTAATAATAATAAAGCTACTTAACATATATATTTTTCTGACAACATATTCCCACTCTGTAGAACTAACAAATGAGTTTGTACGAAAAATAATGTTTACCCTTTATCTATTTTCGTTTTATATGAAAACTACGATGATTTACAAATTTCCTCGACTGGAATAAAAAGTTTATTTATGACTTTTGTATTCGCTGTGAGAAATTAGTTGGAAGGGCTATGAAAGGTCTTACTAGCGCATCAAGGGGAGTAAATGAGTAACAGTGTACCTAAAACTGAACGTATCCTTCGAAACAGAACAGTCACTGGTATACTCTTTCCAATCTAAATGTGAAATTTTTTGCTCTTTGTCGGTTTTTAAATGCCTTTGATGGCATTGCCGACCATTGGCGTGGAATAAAATAAAAAGGGTTCATAAATTTTTATTAATTTTTGTTTTAAATTTCAAAAGAAAAACGGTTTTTATATATTTGTAAATTTTGTATCAATTTGAAAATTGTCAAATAACAAATTAATTCTTTCAAATTAAAACTTGTTAATTTTAGTTATTAATAAGAACATTTGACTCATTATTCAAATAGTACATAACTCATAATATTTTTATAACAATTGTCTACAAATAATACTCATTTTTTCAGACAATCTTAAAAGATTGTCTGTCCAGCAAGGACCACGAGGAGGTATGAGCCTTCCTTGCCTGGAAAGGAAAGGGTTGGGTATGTTAGTAAGAATATAAAATTAGTTTGTTTTTGAAAACAAGTTTTCAAGATACATCACGATAGCTGTAAAGGAAATTGGTTGGAATGACTAACAAGAATTGTCAGAGTCTTTTGAAGTAGAATCCTTTCCAGGTTGAATAACTAATGGTGCTATTGGCGGTAAAACAGGATATTCCTTTTCTATTTTTATAACATGTGTTTCGAAATTTTTCCATACATCGCTATTAATGCCACTAATTACCTCTCGAATATTATCAAGAACAACTGCGCTTAAGGTTGGTGACTGATTATATTTTCGTAAACGTTTCTTTACAGTACTCCAAACCATTTCGATTGGATTAAAAATACAGTAGTAAGGAGATAAACGCAAAAGGGTATGACCATGTCTGCTGCAAATGGTGTCAATGACGTATTCATTTTTAAAATTCTGACTTTTGATCATTCTTATTAATTCCTTCTTTACTGGAACCTTTTTAGGAACATCGATATTTTTGATTGCCATAAGTCCTAAAATTTCATTCTTTTTTTGTGTTATTAGGTATTTTGTTTAATATGCGGAAATGATACGACGCATTGTCCATAACAATTACTGAATTGTAAGAAAACCCAATAGATAGTGTTGAATTTCGATTCATAAATAAATAAATAAATAAACGAAAAACTAAAAGAAAGTGGAAAAGTAAAAACAGAAAAAATGCGAAAAAAATAAAGTCTAAAAAAATACCTTTCTAAATCAAATAATATAACCTCACCGTAAGGTGGCGCAGTTATTATCTTATATATTTAAACGAGAAAGTCTTACTATATTAAGTACTATCAAGCCACCGTAATATATAATATATCTAATATAAAAAATCAATAAAAATCAATCACGCTACTGTGTACTGTAATGGGGAAGAAGACTATTGGCGGTATTTGACTCTTGTCGCATTTTGCAATTTTCCTCTTTGAAGTTTCGTTTGATGTACAGCGCGCCGTCGGCATTTGTTTACGTTAATATCAATGGGTTACGAACCGACTTGAAAATCGGACAGTAAATACACAATGTTGCCGGTATTTAAAAATGTCTTTAAGTATAAGTAATATATACAAAATTGATATCTTTAGAAGTGAAAACTGTTTAAATATGAAGAACCTAGTTAATTAATTTAAGTATATATTTTGTAAGAATATTTTTATATTATCTTTCTAAGAGTAATTGACGAACAATTGAATAGTAAAGTAGAGATAAAATTTTCAAAATATATAAACTTAGGAATATTCGGAAATACATCTGGCAACGTAGATTCGAAAGTCGGTTCCTTTGTTGAGGTTAGAAGGCGTGGTTGTCTTTTCACATTAACATTAGTTAAACTATACAATGTTACGAAATGAGTAGGCCATTTCTTACAGTATACTAATATATTCTCGAACTGTGAAAATACTTTTAAATGAAGATGGATTGAACAGTAGACGACCGGTGAAAAAACATTTGTTAACAAGGGAACACAAAGTTTCGCTCATAACCATCAAAACTGGACAGTTGACGATTGCAAGAGAGTTTTGTTTTCAGATGAGAATTGTAAAAGACGTCACCGGTAGATTCGAATCCTACTGGATGTGAAATATTTTCGATTTCTCCATAATGTTATTCCTTGTTTACCATCTTGTTTAAATAGGAGATCTAACACTTAAAATTAATCTATTTCACTCTATAGCACGTTTGGTACGCCTTACTTCTACAGTTTCTAGAAGTTCTTTCAAAGTTTACAATTGTGTCGACTGTCTCTAAAATTTTAATAAAATCTGGTAGCAAAATTGGGCTCATTGCCTCGACTGATACTAATATTATCCCTTTTAAAGTAGTTCCTGTAAGCAGCTACACACCGATCAAGACGTTCTTCTCACTTTTGGTGGAATCGCTTTTTTGGATGATTTTTAAAATCCCGAATTAATGTCCATTGAAAACATTTTTCGGATTAGAAAAAAAAATCCAGGGACTAAGGTCTGAATAGAGAGAACTGGGGTACCACAAAAATTCTATGACGAAGAACGTTGTCATAAAGTAGTATCCACTTGTCTGTAATATCTGGTGTCACGCGAATGACTTTTTTCTGAGTCCTTCAACGGTATGTGAATGCTTTAATTGACAGTGTGTCCTGGAATAACGAATTTTTTTGTGCATGATTCATCTTCTGTAGAAAAATAAATTAGGATTGATTTGCTATTTTGAGCATTTTTTGGTCAAAGATAACCCGCGGTGCTCCACTTCTAACTTGATCTTTTAAAATAGTGGTTAAAAAACCATTATTTATCAATTGTGATAACAGGATTAAAGAAATCTTGTTTATTGACAATTTTGTCAAAGAAAATCACGACACTCATTTTTTCGGTTTTCTTTTTGTGCAAAAGTAAGGTTTTGGCACTTTTTACATCCGGTAAATCAAACCTTAATAAACAGTAACTTTGTTATGTTTTAATTAACATTCTTAATATTAAATGACGGTCTGATCTCACAAAAGCGTCCACACGGTAGATTTTTCGTCTTCAACTTGTTCTTTGCCTTCCAAAAATAACTTTTACTCAAGATCAGGATAAAGAATGTTCTCCATAGACCTGTTTTAAGTTTTCAAACGTGATACTTACTGATTCTTCTACTTTAACATTTAATATTTAATAGAAAACATTGCCGCTGTTTCATTTTGCATAACGCATAACCAAAACAAAACTTCACTAATAGCAGTCACAAAAATCACATAGTTAACGGAAGGTGTTGAATTGAAACTGATGGCATTGAGTTATGGTATTGTTACGTTCTAGGGGTTCAAAATAAAAATCACTGCTGAACGAAAATGTCTAATTTATTTACACACTACTAACTAAACGAATTATAACTAAATAACTAAACTAACTATAACACTACACACTAATTTATGTACAACAATTAACTCCGATTTATATTCACTTATTTATTTGCACGTCGCAGCTCGTAGATCGCTCAAATATTTAGCCTGTCGCTATAAACTTAAAACTTCCCTGTGGTCCGCGGCATCTCAGCTTATATACCAGTTCACTGCTTCCAGAACGTCTTTCGATAACACTTTCTCGACGCGCGTAGAAAGGAAGGAATTTTCTCGATTGTACGCGCGGTGACTATACTTCCGGGAATCAGTTGTTTACCTAGCGCTATCAGGGCGACAGAGGCGTACTCAGGGAGTCTCGCTCGTTACACTGCCCCCTCCTTAAGACGTTCGGTCCCCGAACACCTTGGTTGGTATGTCTGAACCTACAGGCATCTCCCTTTCTGCAGCTCCCTTGCTTTTCGAAATAGCAATCCACAGTCTTCTCCTTCATTGTGTTTCCGCTCGGGTTGAAAATGCACACGAGTATCTCTATTCCTGTCTTATGGAAAAGCACCTCGAGCATGTTCCGGACGACTCTCCAGTTGAGTTGATCTTGACCACAACCCAACTTAGGCACAGCCAGCTTCTTCACTTCCAACCTGGTGAGTTCGTTTCTTAGGTTTAGCAGGGTATTCCACATACTCCTATAGCTGGACTTGTGGTCGGAAAACCTCTTAGTCACCATGTAGAAGAGGTGACGATGACCGTCAGTGAGACTTAGAATTTTTCCGGGATGGGGCTGTTGTCTGAAGAGCTCAGATACACGGCCAAACTTCTTCCTGAAGACTAATGCTATTCCCCTGGCACAGAAGAGGTCCTGCTGCTGCTCGGTGGTAACTCCGAATCGTGCCTTCCCAGTTCTACCATAGTTCTCCATGAACTGGTCGAAACTCATCTCAACATGCTCTGGGCTGGTCGTCCTTCTCAGATGGGTCTCGTCTTGTTCGTCGTAGTCCGCCTCGTATTTCGCCAACCGATTTACATGGACCACGCGCCTCTTGCCCTTTGGTAGTTTTTGTATACGGTACACTACATCAATGATCCTCTTTACCACTCTGTATGGACCCTCCCAATTCCTCTGTAGCTTAGGTGATAATCCTCTCTTCTTCTGGGGGTTGTACAGCCAGACCAAATCTCCAGCGTTGAAACCACCTTCTGTAGCTTTGCTGTCATAGCGGGTCTTCATTCGGTCACTAGCTACTTGTATGTTTTGTCGGACCTTCTCATGAATGTAGTGTAGCCTGCCCCTCAATGTGCTCACGTAGTCCTCACCAGCTATCTCTGTTCCGGGCTTACATCCAAACTCTAGGTCACAGGGTAATCTTATTTCCCGGCCGAACATGACACAAGCTGGTGTCTCTCTAGTAGACTCTTGCACGGCTGATCTGTAGGCCATGGTGAACAGATGAAGGTACCGGTCCCAGTCTCTTTGATGGTCAGAGACCACTTTAGTCAAATATTTTCCCACAGTTTTATTCATTGTTTCGACTAGGCCATCTGACTGTGGGTGAAGAGGCGTTGTCCTGGTCTTCTTGACTCCGAGTATTTCACAAATGCTCTGAAATAGGCCAGACTCGAAATTTCGTCCCTGATCAGAATGTAGCTCCAGTGGCACTCCAAACCGACTAAACATCTCTTTTATCAGCACGTCTGCCACTGTCGAGGCCTCTTGGTTTGGGATGGCATGTGCTTCAACCCATTTGGTAAAGTAATCCGACGCCACCAATATGTACTTGTTCCCATCGTCGGTCTCTGGGAATGGGCCTGCGATGTCTATAGCAACTCTTTCCATAGGACTGCCTACGTTATACTGATTCATTGGCGCTCGTCGTTTTCCTCTTGGGCCATTCGTTGAAGCACAAAGTCTACATTTTCGGCACCAGTCCTTGACGTCTTCTTTGCAGTTGACCCAGTAAAAACGTTCTCTGATCTTTTCCAACGTTTTCTTGATGCCGAAGTGTCCACCGGAGGTTCCATTATGAAGTTTCTCCAATACTTCTGTCGTCCGACTCCGGGGAATTATCAGCTGAGTCCTAGCTGCAGTACCCTCGTCATTCTCGACGGACCTCTTCAACAATCCATCCTCTAAAATGATGGAGTCCCACTGCGCCCAGTAGGACTTGACCCTAGGACTCAGGTGACTCACTTCTTCCCATCTTGGTCTCTGTCCTTTTGCTTTCCAGTCAAGCAACATCTTTAGTTCGGTGTCACCTTCTTGGTCTCGCTTCAGGGATTCTGGCAGCCAATCCAGATCCATTACGGTTGTTCTTAAACAGAATTCCTTCTCTTCTGCTTTGCTGCAGTGTTTGCAGTCGGAAGGACAAGGTCTCCTAGATAATGCGTCAGCGTTGCCATGTGACTTTCCGGCCCGGTGTTCCACAGAAAAATGATATTCCTGCAGCCTTTCTATCCATCTCGCAACCTGACCTTCTGGGTTCTTGAATTGTAGAAGCCACTTCAGAGCAGCATGATCTGTTCTTAGAAGGAATTCGCGACCGTACAAGTATTTATAGAAATGTTCCATGGACTTGACTGCGGCGAGAAGTTCTCTCCTCGTAACACAATAGTTACGCTCAGGCTTCGACAGGACCTTGCTGAAATATCCTATAACTTTCTCTTGGCCATTCTGAATTTGGGATAATGTGCCTCCTATGGCCGTGTTGCTTGCGTCCGTGTCCAATATAAACCTTCCACTGGTCTGAGGATAACTTAATATAGGAGCTGTTGTTAGTGCTTGCTTCAGTCGATTGAAAGCATCCTCGCATTCAGTATCCCATTTGAAGTCCCTTCCATCTTCCGTCAGTCTTGTTAGAGGCTTCGCGATGTCAGCAAATCCCAAGACGAACTTCCTGTAGTATGTGCACAAGCCAAGAAAACTCCTTACTTGGTGCTTGTCCTGTGGCACTGGCCATTCTCGTACAACCTTGACTTTGTCTGGGTCAGCACTAATGCCATCTGCAGATACTACATGTCCTAGATATTTCACTTCTTTCCTGAAGAGGTGGCATTTCTTTGGACTGAGTCTTAAATTTGCAGTGCGTAGCCTTTCAAGGACTTCTCTTAAATTTTCCAGGTGTTCGTCAAATGTCCGGCCAAATACTATGACATCGTCCAAATAAACTAGGCACGACTTCCATGACAATCCTCGAAGAATGGTTTCCATTAATCGCTCGAAAGTTGCAGGTGCGTTACAGAGGCCAAATGGCATTACTGTGAACTGCCACAATCCTGTCCCAATAGTAAAAGCTGTTTTCTCTTTGTCTTTGGGATCTAATTCCACCTGCCAATACCCACTCTTCAAATCCAGCGTGGAGAACCATTTCGAGCCAGAAAGCGTGTCCAAAGTGTCGTCAATCCTTGGAATGGGGTAGCAATCCTTCTTGGTGACGTCGTTCAAACGACGATAGTCGACACAAAATCTGGTGCTGCCATCTTTCTTCTTCACCAAAACCACAGGTGATGACCAAGGACTATCAGATTGCTCTATTATTCCTTGTTCGTGCATGTCCTTGATTATATTTTCTGCTTCTTCTCTCTTTGCTATGGGAAGCCTTCGCGGTTGTTGGCGAATGGGATCTGAACTTCCGGTATTGATAGAATGCTTCACAACATTCGTCCTACCCATCTGAGTGTTGTCCATAGCAAAAACGTCACTGTATTCATGAATCAGTTTCTTCACCTTGCTAATATGTTCTGGTGCAAGTTCTGTGCAGGAAGAAGCCAATGTCTCAAGTAATTTCTTCGAACTCTTCTCGCTTCTTGGTAGCGGGTTCTTCACATCCTGAACGCTTCCTGTCACACAAAGCACGGAACAGCTTTCTCCCAGGATCGTACCTTTCTTCAAGATCACAGGGTACATGTTGGTGTTCAACATTCTCACAGCAACTTCGTTTTCGCCTCTCACCAAGGTTTTTCCGACTAACACTCCTTTCCCGAGGTTACTCTCACTGGCTGGTTCGATGAGTCTTATACAGCTATCTCGAAGGTCTCTATCTAAATACCCCTTCACTATGGTTTCCGCCTGTCCACGTAGGTGAACATCTTCGCTGAGTAAGACTCGAGTCGTGATATCTTCACATCCCAGGAATGGAATTTCCAGACTTCCGATCCTCAGAACATCGTTTCTCATATCCATCTGGAAGCCATAACCCTTAATGACATCCATTCCCAAGATGACTTCCTCCATGATATCTGCCACCAGCACCTCATGTTCGAGAGACCTGTCCCCAATGTTGATGACGATCCTCTTCTTTCCATGTGTTGGCACGTCTTCACCAGTTGCCGTCCGTAAACGAACCATCGCTGGTAAGGTTTTTCCATTTCCTTCGACTACACTCGGCTTAACTATAGTTCGGGTTGCGCCAGTGTCGACTAACATTTTTACGGACCTCCGTCGACATAAACACTTGAAGAGATGGCCTGAATAATAACCTCAGGGGCATTGTCGTGGCGGGTCGGTTTATGCCCCTTCTTGCCAACCCGCTTTAGTTTTCCTGTTCTTGGCGTTGTGGTTTAACCGGCTTCTTGCAGTTACGCCGAATGTGTCCTCTTTCGCCGCAGTTCCAGCATCTTGGTCCACCATTACGTTTCTCCTGGAGAACTCGGCGAATTACTTCCTCAATTCTATCGTCGCGGACTGGTGAATCATCAAGCTGTCTCACTTTGCTCTGTCCTCTGTGAGAAGCTTGTTTAGCAGCTTCAAATTCTAGGGCATGGGCCAGGGCGTCATCTAGGGTTTTGGGTCGGGCCAACCGCAACGTCTGCTGAGTCTCCGTGTCTCTCAACCCATCGACGAAGGTCTGGACAGCAAGTTGTTCTAGGAAGCTGTCCGGTGCTGAAGGATAGGCCAGCCTTACCAACCTTGCTACGTCTGCTTCGAATTCCTGCAAGGTTTCTGCACTCTTCTGATGGCGACTCTTTATTTGTGCGGGATACACTTGTTGGAGATGTGCATCACCATATCTCATTTGCAGTCTACTTGTCAGAGCCTTATAATCACCTTGTTGACTTACAGGAATGGTTTGAAGGATATTCAGTGCGTCCCCTCTTAATGCAACAATTAAAGCAGTTGCTTTCTCTTCATCGTCCCAGCAATTGGCGTTGGCTGCTGCTTCAAATTGTTTTTGATAAGTGCTCCAGGGTGTTTTGCCATCAAAAGTTGGAGGTTTAATCTTTGTTCGCCCTGGCTCACCCCGTTCTCCCAGCTTAACAGAACAATATTTGTTGAAGTTCTTGCTCAAACGCTCTTCCATGGTTTTCACCTGTTCTTCCAATTTTACTTGCATTTCTTCCTCCATATTAACCAATCTGCCTTCAATGTTTCCAACCCTGTCTTCAAATTTTCCAATTTCGTCTTTTACGCTTCCAATCTCATTTTCCAATTTGGAGTAATTATTCTTTAACTCATTTTCAATCAATGTCAATTTATCTCCCATTTTCTTAGTGTTTTCTTCCATTTTATTCTCCATTTTCTGGGTATTCTCATCCATTATCTTTCTGGTATTTTCTTCCATTTTATTCTCCATTTTCTGGGTGTTTTCTTCCATTTTATTTTCCATTTTCTGGGTATTCTCATCCATTTTCAAGCTCATTTTTTCAAGAGCTTGCTTGAAAAATTCCATTGTCGCCTGATCCATTTTCTTCGCCTGTGATCTCGTTACTGGCATACAAAATATTCAATAATGAAGTCCACAATTTTAAATTAACACAGCAGTTTAATTTACCCCACACCTGACACCAATTGTTACGTTCTAGGGGTTCAAAATAAAAATCACTGCTGAACGAAAATGTCTAATTTATTTACACACTACTAACTAAACGAATTATAACTAAATAACTAAACTAACTATAACACTACACACTAATTTATGTACAACAATTAACTCCGATTTATATTCACTTATTTATTTGCACGTCGCAGCTCGTAGATCGCTCAAATATTTAGCCTGTCGCTATAAACTTAAAACTTCCCTGTGGTCCGCGGCATCTCAGCTTATATACCAGTTCACTGCTTCCAGAACGTCTTTCGATAACACTTTCTCGACGCGCGTAGAAAGGAAGGAATTTTCTCGATTGTACGCGCGGTGACTATACTTCCGGGAATCAGTTGTTTACCTAGCGCTATCAGGGCGACAGAGGCGTACTCAGGGAGTCTCGCTCGTTACAGTATGGTATCGATAGCCTAGAATATGGAAATATAGAGAACCGGTTGCCGTAGAAATTTACGACGCTCAGTACCCCAGTTTTCCGATTCAAGTGCAGTGTTGATAGTGTTATTACTTTTCTACCAAACCTCGTATTTCATTCTGAAATTGATAAACTGGACTACAGTATCTTCCTGTAGAGTAATATTTCATTTCTGTTAGAAACATGATCTTTATAAATCTATGGTCACTTGTTCAATAATTTTTCACATTTCTTTCTTCGAAGTGTAATATCAGTTTTGCCTAAAATCCTTTTCTACAATAATAAACAGCACGAAAAATTTATTGGAGAAAGTTTCCATCTCTTGCGTATTTCAATAACACAGTGTAATTTTCAGTGATTGTTTTGTATATATCTCGTTAATCTTTCGACGGTTTCGCAGTTTCGCCAACAAAACCATGAACGTGACCAATTTAAAGTTCTCCACAAGAATTTATGTCGCAACTCGGAACTTCTGGAGTGGCGTTTTGCCGAACTGGAAATAAACTAAAAATTTTGTTACCATGAAACTATACTTTACACGATAAATACTTATAATAGAATGATTTAGTAAAGTTGAGTTAGTTTAAAATAAAAATATTTATAAGCTTTAGTAAACTAAACATAATTATGATAAGTAGATTCTTCGTAGGAAGAATTATTTTTTTTTAGAAATTATTATTATTATCTAAAAAAGACTTATACTTTCTCAACAAGAACTGCGATTTAGCAACTGAATTTTATATTATGAAGTAGAAGTAAAACTAGTAACACCAAAACAAGGATACATAGGTACACAACACAGTTGTACGATCTGTTATGATGATCGGGCTAAAATGTTGGGTAATGAACAAGAAAATTCAAAGCAAAATAGCTGCGGTAAAAATAAACTGAAGATTAACTCGACTACCCAATGTAGAAATTTGGAGAAGTATAAAGAAAGAAAAAGATGCCCTTACATATATCGAAGAGAAGAGACTGTTATGGTATGGCCACGTAATGCGTGCTGGCAAATTGCTGGATTACAAGAGCAACAGACTGAAGTCCAATGAGTAGAAGAAGAAGAGGTAGGTCCAGAAAATTATGAAGTGACGAAGTTAACATTTCCATGAAGCAGAGAGGTTTGCAAGATGGAGATTGGGGGAATAGATATGTTTGGCAAGAGGAAGACGGCATGGGTATGTCGTTATAGTTATATATAGTTCCATCTGCCATTGTTTTAATGTATAAAATTAAAAAAATCGCATATCAAAAGTTCTTAAATTGACAATTTTGATTTAAGTTGCCAAAAAACTTAAAAACAGGAGCGCAAAAAAGAGTAATAGCATTAATTGAATATTGTGAAAAAGAAAATTTTGTTGGAGGTCCCTTAATTCCTTCGAATGCATTGAGAGAAGTAAATATTTCTTTGTCAAGGGTCCAATTCGCTCTAGTATAACTAAATTCTTACCTTATAAATCCGTCATTATTAAAGGTTTACTGGAGTCTGGAACCAGTTGATTTAGATCGATTATAGTTAATCGCCAGCTATTATTTATTATTCTGGCCATAAATTATTCCTGATATCGCTGGAATTATTTTCAGAAGTATATTTATTAAAATTCAGTTTATGAATCCTTGGGGTTATGTTTTTATTTTCACCCGGCCGAGGTACTATTTCTCTTCTTTTGTCGATAACTCGACGTATAGTGTTCTACAGTCAGTGTTCCGTTATATTTCTATCTTGCTTAATAAAATTGAAAATGAACGAGGAATTAGGTAATGTTGAGATTTTTATTGATATCTTGATAAATAATAAGATTAGTCGTATCTAACGACCACTGTTTGTTCGTAAATTGGTAGCTGAAGATCCTACGGTTATTGTCCCTATAGTAGTAGAGGCCACCTCTTATTTCGACGTGTGTCAAATTCCGTGAACGTGGATATGTAAGAATCCGTTCTTTCTATTACCAGCCTTTGTCTTGAAAACGTGGCAGTGAGAAGATTTTCTGGGTTTAAGTTGTAATCTCTATTCATCGGAGACAATTAATTTTGGATTTACGAAATTAAACCTCAGTTTTTCCTAACGAATAGTATTGGAGTGAGATTTTCCGTTATTTTGGTGGATTCGTTGAAAAAATTCCTCGTGAAGGGATATTTAGGAAATCTTCTGTGGTGAGTAACACGTTATTTATTCATGTCGTTGTTCGATTCTTATGGTTCTTTCGTTCCCTATAAGTGTAGGTAGCCCATAGAGCAGACAGTAGGGAAATTTGGTAATTTAAAACCGTTCAGACGGTAAATTATGGTAGAATTCCCGATTGGTGCAATTAGCAACGAGAATATTGTTCCACCCGTTTACCAGCCAGGGGTGTCACGAGTTTAAAGAAATAAAACAACCCTATCTTAATAGGTGAGTTACTATATTATATTTTTTTTATATAAGATTAATAACGCCATATAGTCGCAATTTTAGTTTTAATATCTTGATTTTACATGTATATTTCTTTGTGTATTGTATGTAGGTTTATTTATGTGAAACTAGACTCCTTTTTGCTTATTCTTTTACTATTATAAATTAATTTTATGTTAAATTTTGATTTAATTTATTGTTATAATTTTGCCGTGACTAGCAAGTCAAATTTAAGTTTGTTGAGTACATTTAAATCATTAGTTTTGATCATTAATTGTAAATTCAGAGAAGTCAGCTTCTAAATGTTGTATTATTCATTTAAATTCATTTTTATTCTTTCATTGTAGTACAAATTTAAGTTAATGTGTTCAAATTGTATTAAAGTCAGTAAGTCAATTAATTCGAGGAGTCATTTAAATTTGTTTGAGGTATTATTAATTCCAAATTACGATTTTAGGGTCCTAGTTATAGGCTGAAATCCTAGATACAGGTATAAATCCTAGTTAAGGGTTTAAGTCCTAGCTTTTGGTTGAGTTTTGATTGCTGACCTGATACTTAGTCGAGCTTAAGTTAGTTGTGATTGGTGCAAGCCTATTGGTTCTGGGAACAGGCTTGAATTTGGTACCGGCCTAAGTATTGGAGAAGCCTAGGACGACGAGGAATTGTATCTAGATTATCAGATAAGCTAATTAGATTTAAGGCGCAACTATAGTTTTAGTTAAGATCTATTTTTCTTGTTTATATTTTTTTTTATATTGCGTGTGATCACACATTTTGGGATAAAATTCTCTTTTAATATTATTCATATATTCTTTTTTTATATAAATATCAATAGCGTTGTCAAGCACGAGGCTTGACAGTTTATTAATTCTTAATATTTCTATTAAAGAAGGGTCTAGTTGAGATTTTGTTTTATTTAGCTCACTTTATCGTCGCTTTCTTTTATTGTGTAATTCAATTAGAGCTGTTTAATATTCAAAATTTATTTAATTATCTCCAGTGGGTGAAGTAGTGCCTGGAACATCAGGGGTTTCCGATTTTAACCGTACAAATCGGTGGCGCACTCACTTTATTTTGGTACTTACCCTCTACGGCTGAGCTGGGCACAATTTGCCAGTAGAGAAACCACTACCGATCTCAGCTGGAGTTGGATTTAAATTGGAATAAATTGATTAACCTTTTTATTAGTTTTTCAAAATTTGATTTTGTTTTTAATTTCATTAAAATACGTGGCATCTTTTTTAATATTTTTAAAGCTTGAATTACTTTATTGTGGAAAATATTACAAAATATTAGGTTATAAAAAAGATGAAGAGGTGTCAAATTCGAATAAGAACAGTAAGTAGTCTTTATCTGCCAAATCATGTTGCTGTCAAGAAGTCTTAAAGAGTATCAATCAATAAGAGACCAAAAATACTTTAAACAATTGATTATCTTGCTATTTTAATTTGTGTCCATTTAGAATTTATATCCTATGTATAGTTACATTTTCTATGTGAACAAAAACTGATGGGAAAATTCAATAGAAAATGTAAATTTAATTTTTATTGTGTCCTATATTATTAAAGCAATTTATGCTGAAAATCTAATGAATATTTTTAAAATTAATGGCTCGCTGGATATATTTCGGTCAATTTATATCCAATTAAAAAATTGACAAATTGGAACGTTCGTTAAAATGATTTTCGATTAACTTTTTTTAATCTTTTTATTGTGAACAAAACAATTTGGTATAAATTGGATAAGTTAAATTAATCAACTTTTTGCGCTCATTATTAGAAATCAAATTTTAATACTATATGGAATCTAAACAGATAATTTGATAAAAATTAACATCTTTTTTTGAAATTTATATTTAATTCGATGTAGTCCCCCTTTTACTCAATACCACAATCACAGCGATTTTTCAACTACTTTATGCCGTCCGAGTAGGTTACAATTAGTATAAAAGCTCTGGAATATAGAAATTTATTTTGTCAGTTATCTCTTCTTTTGAGCTACATGTTTTATTTACGAGCAACCTCTTCAGATTTGGGAACACATAATAATCAGAGGAAGCCAAATTATGAAAATATATCATAAGAAAGCAATTTGAAGGTCTACTTATGAATTTTTGTCATTGCCATATTGCTGTTGATAGTCGGTGGACAAACAATACTTTTTTCTTCCATATTAAGGGTCGTTTTTCATTAAGCTCCTGCTTCAATTTGTCCTATAATACACTATATGTTAATGGTTTTATCTTTTTTAAAATAGTCAAGTAAAATTATGCCTTTGTAATAGTATCAATAGGCATTATAGTTATATAATATTTATAGTTTATTCTTGTGTTTCTTTCGCCGTTTTACTTCTCAAAAACTGTGTAATAACAGATCAAAAATCGTTTGCCTCTATATGCGCCATTTTTATAAATATGTATGCATCTGTCATACCAATACTAATCGCTAAATCACGCGAAAACCTAAATTTAAATTTTTTTAACCCCCATAAAGGTGGCTGACCCAAATTGGACAAATTTGTCGAAATTTAAGTCAAAATTAGATGCTTTATAGGTGCTATTTAGGTGCGCAAAACGAAAATTAGGTGCACTAACCGTTTTTGAAATATTTACGAAAAAACATGGGACCGCCAGTCTTTGAAAACCTAGCAGACCCTTAATAAAATAAAAACAAAAAATTTAATTAGCACTTAATTTAAAGATTATACAATCTTTTTCAAAGATAATTCATTAACAACACCCCCTTTGTATCACAAAAAACTGATGCTATAACCCTTTTTTGCCGATCGTTCTGACTTCATCTGTTTTGGAGCTGAAGAACCAGCTTCAGCACACTGTAAATGTTCTTGGAATCATGATGGTAGATCAAAATCTCATCCATAGTTATAAAATGACGCACATTATTTTGTTTAAAACTTACAAGTTTTTTTAAATTTAGTTTTTGTTGAATTGTTTACGAATGTGGTATAAAATTTCCGAACAGCTATTTAATAAGTAAATCTTCATGTCAAATACGGAGTAGGTACTTCTTAATTTGAAATGCCTACATTTATTACCTTAATTGTAAAAAACGTTATTTTCGTATATTTACCGTGTACAGGTACATATTTGTTTAGTAAAAATGAGTTATTTTATTATTACAAAGAGCAATTCCAATTTTATTATATGCCTGAAATAGGTATCTATATATAAATAAAATAAATATGTACTGTACACAACCTTTAGAAATAGACCGCTCGCGCGTTCTGGGCCCGGGCGAAAATAGATTTTGTGATATTAAGTCCTTGGTGGGATTCTACAATAAAATAAGCCTAAGTTATTCCTTATTACACCAGCTATCTTCCAGTGAGAGTCCCGTCGAAATTGGTATAGCCGTTCCAGAGATTAGCCGAAACAAACAGAAAGTCAGAAAAAAAAGTAAAAAATGTTATTTTAATATATTTACAAAGAAATGTAATAAATTACTGGGTCGACAATTATTTATTAAAAAATTACACACTAAATATGCCTTCGACAATGTTAAAGTTGTTACCAGAATATGGCCTAAAAAAGAAGTTTTTTTGGGAATGGTGGAAATCAAGAAAGATTCCAACAACGTTAATTGTCAAACAGATATAAGCTGTTTATCTCCTATTTATACGCCATTAGTAAAATAACTGTAATGTCTTGTATTCTATTATATCATATTGTATTGTTAACCTTACTGTTTATTTTATTATTTATTTTATTGGCCCTATACCAAAAATATTTTACCCACCTCTTTAAACTTTACATTTTGTTGTTTCTAATTGTTTTTAATAAGATTTTTTTTATGTTCCTATAATAAGTCATTCTGTTTCCTGTTTTAAACCTTTGAAGATATACATGTTGGTATTTAGATCATATAGGTAGTTTGTGTTTATAATTTGTTCTTTAGATATAAAAAAATTGTAAATATTTTAGACACTTGAAAATGGCAAAAATGTGCCAAAACATATGTACTTAGTGTGTAATTTTTTAATAAATAATTGTTGACCGAAAGTGATTACGTTTCATTCGAATTTAACGGTCAGAAAATATATTTATTAATTAATATATTTAGCATTAATACGTATATTTGCATTTGGTAAAAACAAACGATCCAGTTTAATTTTTAGATTTCGGATTTGATATCTAAATAAATTCTGTCATAAAAATTTATTGTATTTCCATATATGATTCTCGTGGACAATTAAAGAAAATATAACACAATAAAAAAAACTGGAAATAAATTCCACAATGCCAATTTATAAAGATTTTTATTGTATAAGTTTATGTATCCAGTATTATGTATATTGATCTTCTATCTATACCATTTAAAGTGCAATAACAAACATGCGAAATTTTTATTTTTTTCTGTTTTCATTTTAGTGTATTTATTTGTATAAGTTGATAGACTATATGGCTTAAATTAACATAAAAGCAGATCTGTAGACATCACAATTAAAATAATGAAACTAACCTGAATATGTTGGCAGCTGAAAATAGTCCTTCTGAAATGAGCATTGGGTCCCAAGCGTCCCAGTCCTCTCGTCTGATTTTCGATGCTTCTGGATCCAGCTGAACCTGGAATAATTTATTAGAATGCAGTATCTTTTAACGCCAACAGTACAATTTCTTTTATTTACACTGAAGTTCTGGAATACAAAGACGTGAATAATTGATATCTGTGATAAAAGATAGAATGGATGTTTAACGTTAGTGAACAAGTTTAAATAGTATTCATATAAAAAAAGTTTTATATTAGATACATAATTTTTCTGTTTTGTTAAAAATAATGCTTCTTTTCCAAATAATAATAAATTAAATTGCAGAAAATATTAAATAAAAAAAAAATGATTTTATTGAAACAATAACAGAATTCAATTGCAGTAGTAAAAAAAGCATTACGTTTTACGTTATCTGGCTCACTGGTAAAGTTTATACAAACCCAATTGAAATGACATTCATTTTTACGATTTTACCAGAGCAACTTTAAAAGAACGTCATTATACACACACCAGAATATTTAAAGGAACAGATATAAAATCCAATTATTTTCCATATGATATACATATCGTTAACATTTCTTACATAATCTCTTACCACAAAGTAATTGGGACACTTCTTACAAAAGTTTATTATGTGCAACCTGTTGAAGAAGAGAACAAGTCGAAGATGTCAGATTTAACATAAAATACTGGTTTTAAACAAAATAACTGCATTTTGAACTTAATTCAATAATTAAAATCATTTTTTCTTTTGTTTTAATACCGTGTGTTCCCCCCACGAGACCTTATAACTGCAGTCATTCGTCTTCCCATACCTCTGATGAGGTAATCGATCAGATGTTGAGGCAATCGGTCCCATTCCTCAATCAATGCAATTATTAGTTGCTTTTTGTTTTGAACAGAAGCAATTCGTGTTCTAATTCTTCTGCCTAGCATGTCCCACACAGGCTCGATCGGGTTCAGGTCCGGGGAACATGCTGACCAATTCATTATTGTTATATCTACTTGGTTTAAAAAGCCATTACACAGTTGGCAATGTGTGGGCGCACATTATCCTGCATTAAAATAAAATTGTTTCCGATATATGGATCAAAAGGTACAACATAGTCTTGAAGAATATCTCTGATGTATCTATCTGCAGTTAATGCTCCTCCATCAATCAGCACTAGCTCTGTTCGTGCTCCCAAACAAATGCCACCCCACACTATAATTGAACCTCCACCAAAAGATACAGTAGTAGTAAAATTAAATTGTGCATTTTGTTCTCCTTGGCGTCGATACAATCTTTTCCTACCATCGATTGAATTTATACAGAAACGGTTCTCATCCTTGAAGAGAACTTGACCCCACTGATTATTACCCCAATTTTGATGTTCTCTAGCAAACTGTAGTCGTGCTACACTATGGTGTCTCTGGAGTCTTTTTAAGATGGTGTTATTCAGGTGAGTGAAAAATCAGTAACAACGAATGAAATAAAACAATTATTTAAAAGAATAATATTAATAGTTTGTCGCACGCCCATGGAGAAATATTCTTTGTAGTTGTAAGTGTCGCCAATCGACCCTTATCCAAGTTGTATTGGGAAAACTATAGCAAAGTTATTGCTCAATAAGTGAAAGTAGGTGTCATTGGTTAAAACAGTTATTCTATTTTTAAACATTGTACAGTTTTTTAGTAAATTTTTAACAGTTGTAATTAATTACCTGGTATATTGAAACAATCCTTAACGCTACAGTTGCTACATACAACGAATTAGTGATAAAGTCTATAACATTCCACATATCTCTAACGTATTCTTCTAAACCAACATCCCATAGTTGCTTAATTTCACTCCATATAAGACCTATAACAAAAAATATTTATTTCATAGCCGTTGAACAAGCAAATTTGTATATATTCTTAGTTGATTTAATTTTCATTAAACACCACAATAGGCAACAGCAATTAACCAAACTTCACTTGGTCCAATATGCATTGAAGTTTTCTCCTCAATTCTCGTATTTTCTATTTTCCTTTCGAATTGGAAACTGAATAAACTTTCTTAACTTAAAAAGTGTATTTTGTGTTTACATTGGAAGCAAAGTTTGCTCTAAGTGGAGCTTTTCGTTCGAAATACCGAAAGGTTTCTGAGTACCAAAATTAACTAACGACGGACTTTTCTTAAGAGGGTTAAGTGAAATAAAATTTTGAATTACAAAAGATCAATACGCTAAGCTTCTATTTGCTTAAATTTAATTTACCTAATGTAATTCACACAATGTGGAACTATTAGTAAAGAAAAATAAAAAATTTGAATTGCTCAAAAATTTTCTCGGTTAAGATCCGTTTTTCGACCGATTTTCTAATTTCAAAAATGTATCTATACTACTTGTTGTATCGCAATGTAACTCTGGATTTATGTAAACAAAATTTTTCCAAAAAACACCACATCTACAGCCTCAACAACGGATGCTGTGGCAGCGAGAGACGAAACTTTTAAACATAAGTTTAAATTGTAATGAATGTTAAGGTTACTTACCACTAACATAAGACAGTATAATCCATTCTACTAAGGACGGTTTAGCACCACGTTGTGTGAACACTTCTTCTGGAGGAGTTGCAAATCCAAAAAACGATTCAAGAAACTGCCGTTGAGATGCCAGAATCAATAAAACTAAAAAATATATTCAATTAATTTAGTCAATTTTACTTAATACTTGCAGCGATGTCTTTTGGTACTGTTACAAAGTCATTTTGTCACTTGAATGTTACGGTAATCACCTCTATAAGTGTAGGAGAGATTTTTGTAAGTAAAGCACTTGCTTTTCAGTAAAATACCAGCTTATTGTTATCTATTGCATATTTATTATTATATAGACAAATTTATAGTAAGATTAAAAAAAAACAATTGCTATTTTATACACTATTACTAATTTGATATTATTTTAATGCTCT
Source organism: Altica lythri (assembly GCA_964028335.1). Lineage (NCBI taxonomy): Eukaryota > Metazoa > Arthropoda > Insecta > Coleoptera > Chrysomelidae > Altica > Altica lythri. Next base: position 8,174,332 of record OZ034801.1, on the reverse strand, counting down.
TATTAAATCTTATCAAAATTTAAAGCCTTTACCACAATTTATGCTACGTCTATTGCAAACATTATTCGAATGAGGTCCATATGAACACGCAGCTTTCTTAGCTCAAGATGAAGAGCATATCATTCTGACAACATTGGTTGTCTAAAAAACATTTTTCTTGTCACGAATTCCGCGGCCACTTTCTCAATCCGAGGTGGTCTCAACAACTTCGGATCCCAAAATGGACATTTGGGGAATAGCTGTAATCCTCATTCTTTTTTTTTTTTTTTTTGAAAGACAGAGTGCTATTGCACCTTATTCCTACTGTTGTTGTTTTTGGCTTTTATGTGTACATTATTTTAATCAGTTTTAGTTTTATCCGAAGATTTAATACCAATTAGTCCCCTAAGCGCTTTTTAAAAAGTTTGCATGTTTTTGCTATGATAAGTTTTTTGAAACACATTCCTTTGTCTTTGTTACCTGCTAGGTAATTAATTGATCTTGTTCATCCGATGTTTTTTTATCTCATCGTTATATCCTCATATAGTCTTGCCTTTAGTCTATTCATTTATCTTTATTTTAAATCGAATTTACAGTCTTTCCTTTCTATAACTCTTTGTTAATAACTGCAGATCATCCAGCTACTACAGTGTCGTTAGCATAAGACAACATGGTGTCTAAGGCATGTCTGCAGTATATATGTGTACAATAATGGAATAGCACAGCTTCTTGTAGAACTTCTAGTGGTCCATATCTTAAGGATCTTATTGGAAAAATCTGTATTCAGTTGTACAACTTGTTCCTAGTGTCACCCTTTCTGCAACCTTGCTAAGTGCTGGTAAAAAGCAGTCTGAGCGATAGTTTTGAAAAAAAACTGTGTCATTTCTTGGCTTCATTGATAAATCTAGTAACATAGATCACTGCCTTATTCTAAAACAGATTTTTTAAAGTTTTGTTACCGATTATATCATACTTTCGAATCGCAAGAAAAAAACAGTCTTGCGTTACTTTAACAGTTTATCAAAAATGGAGTAATTTGATGTTTTAAATATTTATAAAATATTTTTTTCAGTACTTCAAATTCCATAATTAAAAGTGTGTTTGTAACATACAGACGAAACCATTACTATTACTAATTACATTTATGTACGATTCTACATTTGACTTTCAAATTAGTTTACATCATATTGAATTAATAACTGTATAACGTAATTTTAATTAGTGTATGGGTTTATTTCTTGTATTCATTTAGGTTCTTGATTAATGGTAACGATGTACAATTCTTGTGGTTAACAATCTAAACAATTAACATTTTTCTCTGCATTTTACTGTTTAGACACATATTTGTTTCATTTCAGATCTTCCTAACAAACAACATTAACTTAACTTCATAAAACCCAAGTTAATGAAGTTTCAGCATTTATAGATGAAAATCTACCTTAGATATTTTGAGCCCTGTAAGTTTTCATTTATTGTTGGTAGCTGTTACAGATATAGCTTGTAAAGCGCTTGCTTTATTGTTTATTTTAATTTTACGTGCACACCATATTCCTTCCTCGCTTATTCTTTAAATTTTATTCACATGAGATTTCTAGTTTTAACTGTTGAAATTTAAAGCTATTAGGATTTATGTGTTATGTGAAGTTTGGGAATAGTTTCTGGTAGTTTAATGTTTGTTTTGTCAGTAACTTGTTTTTCAGGTATAATTATATTTTGGTACAACACAACAGAAAATGTGATGCCTTTAGTAGAGTTACCGTTAGATCTAAACAAAAGTAATAAACGATGGGGATAAAGATTAACAATATAAAAAATCTCTAAAGTTAAAATTATTCTTACAACATTTTTTTTATCTCCTGTCCCTGTTTATATATTTAATCCTTTGCAGTAAGTGTTCATAACAATATTGAAATGTTAAATTTTAGTAATTCTTTTCTTTTGCAATTAGTTTAAAAGACAACGCCAGGATGTTAGGTTTTCCGGTCTGGAATAATAAATGTATGCATATTTCCGGCTAACGACGGGTTTTTTAGTACGACTTTTTGCCTACAAAGATTTCGGGCATTTGCTTAGGCTATAAACACTTCACGGCCCAGTCAGTCTTCAAGGACTCCCGATACATTGAATTGGTTGAATACAGCTTACGTGAAAATCCACAACTTTCAATTCGGAAAAGAGCGGCCTCACTGGCACTTCCTAGAGCGATTATTCATGAAATTTTACAAAATGATCTAAAGTTCCAACTTAAATCATTCAAAAATTGAAAGAGACTTTCTTTTATGCAAAAAATTTGTGAAACGATGTTGGAGCGTTTTCGCACCGTAAATCCGATATTTTGGAGTGACGAGGCTTACTTTCGTTACTGGGCTCCAAGAACCAGGAACCCTTGACTGAAACACCAAAATTTATTGCATTGCCCTAGAGTAACTGTTTGGTGAACCTTATCCACACATAGAATAATTGAACCATTTTTATTAAATTCTATATGTGAGGCAACGAATGTCAACAGTGAGCATTATCAACGCTTGATTACGGATTTCTTTTTTCCGAACCTTCGAACTAATGGCTCGACTATGATCGTGCTGCTGCACATACAACCAGAACTTCAATGACTTTGCTTCGAAAATGTTTCCCCGAAAATTGATTAGTTGCTTTGGAGACATCCCGGGTCCCCCGACTTATTTTCAATGAGAGAGAGTTTATAACAGCAACTCTCGAATTAAAAAAAAAAAAAAATTGCCGAGAAGTCAGCTCAATCGAACCAGATTTACTACGCCGTGTGGCGCGAAACACAATGTTCCATTCTGAACATTGTTTGCAACTGGACAAAAGACATTTCGATAAACTCATCTTCAAAAAATGAAATTCGCATTTCTCTTCTACTGTTTAATGTTTTTATAATATAAATATAAAAAAAAAACGGTCATCCTCTCAATAGAGGACACCTCTTCTAACGGCAAATTATGCATTGTGAAAGGCTTTCGCGGCCATTGTCTATTGTATCAATGGTTTTTGGGCTATTAGGCCGGCCTCGATTGTCTTGCTGACTTGACGTTTCGCCAACACGAGCGGTTGGCATATTCAGAAGTTGCTTCCTGGTTGACAGTCTGCGAACTACTAAGCTTTGCGTGATCGCAGCCCGTATTTATACGTCGGGAAGGAAGTGGGCGGGGCCTCAGTTGCTTTCGATTCCAATCGGTTCTGGTCGGTGTTATTCGTTAAGGTTAGAGTTTTTGCACTCTTTATAATCGGGACCCATGTTTTGTTAATCTTGACTGCTTCCTCTTTTTTATTAAAGTTGTTCGGGTGCTTCTCTATCTCTATGGCTTCTCTATAGAGTCTGGAATGGTATGCTGATGTAGTAGCGAGGACTTGGGTCTCCTCAAACTTAATCCGATGGTCCATAGTGAGGGTATGTTCCGCTACGGCGGATTTATCTGTCTGCCCCAGACGACAATTGGCCTTGTGCTCTTTAATCCTGGTGTTGATCGAGCGTTTGGTGGTTCCTATGTACACGCTTCCACATGTGCACGGAATGCGGTAAATTCCCGAAGCCGACAGTGGATCTCTTTTGTCTTTTGCCGATCGAAGACATTCTTTGATTTTTCTCGTTGGTTTGAAAATAGTCTTCACATTTTTCTTTCTTAGCAATCGACCAATTCTGTCTGTCACTCCCGGAATAAAAGGCAGAAATGCTTTTGCCACTGGTTGGATTTGCTCATTTTCCTTGGGTCTACGATTTAATGGTCCAATCGATCTTTTGATTTCCCGTTCTGAATAACCATTGGCCCTTAAAGCATCATGAATATGAGTTAGCTCTGCGTTTAGTGCCTCTGGTTTGCAAACCCTTCTTGCCCTTTCTGCTAAGGTTTTGATGACTCCATATTTCTGACATGGGTGGTGGTTTCTTAAAAATATCTTATCATTTTCAAAATATAACGATACCTAGCAATAACGGTCACGGCCTCTTGAAAAAACATATTTAAATTAATTACATAGATTTTCACTATTAACAATGGCCTAACATTTATAAATAGCTTCCAAAATAGAAACGATAATTTTTGCCCTAAACGTTTTAAAGCTAAATTTATTAAGTACTCTAATTTTAACTTAAAATCAGTTATATTTATGGTGCCCTAAAAACTAAAACGTTTGTCTCCTGAAGAAAAATACTTTTAATTACGGATAGTGAAAAATTTTCTATTAGTGCGCGAAAGTTATCGGAAAGTTTGGTATTGGCAGAACACAAATTAATGAGTTTTTTGAAAAATAAAAAAGAACTTAAGAAAACAATTGGAAGAAGGTTCAAACTTAATACGAAAACGAAGGTTATCAAAAAAAGAGGGGCGTGCAATCGGTTAAATAGTTTTGTAAAGCAAGAAATAAAAATGTTCCAGTATCTGGGATTTTAATTAGACAAGTCCCAGACAATTAAAAAATTTATGATTTTAATGCTTCTAATGGTTGGTTGGATATGTTCAACAAAAGACACGAAATTAACTTTATAACAATTAAAAATTATCAAATCCTTTTCTTTAAAAAATAATAACTTCAGAGGAAGAAAATCTGCTAAACAGCGAGTGTCATTTCTCTTTGTTGTAACATGCATCGTTAAAAGAAAAATCTGCTTGTAATAACAAAACTACAAATCCACATTGTTTTAAAGGGGCATATATAGAAAAGTTACCAATAAAAGTGCATCGATGACTTCTTGGTTAATACAGTTAAACACAAAAATGCAAGGATAGGTCAATGTTTTTTTAATTTTGGACAATGCTACTTTAATGCTATCAAAACAAAAGTTGGATACTTTAATGCTATCAAAACAAAAGTTGGACATCTTATTGCCAGCTGTTGAAATAAGGAATTATATAAAATTTTGAAATGTTGTACCAAAAATTTTTAACAAAGGGACTGAAATTCTACTTAAACAGAAGATTGCTTTCAATAGGTAGAAAATGCTAAGATATGTATAGCTTGGACATGCAAAATTTGACACCAGCTACCATAAAAAAATGTTTCCTAAATGCTGGATTTATGAAAATTATTCAGGCAGATATACCAAATAAATATAAAAGACGACGTTTTACTAAGTCAGTTATTGGAACGAAGTTCCCTTTCGCGCGTTACGAACAGTTACGACTGACGCTAGGAGCTAGCCAAAAAAAATTCATACCAAAAGTTGTCACGACGCTATGACACGACACACGCATGTTTCTCTCTCTCACAGACCAAAAAATAAATAACTCTCTCTCCCTCTCTCTCATAGATAGATATATTACAATTAAAAAAACACTATTTTAAATTAAAAGAAAATGTACATTAAAAAGAAAATACTGTAGAAAAAAAAATAATTACCTATAATAGTATTATATTTTATTTCATCCTGTTTTTATAAATTAATAAATTCATAAACATTTTAAAAATAGTTCGTAACTTGACTACAGTTGTACCTACGTCAAATTACCTTAACTGTCAGTTACTGTCAAATATTTTAATTTTAAAATTTTGTATTGGATTGTTAATTCCTGTTTTAAATTATAAAAAGTAATTCTAAAAAGATGTGTTATCTAAAGCTCTGGTATTGTATAAATGGACACTTTTGTTAAAAGAAACGAACTGTTAGGTAAGTAGAGATTTTATACAGACAATAATAAATGCTTATGTATGTGTAAACACTCTGTTGTGTTGACAAATTACTAATTCCTTCACTAATTAATCGAAAGGAACTTCGTTCCATCCGGGTGTCCCTTGACACCTCACACTTTTTTTTTCATCTGTTTTAAAAGAAAATCTTGAAGCAGTAGATTTTGAAAAGTATATTTTAATTGACGTTGATTTAATAGCAGATATCCCCAATTTTAACATTTGGGAAATTATGGACGAATACTTGAACAAAGAAACCGAAACAGAGCCAACTGATGGAAAATATGAAAGTGTTAAAGACCAAAAACCGTTAGTTTCATTCATAAAGAACATGACAAAAGTATGTGAGCAACTAAGAGACATTCAAACTCTTATTAAATAACAAAAGGGGCGAGTTAGCAATTTCTATTGGGGAAAGTTTAATTAAATTTGAAGACGAAGCCGCTTAGTTAAAAATTAGAAATATTCAATTAAAACTTAAAAAACATGTAATGCAGCTATGTATACAATAAAAGTGTAAATTTTTAAACAAATATTTAATAAATAAACAAAATAGTTTTCTACTTATGGACTTTAATAATTGTTTCCCTCCAAACGGATAAATTTTCTTTTTAATTTTATCGTTAGGAGAAGTTTTACTGTAAATCATTAAAAATTAAAAAGAAAAATAAGAAAAGCAAACATTTATTAACCTAATTATGGTCAGATTACATTACGAAATTTCAGTTTAACAAAAAGTACGTTTCTACTTTTTTATTATCTATGTTAATTTTCATTTGGTATAAATTTCCGCATAGTTTTAACTATTGATCTATATGCAATAATACCTATCTATCTTTACATACTTACACAAAAAGAGGAAGTACGAGGCAGAATGGCATATGAACTTGATGAAGGGTTTCCGCATGGTTTGGCCGATAACGGAATGCGGTGCGACGATGTAGGCAATCGAGAAAAACGGAAACAGGATTCCTATCCGGACGATCTCCAGTGCCTGCAGGACCATATTTTTACGTCTAAATCCCGGTAAACCTTCGTACCACAGCGAAGCCAGCAGTTGCTGAACATTAGAATGGGCGACAAACTAGAAACAAAATTATTAATGTTCTCATTTTATATTTTATATATGAGGCATATAAAATTATTCTGCTAACTATTTTTAATACACTTTGTAGTCAAAAATCATTTACGGACATTTTGAATTTACTGCCAAAAAGTTAACATGGTGTGGTAAGCACAAAAAAACACAACAAAAATAATTTCTTAATTTTTATTAGTAGGATCACACGATTCAAGAGAATTATCTTCTTAAGCAATAGAAAGATGTGCAGTTCTTAAAGTACCGACTGTAATTTTTCTAACTAAACGTAACAATATTTAAAATAGTACCAAAAAAAACTTAAAGAACCTTTGTTGGTATAAGATCATATCATTTATAGGTAACTTTTCGTGTAACCGAGGAAATTAAATGTAGGAAACCTAAAATCATCCACTATATTCACATTCAATAAACTTTAATTATTTTTTTGCATAATAAAATGAATAAGAAGGAATCAAAAAGGATCATGACGCAAAAGGTAAAAAACCATTACAACCCTCGGATATAATACTAGGAAACTGGATCATAGTTCGTTTATTTAAGCCACATCTTAGAAATTAAACAAACAAGAATAAAATTTTTAAAAAATATCTGTTTGGACCCAAACCAAATTGATTTTGGTTTAGTAACATTTTCATTTCACTATGTATCTTCATTCTTATTTTTAGACACAGAACCACGTCTTTCGTCTTTTCTAAAGGTCTTTTTGTTTCTAGAAACTAGGTTTTTTTTAGATATTTTCTATTTCTTTCTATTGTCTCTATACACATACAGGTTATATTAAGCCTTTTTTTTAATTCTCGTCCTTAAGCACGCGAGCAATCCCCTTTCTTCTGTTTCGTAAAAATAAAGACGCTTCTTTTCGTAGAATGCACCAAAAACCATTGCAACTACGAAAATATATTTGTGAGAATCTGATGAGCACACGATAACCGATGGTCACGTGGTTACACCTGTTGTTATTCTAAATCTTCTTTCCAGTTCTTTTTAGTGCATAGAAGCATTTAGCTGACCACGCACCGAAAACGAGAACATGAATGGAGAGTTCAATCCAATTCTATATCTAATCTTATCTAATCTTTCCTGTCAGAAAAGTTGGTTAGATCCACTTTGTAAGGAGTGTAACTTTAGTTTTTAATTGTAATGATCAGTACTTGTGTTTTTTGAAGTAAAACTTCTTTAGCAAGACTAGGAGTAAAAAAGTTATTCTAACGGACGTGACGTCATTCTAATAACAGAAACCGGAAACAAAACCTAATACAAAATACCTAACACGATTCTGCATGGGCGCCGGCAGCAGGGTGCAAGAGGGTGCGCTTGCACCCCCCTGCTATAAAAGAAAATACCTGAATTTACCAGAAAATTATATATTTTTTTAATTTTTTTATTAAATTATTGTTTGAATAAAAACTAAAGGCGTCGCGGTAGCTGTCCAAATCATTCTACATTCTATATATATTAGATCATAATAGTGTGTAGATGCAGATGCACCTCCCTGAAAATAATCCTGGCGGCGCTCATGCGATTCTGCCTACTATATTAAATAAAATTAAATCTGTAATTGTATGAATTGACAGCTTGTCATCTTGTCAACCAAAATACAATACTGGTAAATAGTTTTTTGTGTATAAAGTGTTTGTATTTAATATGAATAAACAAAGTGGATTTATTAATGAAGAAAGTGATGAAAAAATATTGAATGAAAATAGTGAGTACCTACTCTATATGCATAAATTTTATTTTTGGTGTGTAATTACACTATTTATACCTAATTATTTATAGCTAATTATTTATACCTATTATTTATACCTAGCAATTTTCGTTTTATAGACTTAAAGAGCTAAAAAGAAAAAGAAATTGTGAACGTCAAAGGGCATATTATAAGCGCCAGAAAGATTTGAAGAAAAATGACAAAAATGAAAAATTCATTATGATTTGATTAGGTAAGTTTATATACATACATACATATTATGATAGTAAATAATTGTTTATACGGAAGCTTTACGTTAAGTAAAGAAGCATGTTGCACGTTTTTGTGCATAAAATAATAATATTCGAAATGTTTTAACACTTTCTTATACTTATTTTAGGTTTGGTTAGGTAGCCATAAAGGCCATAAAACCACTAGTCAGGATGGCTGATCTTTTACCAGCAATAACAGATCCTTCGTAGACGTGAAGGAAACAAACTTAACTCAGGATTTTAAATTTTATGGAATATGCTATAAAATACTACAAAATGAAATGGATATCTAACTATTGAAGGCTCTTGTGTTGTATTACAATAAGGTAGATACAGCTACAAAATCACACATTCTAAACGTAATGTGTGTATATTTTTAATATTGTTTACCTATTATTGAAGCAAAACTTCTTTAGGCGCGACTAGGGGTAACTCTAACGTTAGATTCTAACGGAAGATTCTGATGGAAGTAACGGTGTAATTTCAGCTATGGGAGGAGCTTAAATTTTCGAAATTTATTTATGAAATTTTCAAACGGTTTCAAATACATTTATTTAGAGAGTAAAATCTATGTTTCACATTTTAGTTATCATAAACCTATTATTTCATATATAAAAAAAAATAATGATAACTTTCAAATTCCTATTTCTAATGAATAATATAAATATAACATCTCATTTTTTTGTAAAGTATATAGGCAATAAATATGATTGAATTGTAATTAAATATTTATTTTCCGATACGTACGACAACAAGTTTTACTTCAATCGCGCGTAAAGGTTACACGCACACTCTTTTTTTTAGTTTGTTTGTGTTTTTATATGGCTAACGTGGATACGTGTTTATTAATTCATTTAGTGCTTTGTAAATACCTTGAAGTCTCGACTATATAGCATTAAGTTTGGTTAAAACTGTTTATAGTTTTGTGCTAAGAATGACGGTAATGATCCTGTTATCTAAGCAACCACTGTTTTCTTAGCGAATGAAATAAGTAAAAAAGACCCCAGAGAAATAAACCACCAGAGTCTTAATCCAGTTATATGGTCAACTTAAAGTGTGTGGCTATCAATCTTACAGAACTTTCGATAAAAGGATATTTTCTTTATACGTATATATTTAATATTCATATTAATACTTTCATTTTTTCTTGTTTTATAAATATAAGGTGGCCCCCATATACTATCCATTTAGGTATCTTTTTTTATAGTTTCCTTATTTTAGTTTATTCGCCCCTTAATGACACCATAAGATCTTGAATACATAACTCGCTCTCCACTTACCTCTTCTGACTCTCCGTTTCTATTAACTTGCAGTAGATAAATCGATCTAACCATTTATTACTTTTATTAACACCTTAGATAACGGAGAAAAAGCTGGTATTATACAACATTATTACCTACCTACCAAATTATTTATACTTTCTAAAAATGTTCTTAAAAAAACGTGACACATTTTTAAAACTCAAAAATAAGACGAAAAAGAACTGATGATCTTATGGGTAGTTTTTAAGAAATTAAAGAATATCACATTTAAATCTGCGATCTTTATCTATAGCCGATAGCACCTTGGCCTCAAATGAATGAACACTTTGGTTTCGTTTTTGATCATAATCTAATCTAATCTAAATAACCTGGCATGGTCTCTCTGCGGAGCCCCCTGTTTGTACACTGCTTCCTGTGGGAATATTGTGACCAGGTTCGGCACCAAGAGTCTTACATGCACCCGTGCTTGCAGGACTCTAGTTTGTTCCGCTGCAAATCAGCATCCCGCTGATCCCCAGGAAGGCTAGAATCCAGGTGTCCTAAATTCCTTAAGTTACTGTTGCCACAGGGCTGTTCCCTTTATAAGAGATTTGAGTCCTGTGACTAGCTCCTCAAGGTGGTGATAGGATTCAGGATTCGTGTCGCCGAAGATGAGGAACCGTTTATAGTCCAAGGCACCACACTCGAATAGAATGTGAGTTGCCGTCTCATCGTCCATTTCACACAGTCGGCACAAGGTGGGTTCCTGTGTCAGAATCCCCATCCTCCGAAGGTGTAGTCTGAATGGTCCATGCCCGGTGAGCAGGCCCACTAGTACTCTGATCTGACTCCTGCCAAGATCCAGTATGTCAGACGTGAGTTTTTTGGAGTATCCTTTGAGCATCAGCTTCCAGTGCCTCAGCCCTACAGTGTTACTCCAGTGTTTGGTCGACTCTTCCCAGACCCAGTTCCTGACTTTGGTCCTTACCCAGGCTCTAGGCAGTCCCAATACAGGTTCTGGACCAGTAAATCGTGTATCCGCTCCCTTCTTGGTCAGAAGATCCGCGGTTTCATTTCCTTCAAAACCTTTATGCCCTGGTATCCACTCCAAGAGGACACTGTTATGTCTAGCCAGTTCATTGAGGTTTTGTATGCACTCCCAGATCAGCTTGGAGTTAACCCGGAATTGTTTTAAGGCCAGCAGTGCAGCCTGGCTGTCTGAAAAGAAAGTTATCCTCTCCCCTCTCCAGCCACGACCTCGGGCATGGTCGGCAGCCTTTAGTAAGGCGTATACCTCAGCCTGGTACACGGTTGACTCCGCTCCCAAGCTGAAGTGCTGCCTAAGGTTGCGTGGACCACAGACCCCTGCACCGGTTCCTTCTGACGTGCGAGATCCGTCAGTAAAATACTTGATCCCTGCGATCATATCTAGAAGTCATTTTGCATTTTTGATCATTACTTGACTTAACTTATGTAGTGTAGGATACTTATTCAATTCCTCTTAGACTTTAATAACAAAAAGATTTATTTATCAAATCGACAATTAAGACATCTACCCCTTTTGTGTCCAGACAAATTTTTTTTTTGGTTTTTGGTACCATAACCATCGATTTTTAGTAATTAAGTTGTTTGAGATATCTCTTACAGGTATTTTCTTATGTCAATTAAATTAACCAGAAATTATATTTAAACGACTTGTAAAATTGTCACACCAGGTATGATTCAAACCTGCGACCTTTATCTATAATTTGCTATTTTGATTATAACTTGATTTAACTCATGTCGTATGTCGTATATGATTTAATACTTCAATTGCCAATTTGACAAATAATCTGTTTCTTTAATAAAGTCCTATATGTGTCTTAAGGAGGTATTGAGTAATTGTGATATACGACAGGAGATGTATCAAAATAAAATCAAAAACCTCAACAAATCAATAGGATCATCCGTGGTTAAACGGTTTAAGTCGCTATCGTCCATAGATAGACATCGCAGATTTAAGTCCTTCTTAATGCTTTTTTTTATGTTCTAATTTATAAATTTCAAGAATTTTTTAAGAGATGTCTCAAATTAATAAATAACTAAAAATGTATACATAATCTTGCGTAATTATAAAACTTTCTTTTTATATAATAGAACTAATTTTAAAACCAGAAAGTTGAAACTGAAATTAGAACCGCGTAAATTTTTCGACTAAACTAATTTTTCTCCACGAAACAGTATACAATTGTGATTGTTTTCCATTAAGCTAACATCGAATTTGAAAAACTCGAAACACATACAAGTTTACAAATTAGATTTTAAAACAGAATAAAACATTTTAGAACTCTAATTAATTTTAGACCACGCCTAACTTTTCGACTCCTACTACACATGTTATTAAACTCAAAGGAAATTTAATTTGTTGTGGACTACAAGAGACTAATGGAAACCTACGAAATATAAATATAAATAGAAAAAGCAGATTTCCACACTTAAAATTAAAATTCTTTTACTTAATTTTATAACTCAAATAGATTAAATCTAAATCTTTTAACTTAATATACTTTATCGCAAATTCGTTGTACGTTCAGAAATATGTCAGCATTTTCCCGACAAAATAGTCTGTCTGTTTATGAAATTAAATATAGATATATCGTTATAGTTTTATAAAATGATAAAAAACGGTATTTGTTTAAAATTAGATCTGAAAACCGACATGTTTGATAAGGGATGATAACGCAGAGTGAAATCCGGTCTCTGTGGCCGTAGTCTAAGGGCGAGAATTACCACCGCGTTTGTCCTGCTCAACTTGCAGTAACGTGGACTATTTTTTTTTTGGCGAAACGCAGCATGAAATCATGCCCGTGTCACCGTATCCTTAACAGTATTCTTTATAAGTTATAAATTACCCTGTATACATTTTTACCGTTAATCCCATCGATTTTAAATTGTTTAATTTTAACGGGTTATTCTTGAGGGTACTGCAACGATAATTTTATTTGACTAAAATAAAAAAATCTTGATTTAACTAACCGACTGCTTTATAGCTACATTCTTTTTTTGTTACATTAGCTTAGTTCTTTCAGAAAATAAAGATTGTTAATCTGGAAATATTTCAATGTGTAATTAGCAATTTTTTATATAGATATAACTATCGATTTTTTAGAATGATACATTTTTTTATATTTTTAATAAACCAACTGCACTAGATCAGTTTCAAATATGATTAACTAAAAAAAAAGCTTTCAAAGAAAAGCCATTCTCAATAAAGAAAAACATTATATAAGATTTTATTATAGGGTAACATGCACCTTTGCAAGTGTCAGTTTATTTAAATCCAATCCTTTAAAGTAGATATCAATATAACAACGAACATCTCTGTTATTTATTTTTAAAGTCTTCATTTATAGCCTTTGGCTAAATCCAGTAGAATAAAATATTGAAGTATTGGAAATTTTAAAACAATATTCGAGATTATTCTTGATTGGTTTTCTCTTACTGTCACAACGTAATCGATATTCTTGTGGTCTTATTGTATCTACTGATATTTAAATAAATATATTTAAATTTTGGCAACTTTATTGCAAACACTTGATAAATAATTTTATCCAACTAGAACACTGGTTATAATTACTACAGGCGGTATACAGAAGAACACTTTTTTGAAAAATAGGAGGGTGTAGTTATTAGATAAAATAAAGATTTACTGCAGATTTCACAAGGTTTTAATTGAATAAGATTTCTTATTCTAAGTTATTAACAATTTTCTAACATCTTTCAGCCTCTAAAAACGTCAGGTAACTTTTAGCGAAACTCCTCTGAACCAAGATAACTGTCAGTGAGATGTTGATGCTTCCTTGAGTGAATCAACTAACATTAAATAGAACTTGAATTCTTAACGTTACTTTTCGTATTCATATAATTAGAATTTGTATTAATTTATATTATTTCCAAGAATTTGCATTTTATTAGATTTCATTCTATTCTTAGCACTCTAGCCTTATCAAAGTTAATCAAATAAATGAAAAGAATGGAATATTCCACTAATGTACAAGTTTTTTGAAGGTCTTTACATTGTCGTCCGGGAATGTATCGCTTTTCCTACTAGATACACAATATACTATTTTCTGAAATCGCTTGGAAATGTCTAGTTTCTCGGATCAGATTCGAATCGCAAAATACCTACACTATTCTTGTATTTTACTCCGTTGCTAGGCAACGAAATTTTCCGTACTGTACAGGAATATTTTTTCTCCACGACCATTAATGAACGTAATAATTTTCATTCATTCATTTTTAATAATAGAAAGTGTTCATTCTCACTCTTGAGATAGAATATTCATTGTGAAACACTTGCTTCTTATGTGTTTTGCATGTATTTCCATTCTATAACTAGTAACAAAATAACATTCTGTAATTATGCACGACAAAAAACATAGATTACCATGAATTTCAAAACTGTCACTCAGTTTGTCAGTGCGACGTTCTAATTGTTTTGCTACAAATTTCATTTTAAATAAACAGAATTATTACATGGTCGTGAAGAAAATACAGTCTGTTACACGATTAGAATGAAAATTCGCTTTACTCGTGGTTCCTATCGCTCGCTACGCTCGCATTCGGAATTTTCCACTCGTATCGAATTTTCATTCTAAGCTTGTTACAGAATATACTATTCCGTACCTGTGTACGGGAATGATCCATAAAATGTATATAAGCAAATTTATATTTTGTGCCTTGATTTTATTTGGCAATAAATTTAAAACCACATTAGTAGCAGTGTTTAGTAACTTTCTTATTTTACGATTATATGTAATGCGATTTCGCTCGTGCTCTAAACATCGCGTGCGTGCGCAAAAAGCATACTTCACGAACTGTTTCATAAATAACTATTTTAGGCTTTTTATAATGTATAAATTATAGATACTTGGCACTTAAGACCTAAATCAACCAAATTTTTAGTTTCGTAAAAGTTTGGCTATCATTGTAGTAACTATAAAACTCAAAAAATTATATATTGTTTTTAGATGTTAATCAGCATGCATTAAAGTGTGACAGATAAACTCTATTTTGTTTAAAACCAGATAAAATTTGTTACAATCTAAAATATTTGTGGACTATACACAACTAGTTTTTTAAATTAGCCTTAAAAATTACAAGTTTTGATATATAAATAAATATTTTAGTTTGTAACAATATAGGAAATTATATTTGAATTTACCTTTTTTTGTCTTAACTTAATAGCTAATTTCAGTCTATTTAAGTGCATTCTGTCTCCATGTTTGAAGGCAGGTCCTGTAGGATCATGGTTAAGAAGTACTTCGAGTTCATACGAACTTCGGGTATGATCCAACAAAGCAGTTGCGAAATCTTGACATTGTTTTCTTAACTCTTGGTATTCATTTTTAAATTCGTGTTCCATAAAACTCAGTCTGAAAGTACAAATAACAAAATTTTAACATTATTTTACCTACATTTGTACTGTAAAATGCTGATCGCATAAAAACAACTAATAAGCCAGTAACTGGGGCTTTTACCTAGGATTTCTATATAACTAAATCGATTTATTTGGCATTTTGTTGGTTAGTAAAGCTATTATTTTACAAAAATTACCAATATTTGTACTGTAAAATGATTATCACGTAAACAAAACTAAGGAAGGCTTCTGGTCCAGATGAAATTCCTATTATAGTGCTCAAGGAATGCGCTGATGAGCTAACACCAATATTTTGTAGACTTTTTAACCTATCCTACAAAAAAGGAATATTTCCATCTTGCTGGAAGAAGGCAAGAGTTCAGCCTATACCAAAGAAAGGCAAGAAAACCATGCCAAACAACTATCGACCTGTCGCATTGCTTTCAGTTATATCAAAAGTGATGAAGAAAGCTATTAACCAACAACTTCTAAAGTAAACTGTGAAAGGCTTTCGCGGCCATTGTTTATTGTATCAATGGTTTTTGGGCTATTAGGCCGGCGTCGATTGTCTTGCTGACTTGACGTTTCGCCAACACGAGCGGTTGGCATCTTCAGAAGTTGCTTCCTGGTTGACAGTCGTACCTAGAGGGCCTTAATATTATCAGCGACCATCAGTACGGCTTTCGTAAGTCCAGATCAACAGGAGACTTCCTAGCATATGTCACCCATCTTTGGAGCAACGCAGTCGAACATCATGAGGAGTCCCGGGCTATTGCACTGGACATTTCTAAAGCATTTGATTGTGTCTGGCACGAGGGGCTCCTGGCTCCTAAGTAAACTGCGATCCTACGGTATGCCCGGTCGATTCTGTTCATGGCTTTCTAGCTTTCTTCAGGACCGTTCTCTGCAAGTGGCGATTGACGGGTTTCTCTCGGACACCTTTACCATCAATGCTGGTGTTCCTCAGGGGTCCATATTATCCCCAACCCTCTTCTTACTATACATTAACGACCTTCTAGTGAAGACAGAAAATCCAATTTATAGCTTTGCTGACGACAGCACACTTATCTCATCGTTTACTTTGAATTCTCGAACATCGGCTGCTGACGCACATCTTCGCAGACAGCATGAAGTATCACGACTCAATAAAGACCTGGAAGAAATTTTGTCTTGGGGTGACAGTAACCAAGTCGAATTTAACGCTAAAAAAACCCAGGCAGCAGTTTTCTCTACTGGCTTCGCCTATTAACTTACTGGGTGTCAATCTGGGAGGAGATATGTCTTGGCATAATCACGTGGTAACAATCGCCAGGACAGCTTCTCAGAAACTCGGAGTACTTTTCCGTACCAAAAAGCTGTATACACCACAACAACTTTTGACACTCTACAAAGCCCAGATTCGACCATCACAGGAATACTGCTCTCATGTCTGGAGTTCTGCACCGAAGCATACCCTTCGGTTGTTGTATTCCATCCAAAGGAGAGCCATTCGCCTGATCGGTGACCACGAGCTAACCAAGAACCTCGACAGCTTAGAACATCGAAGACAGGTTGGTGATTTGACCCTCTTTTACAAATATTTCCATGGCAAGTGTTCTACTGACATTGCCCGCTTGATTCCACCTAGAGCAATTCATAGCAGAAATACACGACAAACCACTTCCGCCCATCCCTATATGGTTCAACTTAATACTCCTCGAACATCATTGTTTAAGAACTCTTTCTTCTGGAGGACATCCTCTTTGTGGAACGGCCTTTCTGAGGCCGTATTTCCCACCGAATATAACCTTCAACGATTCAAGAACAACGTGAATTGCTTTCTTCGCACACGCACCGCTCTCAGAGCGCCTTAAAGGAATTTTCCTGCAGTGCTTGTGCTTGACCATAAAAAAAAATAGGCCAGTAGCTGGAGTTTTTACCTACGAATTCTATATAACTGAATCGATTCATTTAAAATTTTGTTTGTTGGTAAAGCAGTACTTAATTATCAAATGTTACATACTAATGATGTTAGCTTCCACTTTGAGGGTGATTGTCACCTCTTCTCGAAGTTGGTTATTTTTTACTCAACATAACTCCACAGTTCGATAAAGGAGGAATTGTTAATCGAAAACTGTAGGAAGTATAATTTTTTACTAGATCAATACTTTTGGACTTATTTGTAGCAGAAAAATTGCAAAAAACCATGTTTTTGTGCAGTACTTTACAAATAACTGCCCAAAACTAATAGTTTTACAAAAATATAATCGAAAAGAGATTAACCCTGCAGATCATCTGTGCAACTTCCCACTAATTTCAGACACCATAAATGTATTTTTTCTGTTGCTATGAGGTCTTTAAGCTCAAGAATGTATTTTTTGCATTGTTTCAATCTTCATAAGGTTAAAAAAGGCAAATTTTTAAATGTTCAAAAAAATTGATGCAGTTGCAAAGAATTCGGTCGTATTACTATATATTTATTTTTAGTAACTGGGCTATAACTCACATTATAAAGTTCTCTACACAAAACTCCATTAGTAGAGTTTGCAGGTGAACCGAGATGGGCACATTAAATATTCTAGCACAAACAAAAAGTTGCATACGAAAACTCTAGAGATACATTATTATCAAAAATATGCGAGTACAAAATAAAAAAGGTTAATCTGTAATTGATTGTCATAAAACAATAATTTATTTTCTGTTTTTTTTATTCAGTTAGTTCTGAACGGCTGTCTTTGTGGTTTATAAATTACACCCTCATTCGTCTTTTTTGCTTCTCGACGAAAGATTGATCCTTTTCTTATTATCAGTAGAAGAGAGTCTTTCACATAATACCTTTTTGTGTTAATCTCAACGAGCAATTTCGTTATATCTAAGAAGACAGTAAAGTACTACAGACACTTTTATTATAAACTGAGATCCATTAGTCAAAACAATTATAATGAAATATTTTATTTTTTATTCTTCTTTATCAAATCAGAGATTTACTACAGTTTCAAAAACATAGAAGAAAATCAATTCTTGGTAAAATATTTTAACACAATCTTGAGTAGTAATTTTTAAATACGTTTGTATGTAATCATTTAATAAAAAAATGATATTTAATAGATTCCAGTACATTCTTATTCAGTTCACTTCTACGAGGGTCGTTTCATAAAAACTGTAGGTACTACTAGTAACTAATACCAATATTGACAAGGTTAATCTATTATCATTGTAATGAAATTTTCTCGGGTTCAGGTTTTGAATCGTTTAAAACCACCAATTCGCTAATACTGTCGCAGTCAACGAGGAGGCGAGACATGTCATTTAACAAGTCGAATTGGAACCGCTCTGTTACTTTAAATTAGTACCTGAATCATTCTATTGCCTATATTTGCCTCTGTGTTGATGAAAGGTTGGCTGAAGAATTTTGAAAGCGACACCTATTAACCAGTAGAGGAATAAAAATTTATACGCTATTTTAATATTTCATCTTCCATTTAAATACACAAACAATTCTATTTTGATAAGTCGATCCATTCTATGTTAACAAGCCAATTAAAGTTGACGTGTCAGTGTATTTTGTTACAATGGAAAAAACGGAATACCAAGCACTGATCATTTTGTTTTGGAAGGTTTATCAGCAACAGATATTCATACAAAAATGGCGAAAGTGTTAAAGAAATCTGCTACTTCAGTTCTAACTGCGGATCAATGGGTTTTAGAGTTTAAACGTGGTCATACAATCGTCCAAGATAAATCACGTAAAGATCGTCCAGAAAGTGCAACACCAGAAATCATTAAGCAGGTCTATGATATCATTTGTAAAGATCCAAGTTTGACTAAGCGTGAAATTGCTGATACCATATGCATCTCAGATAAACGAAAACTCGATATTTTACACGAAAAAGGTGTTCGGAAAGTTAGTTAAATAATTAATTCTGCAACCTTTTGGACCAGTGGATAAAAAAAATCGTTAAAGCAGACCGGGTTTGCAGAAGAAACCAACCATTTGTCATTAAGACAATGCACAAGTTTGTTGACGATGGCTAAATTGAACGAATTAAAGTACGAATTGCACCCACCGTATTCACCAGATTTTGTTTCCTTCGGCTATTACTATAGAAATTTGAAACAAGTCCTTCATGGAAAGCGTTTTTCGTCAAAAGAAGAAGCTTTTTCAGCTGTGGAACAGTATTTTGTGGAGCTTTCGGTAAATCGTGACAGAGATGGTATTAAATTACTGGATCATCGGAATAACTGTGTTCAAGCTGAGGAAGTTTATATTAAATAAAAAAAACATTTCATTAAAAATACACATTCTTTCATTTTGGCTTTCAAAACTTTTTAAACAACCTGTACTTGCACCTGAAAAATATGATACCGCAATAAGGTTTTTGTTCTAAGCTGAGGTAATCGCTGCTTTAACTAATTACAAAGTTGAGATTCATCGGATGAGTATGGAACGAATTGCCAATTTGGAATAAATGAGTTGGTGTGCAGAAAAACATGTTAAAATATAATGTTTTTGAAGTAAAACTTCTTTAGCGAGACTAGGAGTAAAAAAATTATTCTAACGGACGTGACGTCATTCTAATAACAGAAACCGGAAACAAAACCTAATACTGACACGATTTTGCATGGGCGCCGGCAGCAGGGTGCAAGAGGGTGCGCTTGCACCCCCCTGCTATGAAAGAAAATACCTGAATTTACCAGAAAATTATATATTTTTTAATTTTTTTTATTAAATTATTGTTTGAATAAAAACTAAAGGCGTCGCGGTTGCTGTCCAAATCATTCTACACTCTATATATATATTAGATCATAATAGTGTGTAGATGCAGATGCACCCCCTGAAAATAATCCTAGCGGCGCTCATGCGATTTTGCCTCCTATATTAAATAAAATTAAATCTGTAATTGTATGAATTGACAGCTGATTATCTTGTCAATCGAAATACTTACATTGCTTTATATAAATAGTTTTTTGTGTATAAAGTGTTTGTATTAAATATGAATAAACAATGTGGATTTATTAATGAAGAAAGTGATGAAAAAATATTGATTGAAAATGAGTGAATAGGTAGGTACTCTATATGCATAAATTTTATTTTTGGTGTGTAATTACACTATTTATACCTAATTATTTATACCTATTATCTATACCTAGCTATTTTCGTTTTATAGACTTAAAGAGCTAAAAAGAAAAAGAAATTGTGAACGTCAAAGGGGATATTATAAGCGCCAGAAAGATTTGAAGAAAAATGACAAAAATGAAAAAATGACGAGACAGCCACATTCATTATGATTTGATTAAGTAAGTTTATATACATACATACATATTATGATAGTAAATAATTGTTTATACGGAATCTTTACGTTGAGTAAAGAAGCATGTTGCACGTTTTTGTTCATAAAATAATAATATTCAAAATATTTTAACACTTTCTTATACTTATTTTAGGTTTGGTTAGGTAGCCATAAAGGCCATAAAACCACTAGTCAAGATTGCTGATCTTTTACCACCAATAACAGATCCTTCGTAGACGTGAAGGAAACAAACTTAACTCAGGATTTTAAATTTTATGGAATATGCTATAAAATGCTACAAAATGAAATGGTTATCTAACTATCGAAGGCTCTTGTGTTGTGATGTATTACAATAAGGTAGATACAGCTACAAAATCACACATTCTAAACGTAATGTGTGTATATTTTTAATATTGTTTACCTATTATTGAAGCAAAACTTCTTTAGGCACGACTAGGGGTAGATTCTAACGGAAGATTCTGATGGAAGTAACTGTATAATTTCAGCTATGGGAGGAGTTTAAATTTCCGAAATTTATTTATGAAATTTTTAAACGGTTTCAAATACATTAATGGTATTTATAGACTAAAATCTATGTTTCACATTTTAGTTATCATAAACCTACTAATTCATATATAAAAAAAATAATGATAACTTTCAAATTCCTATTTCTAATGAATAATATAAATATAACATCTCATTTTTTTTGTAAAGTATATAGGCAATAAATATGATTGAAATGTAATTAAATATTTATTTTCCGATACGTACGTCAACAAGTTTTACTTCAATCGCGCGTAAAGGTTACACGCACACTCTTTTTTATTTTAAATACGTTCATTTTGCGTTAGACTACCGAACTATTATTCTTTTAGTAAGAGATTTAATTAAAACAATCTCTATATAAATATGTTAGATAGTCTGGGAACTGATCGACAGAAATAATTCCCATGGAGTTCACGAATATAGATATTATATAGGTATCCTTTTTTATCCATGAAAGTACAATTGTATAATATACATATTAAAAGTATGTCAAACGTATAAATAGCACAGTATCGATGTGTTAGAGGTTCTCGAGAGTGTCAGGACTGGCCTAAGATTTCTGAGCGTCTCTAAGCCTGACGACTAACCGAAAATTTTTCCATTTGCAAGACATACACATTTAGGATAGCGATAAAAATATTTAAAACAGAAAGAAAAGAATAGGCTAAACCACGGAGAAAAACCTTTATGACGAATAAGAATAATGATAAAAGTGTGTTTTAGGTTTAAATTAGTTTTCAGGCAATTTATATAAACGGATTTCAATAAAATTTTGCTTAAAAAAATAAGTAGTAAGAAAGTCCTTTTTTTCTTTGGAACTATATAACTGTTAAAAAAATCTTTAAATAACAAGTTTAAAACCTAAAATGTAACAATGGTAAACTGTCTCTCAAGCTTAGAACCATTTTTTTGTAATATCGTCAAAATAAGATGTCAAAAAGAAATATTGCAAGAATAAACTTTATCTCCTGGTACAGAAAATTGTCAAGTTAATGTCGATGTAATGGGTTCTAAATTCGTAACATACTGCTCTCTTTGTCTGCTTTTTGTTAATAAAAATCAATGTTTTTTCTAAACACATTAAATAGTTGTTTTAAACGCAAAATATGGACATATTATGTTGTTTATTAAGATATTTTGAGACACAATTGACCATTTTATTTTGTGATACACTGTATACTGTTGAATACAGTACTATTATTAAATTTTACTATTTAGAATAATCTAATTTTATAAAAAAAAATTGATAAAAAAAATATCTAACTATTCAATTTTTCCAATATAAGCAACTAAGTTAGAAGTTACCTGCGCAACTCCCACGAGAGTTCAAAGGCCGTCAAGATAGGGTCCTTGGAAGAAAGGGCTATGAGAGACGGAGACGCCAGAGCCCTATACGCGTTGATCCTACTCCTCGAGTGCCTCAAAGAGTCCTCCATCCTAGAACTGACGCACTCGTCGCAGCCGCATCTAAAAATGACAAAAAGCTAGGTTGAAAGTCTATAGGAAGTTTTTAAAAACTATAAAGAGTTCGGATAATCATGCATTTTACAAGTATTCCAGTGATTCCCTATATTTTTTAAGTTAAGTTTAACATTTTCTTAAACAAACAGAAAGTAAAAAAGTTATTTATATGCAAAATTCTGTTTTAGTGAATTTATTTTTAGATCAAATAATATATTACATAAGTCATTTTTGGCTTCATCTTGATAAAAAAATTCGAGAGGATATTAGTACAAAAAAAGTAGCAAGTCGTGAATAGGTACCGACAGAGACCGATAAAACAATTTGATTAACTGTATCCGGATGGTTGAATTATTTGTAGCGTAAATAATAGAATCAGACGAATTTAGTGGATTTAGGGATAAGAGTCTGGGGTTTTTATTTACTATTTTGACGAGACAATATATTTTTCTTTATTGCATTAAATCATAATCAAATAGGGTCACATAAACAGAAAAATATTGAAACCATCAACTAAAGTTATAGATTATAATTAAGACAACTTATACCGAAAAGTAGCGAGATAGGTCAAATTTTATGTTGAATTCATTTTAACTAAATAAATACAATTCTTTAAAGTTTTTTTAATACCATCAACCATTCACAATTTTTAAAACAAAATTTTCAATGCCAAAATTATTAGAATTATTAGAATTCCATTCGTCATGTGCTGGTGTCGGTGACTCTTTTTTGTGCTTGGAATGGGACTTCTTCTTCGTATACTACCTTCTAGATGATCCCCTATGTGTTTTATCGGGTTTAATTCTGAGATATAAATTGGCCATCCTATTGTTTACATTTGGACTTTATTTCAGAAATTATTTTCTGTAATAACTGAATGATCGTTTTCGGGCCTTTGCAAAAATCTTTCCTATCCAAAATGAACAAAAGACAGCACAATATGTTTTTGTAGAAAATTAAACCAGACTAGACTAATATCGTCCTATTTCGCATTCTAACATGCAAGGTAAATTCTTCGAACTTCTGTTCAAAAACTAAATCTGGGATCGGATAAATACAAACTTAACCACACCATAATTTCAATATGGTTTTTGACTCGAACACACCACTCAAATTTTCATAAATGTGCTACAATTAATCGGAGCAACCGCCTTTAACCAGATAAAGTAATATCATTTATACTTGGGGATGTCTACAGAGCTGAACTAATTCTAAATTATAAAACTCATTATGAGGGTTGTCTAAGTAGGTATATAGTTTTGCATATAGCCGCTTAGAAGACGCCATCAATAGAACCTTCTGACATAAATCTAACCTCAAACTTTTGTTGACATAAATCCAAAATTTTATGCGCTACAACATGTCTTGTAGGTACAGTAAATTTTTGAGATTAGCAACTCGAACAAAAAATGGATCTTAGTCGTGAACATTTTCGAGCAATATTTTTTTACAGCGATGAATCCAGGCTAGGTCCACGCAAAACAGCTAAGGATGACCGCCGTGTAACATAACAGAAGATAGAGGAATCTTTGGGCATTTCAAAGACCTCGATTAAAAAGTTCCTACATGAAGAACTGGGTAATACGAAGGTGCTTTCCGGTTGGATCCCTGTGAGAGCAAAAGTGGTTCGCGTCAATTGGTGTAACGGTTTAACAAATAAAACTTAAAAAACATTTATACTATTGTAGGTGGCGAACTGGAAAATAAACGCCAATGCCTTTAAAACAGTGATTTTGCATGTGTCAACTGAATACTGGAATAACTGTTTTACCAATTGATTTGAATGTGTACAAAAATGTATCGTTTTTGGTAGGACATATTTTAAAAAGCAATAAAGAACTTTAAGTACAAACTTTACAAGTATATAATGCCACCCAAGACTTCTAATTCAGTCGATTACAAAAGTGTCCCCTAATGCATCCTCACGCCCCAACAAATAAACCATACAGAGAAGCCTCAAAACAAGCTTTTGCTTCCTTAGTTACAGTTAATTCAACAAGCAGGACATTATTTTGAAAATTAAAAAAAATATATTTTATAATTTTGTCTATGTGTGTTAAAAAATCTCTAACTTGAATGAGAAACAAATTACAAGATAAAAAGAATGTTAACTTCAGATTTGTGGATAGAAATTATAGTAATCTACTGATTTTATTAAGTTTAAGTATTTAAAACATAGATTCAAATTTTATTTCAGCCAATTATCATTACTGAATACTATTTAACCAACTCAGCTTATCTCTTGAAAGTAGATAGTTGGAATAGTTAATCAAATTCCAGTTGGAATGAAATTGAGGCTGAACGCGGTGACCATGATGGTCCCGTTTGTTTCTTATGTTATTCCCAGCTCTCGCTTCTCAGTTTCCCTAAGGGATTATTATCGCCGGAACAGCTTTCAGCTTTCAAGACAAGACGCTTTCCTTTAGTGCTTAAAATTGCTGTGTTTATTAGTCAGTTCACTGATCAAATTTGATTTATTTTTTCTATAAGTCTTACTTTCTGAATCAAATTTAATATATCTTGGAGAGATAAATTTCGATTCATTCGGCATTTTCAGGAGTTATTGCTTCGTTTTTAAGAAAAGTGTCAATTTTAATAAAATTAAGTCAGAGATTCTAGGGAATTGAGAAAAAATTAACTGACATCTGTGATGATTAAGTGTACGATAAAGAAGATATTTTTTTTTGTTTTTAGTAATAAAAAAATCTGTCGTTCATAATTCATATTTTTAATAATTTAAAGAAAAAATATAAAGAAACTATAGCATTAAAAAAACGTAATTAAAAAAATCGATATCTATACTTCTATACTAATACTTATTATAAAGAGGAAAGGTTTGATTTTTTGTTTGTTTGTTTGTTTGAAATGAATAGGCTCCGAAACTACTAGACCGATTTCAAAAATTCTTTCACCGTTGGCAAGCTACACTATTCCCAAATGACATAGGCTATGTTTCATTTACAAAAAAATTAGGGATCCTTACTAAAATGCCATTAATGTAACAAAAAATGACCTTAAAATCCTTACATCGCGTGCGCTGAGAATACTATTGATTATAGAATAAAATAATGTACTACGATTTTAAAGAATATATAAATATTTACAAAAAATGCCGCGACAGCATATGTCTAACTGTTATAGTTACGTCACAATAACTATTTTTTAATTTTTTAATAGTTTTTATCTTGGTATTAATCCTTATCAAAATAACTTATTTCATAATCACGACAGATATCACAAATTTAGCATGTGCAATGGGACGAGGCTACTTATAAAGGAATTAAAGGACAATTAAGTTGTAGCAACCATTATAACTGAACCACCAGCTGGTCAACTAGCTCATACACAGAGGATACTGATGATCCCAACTGATCTACCAAATCCATTTAAACCGCTTCAATTTCCTATCAAAACATCTTTAGCATTTACTAATAATAAGTCTCAAAGTCAAACCTTCCAATTTGTAGGGATCGGTTTTCCTCATGGCCAACCGCCTAAGGAGGGTCAGAGCACCTGAAAATCAATTTTTTTGCTGCCAGAAAATAAAACAACATGTAATATCGTTTACAGGGAAGCGTTGACCCAATAAATTTAATGGCTTTTGTTATTTTTCTTTAATCCCCGTGCAAAGCTGGGGCGGGCTGCTAGTACATAATAATTGTTATTATTATTTACACCAAATATATTTTGAAAAGTGGTAAATTCCTTACAAAAAAACTGGCAAGAAAATTTAAATATTCCTTTTATTAAGGAAGATCATTAAAAGAAATACTACCAAAATCTATTAGTAGAGAAAAAAATTTGTGTAACATGAGACAGAAACCGTAAAATACAACTCCTCAGGGGACTGAAGTCATATATTCCTATCATTAAAAGAAGTAAAACATGCTATAAGCACTACCAAAAACAAAACAGCGGAAGGACCAGGAGATTGGCACCTGAGCTGATTAAATGTGGATCAGATAAACTGATATGAATACTACATAGGATGTTTGAGTAGGCGAAGACCTACCAGAAGAATGGAAAGAATCATACTTGATCTGTCTCTTCAAGAACAACAGGATGCAGTGCGAAAATTACAGTGTCTCAGTATAATCTCTATGGTAGAGAGAATCAACGATAAAGTCCTTTGAAACAAGATAGAAGAGAATATAAAGAACAAGATATCCGAAGATCAGCAGGGTTCATGGCGAGGAGATTATGTATTGACCATATTTACACAATTAGGCATATGATCTAAAAGAAAAAGGCTAAGAACAGAGACACTACACTATAAATAAATAAAAAGAAAATTTGTCACAAAATATTTTTCTATAATTAAGGATTTTCGTCACGTAAAGGTCTCCTCAATTCAATATTTTCCAACTATTGATTGGTTTATCTCTTACAATAGGGTTCTTTAATTTATCCCTATTATTCTTATTTGATATAGGTATTATTGTTTTTTTGTAAATTTGACTACGTTGACTACTTTTGGTGCGAAATGTAACACCATGAATACATGCATAAAATGTTCTATTTTACTTTGTAACAAAATGACCATAAAGTGACGAGTTTTGGGTAAAAGCGCTAAAGTTGAATTTTGATTTTATGTGAATTACGTGTTCATGTTAAAAAATGCACAAATAATGTTATTCAGTTTAACACTGCTACGTTATTTTTTAATATATTATGACGTTTTTGTTAATCTTTCAACGTTGGGTGCAAAATTCAACACCATTAAGTCATGCAGAAAATGTTATAATTTGCTTTGTAACAAAATGACCACAAAGTGGCGAGGTTTAGGTAAAGCGCTAAAGTTGAATTTTGATTTTATGTGAATTACGTGTTCATGTTGAAATATTCACAAAGCTAGACCTGAATTCCAACTCGGAAATTTTAACGAATGATATGCAGTAGCATAACAGGATTATTATAGTTCACTGATGAATGCTTATTAGGTATTTGCAACAAATACCCCTACGGTTTTTATATTCAGAGCGTTTGTAGCTAACCTACTTTACCGTAATCAAATTGCACTGGATGCAAAAGTAATTATTTTATAGTAAGCTGAAAGTGTCAAAAATTTACCCATATCATTTTTTCTGAACAGCCCTCGAAACGATATTTTAATCGAATTGAGACACTTATTCATACGATACGACAATTTAGTGGAAACGACTCTCCTACTTCTTTCTGTCTTTTCTGTCATTCAACTAATTTTGGCGGATACTGTGATAGTCAAAATACCATTTTGTAGTGTCTCCTGGTTGTACCCCGTTCAGATGTCAGTGTCTCGCACCCCATTAAAGGGTTCTTCTAAGTTCGACCTCGTGCCTTAGACCGGATTGGTATAAATTCTTTTTATTCCTCTTTTCAACTTTTTCATGTATTCATTATTTAACATGCACGTCGCTCACACAGTCGTGAATATCCTTCACAATAATTTTATCCTGTAGTCAGCCCCTCATTAGCCATTTTATATTTTTATAATGATCCTTTCTTTTCTATTTTTATAATGATCCTTTCTTTTCTTTTATAATTAAAAAAAAAACCTTTTCCATATAAATTTTAAGACATTTAGTCTGTTTAATCTTAATTTAGTTTCCTTCTTCGCTTTAAAACACCCTTTGGTAGGATTCTCAAAAATTTTAATGTTAGGTACTCGTGGTAACTTGCAACTTCTTCCTGCCTATGTTTGATTGAATTAACCTAAAAATGTCTCAGTGGAGCCGAAACTAGTCGCTTACTTTGTTAATTTAATTTCATTATTTAAATGATTAGATTTTGAGTATAATTTCATTTCCAATGGAACTCATATTTGAGATGCATAACCTCTTTGAAAATAGAAAATATTAGGAACACTCTTTTGTATGTTTATATTTATAACCATCAATGGTTTTTTCTCTCTCTTCAAGTTAACTTATCAAA
Source organism: Altica lythri (assembly GCA_964028335.1). NCBI lineage: Eukaryota > Metazoa > Arthropoda > Insecta > Coleoptera > Chrysomelidae > Altica > Altica lythri. The sequence continues at coordinate 8,145,820 of OZ034801.1, read as the reverse complement.
AGTTCCACGTCCACTTTATTCATTTCACACCTACTACTTTTCGACAGTTTAAACAACTGTCTATTCTCTGTACTATTTGTTTTGTATGGTATTCGCAAGTTCGATAAAATTCGTATCATGTGAACGAGCATACAAATATACAAGCGCCATTGACTTCAAATTTTTTATCCTGTCATGGCATACGGTTTGCAGTGGCATAAAAACTTTATTGTAAAAATTGATCCGCCTTAAAAAAAGACAAATGCACTAAAGAGCAAAAAATAAAATCTTTAATTCTTAAAAAAATTCGAATCAACAAGGTATCTGATTTCGATTTCCTTGAGGCCGACTCCAATGGTTATCTTTGTGAAACGTTCAAGTTACTTACATTCGAAATTTAGATTTAATAGCTAAGATTAAAATAGCAAGTAATTTGCCATTGAAGCCGACTTCAAGGAAATCGAAATCAGATGCCTAGTTGTTTACATTTTGATTAAGAAATAAAGAATTTATTTTTCGCTTTTTAGTGCATTTGTCTTTATTTTTTGAAGGCAGTATAATTTTTTTAAGAAAGTTATTTTATCCTTTTTAGTTGCTACTTGGCTTTGCCAGATGTGGGTTTAATCCCCAACAGTCCCGACATGAACCAATGTGTCTTTTCGGAGACTTAAGTAAATTCTCACCTAGAGACACCATAAAGGAAAACATAATGATGAAACGTGGACTTAATTGTCTAAAATCACCAACCTGCAGTGTGCAATCGTGGTGATAAAATGCTTATTCCTTCTACTTGTGTTAATAATACATAACATTAAAATGTACTAAAATAATTATTTAAATAATAAATAGCAAAAAAAATTACCTAACATCGTGTGGCATCGGAAGTGTGGCGCCTCTATCCAGAAGAATTTTAATGATTTCGTAATTGTCCCTGTGAGCTGAAAGTATTAACGGAGTGATATCTGGGGTAAATGTCGCTGTATCCGGTGGCAAGGCTTCCCAGCTCTAAAAACAGAAAAGTAAATTGATGTGAATGGAAATTTTCTTTTGCTTTATTCAGATTTTCTTTTAGAATACGAATATTGTACAAGCGTCAGATGTTTTTAATGATTGTCAATTTTGTGAACGTCTGTATAATTTGTATCTAAAGTTTTTAATCTGCAATTTAAATAACTGTTTGAATATGCAATAGAATATATTATTTTTCCTCTAAGCTATGATTTGTTACCTACTACCTATATACCTAAATACAGGCTGACATAAAGAAAGCTGCTAACGTAGATAGAAGGGACTAAAATAAATAGGTATTAGCAATAAATTTTTTTTAAACTTGATAAAAAGATTCTATATTCGTTTAAACATGATTAAAAAAAAACTAAAACGGCGGAAAAGGTTCTCAGATATCTTGTGTAGTAACATTGATTCGATAACACAACTTTTCAATGGTATCAATTAGAGATCTGTTTTCATATGGTGGTAAAAGGATCGGAGAATTGTAGAAATGGAAACGGTTGGTATTGTTATATCAGTAAGAAAAAATATTGGAATATGGAGTAAAATAAGAACAACGACTATGGACTTAGACCAATATTACAACGTAAAAATTTCAACACCTATATGAAAACTATTTTTTTGAAATACATTTCTAGTTTATTTATTTTAGCAATAATTTTAAATTAATGTTGTTATTAAAAATTAAAATTTACATTCAACAACTCTTTGCATAACGAATTATTACTCACTGCAAATCTTTACTCTTGGATTTATAGTACAAAGTTTCCGAGAGACAAATTCGATTTCCAGAAAACTTGTTTTACATACAACTCTGTCAATGCATCTTTGCTGTTTTCTCATTCAAATTACTATAACTGATATGTAAATCTTTGGGTAAAATAATTTGCATTCAAAAGTACAACTATTCTGTCTACAATACTCTTAGTTAAAAGTGCCGTTCCTGCAGTTTCACGAGGTTGATGCAGCACCAGCGTTTTTGTTATGTTGACATGTATATACGATGAATAGAAATTTCAGTAGTTTGAATTTACGATACAAGTAGTTTCATGGAATTTTTACATATCTTTCAAGTGTCTTTGAATGAGAACAAGTTACAGTATGTTATATGATGTTTCTACTTTTATTAATGTACGTTATTCGTTTTGTATAAATTGGATCATAGATCTTCTTTTATCATCCGTACAATTTTCACATCTTAGTGTGAAGATATGTTTTTTAAGATAATTTTTTGGTTTCTATGGGTCGTAGAATGTTCTTTTTTAAAATTGTTCAACTCCTTTTATTCCGAGCCTGCTTAGAAGTTTGTGGAACAAAAACTGGCAAAGATTGTTTATGAGCTAAAAATTATCTCCTTTCTCAAACGGTTTTATTAGTTACAAAGGACACCGCACTAACTAAATGGATTTTGGGTCCCGGTCGAATTGGCTGAAATTTCAGTATGTTGTAGTTCTCGACTTTCTGATCAAAAGTTATCATGGGCCCAACATGATCCTATGTATATATTCCAAGATATTGAGGACATAATATGTGATATTAGCTGTAGGCCTGAGTACATTTTTATAAAAAATAATTTCAGATTCGGAAAATTCATAAAATTGCACGTCGATATTAATTGGTTTAAATATTTTATAAAAAGTTTTTAACGGTTTTTATGCCAGTTGAAAAAAATGCTCTAAACACGTCTTTTTAGGACTTAATGGGTTAAGTTGGGCCTTTAAAGGACCTTCAAATTACCCATAGGTGATTTTTAGGGTGGCAATATCATCAAGCTCATTTTTGATGCGTCAAAAACCATAGCAGTCTACTGATTGCAGATCATTAAAGACCTCAATTTTAAATCAATTAACCTAAATCTTACTAAGTCTTACCTACTCAGGCCTACAGCTTATATCACATATTACGTCCTTTTATATCTTGGAAAATATACATAGGATCATGTTGGGCCCATGATAACTTTTGATCAGAAAGTCGAGAACTACAACATACTGAATTTTTAGCCAATTCGACAAGGACCCAAAATCCATTTAGTTAGTGTGGGGTCCTTTGATTTTTTTTAAATATTTTAAACAGAAAGTTTTAAAGAATCGATAGCGACCAGCTAAATATGGGCAAGCAGAGTTGTTTAAACATTGACCTTCAAAAAAAGAAAAAGAAATGCTATTAAAGAAATTGAATCGCTTAAAAATTTTTTTATTATGTGACTAAATTTCATGAAAAAAAGTATTATTTTGCCGATTTAAGAAAATGGCTAGTGTTAAAATTTTGAGAAAATTTTATTGTATTCCGGATTCGGAATAGAAATTAAAAACTGTCTACATAATGTTTTTTAACTTGCCGTATATATTCGCAAACAAAACAGGTGCTTCAAACTTCGGTTGCCATGTCGGACATCGCATGCGGCAGTCGCAGTCCCTTGATGCTTACCTTGACGTACCTATATAATATTGTAACGGGATAACCGTAAAGGAAGGGACCTTAATTTGAAAGATTGTTATTGACAGTTGATTTTTAGAAGTTTCTAAAAATCAACTGACCATTTTAAATAATGTTTCTAGAAAATTCTAGAAACTTCTAAACACACTGACTAGATTAAATAATGTTTCTAGAAAATTCTAGAAAGATCTAAACACACTAACTAGATTAAATAAAGTTGTATATAAGGGGATGCATGGGCAGTTAACGTCAGTTCAAGTTCAAGTTCAAGTATTCACAAGAGTTCATTGTATTGTCAAGTAGTTAGACGTTATCCAGCAGAGTTCAGTGTATCTTAACAATTTTGTAAATAAATTGTGTAAAAGTCCCCATAAGTGGTTCAATATGTTCGCATCTGCTAAAATTACGGGCCACCCTGGATTAAAATCCGTGATTTCTCGGGTGTAGGTCACTTGCGCTGCGTGGTCACTTTTACGGTTTGCTAGGCGATTATGGTCCCACCAGGTAATAGGACACTTGCGCGCCAGGCATAATTATGGTACCTGATAATCCTGATACCTGGATAATAAAATTAATTATTTATTAATGATCCCATCATATTCTATAATATAAACTAACAATTTAGAAATTTTGTGCCGAAGGGTTTAATAGTTGCTTCTTAATTCTCCGCCATGGAAACGATGCTAAGTGTGCGAGGAAAAAAATTAATAGTTTTGGATAAATACACCTTTCGTAAAGATAAAGAAACTGTTATGGGCGTTACATATAAGTGTATATCCAAAAAAATTGTAAGGCTTCAGTGTGTGTCGATAAGGACCTATGGACATAGACGTTACAATTAAAGATATACAAAATATCCGGAAAAGTATTTACAGATCCATAAGAAGTTTTACCACCTCTACCTCGCTCTAAAGAAGATGTTCACGATGCTTTCGAGTCCTGCCCCTGCACAACCAACAAAGGCGAAAACTTCTTGTTAGTCAATAACCGAGAGCAAAGTATCATTTTATTCCGCTGGTATTTATATTGCTGTGGAATAAGAATGCGGAGACTTATTTTGAGGCCTTTAAATTGTTAGACAATTACTGTAATTCAGTCAATTTAGGTTTGAAGCCAACAGAAATTGTTTGCAACTTCGAAAAAGCGATACACGTTGGTGTGAAAAAAATGTGGCCGGAAATAAAAATTATTGGATGCAGATTTCACTTAACCCAGTCTTGGTTTAGAAAAATACAAAATTTGTGGCTGGTTGCAGAATACAAAAATAAGGAATCGGAAATAGGCCGGTGGTTACGATGGACCTTTGCATTGCTATTTTTAGATCCCGGTGAAGTAGAAGATTGTTTTGTTGAAGATTTGTATTCAGAAATTCCACAAAATGAGTCTGTCATAAAATACGCTGATTACCTACTTGGTTGACAATTATATATCCAGTGATTCTTCGTTTACGCCAAATATTTGGGCATTTTGTTCTAGCACTACGGAACGAAGCACGAATGCGTGCGAGTCATTTCACAGCAAATTTAACGCAAGTTTTTACAACTCTCATCCAGATATTTTTAAATTTATTAATGTTCTAAAAGATGTACAACTAAACACGTATATAAAGATAAACAGCGTTCATTTGCCAATAACTGTTAGGAACATTAATTACAAAAAACGGAATGAATACGTTAGTAATTTAATTAATTTATACAGAAATGGACGTATTACTAGATATAATTTTGTAAAATCTATTTCATACCAATATGTTAAAAAATAAAATCTTAAATGAAACTATGAGTGTATTATTTCCTATTAATTTAAATTTAAATTGAATAAATTTTAATATTAACGAGCAGGTAATCGGCGCGCAACCGTCCTATACCCCAAAGGGATCTGGCGCGCAAGTGTCTTATGAAGATAAGGACTACCTCAATATTTTTCTGACCGCGGCGCGCTAGTGACCCATGCCCGATTTCTCTTGGGCTACTTAAGAGGTTTTAAACAAATCCTTCCACTTTACGTTGCTGACTTTAATGACTGCTTATTTAATGTTTTGCAAAATTTATTTTTGAACTATTTTTAGAGATTTTAAAAAAATCTTTAATTATCGTTTTTAATAATTAAAAATCTAATAGAAATAGATACCTATAAATCCTTTTCTTTGTTCTACATTGTTCATTTAATATTTCGCTCACGTCTCTTACCTTCCTTTAAGAAGTAAAAACATTTATGCCGATGAACACAGTCGACTCGCATACAAAATAATCGAATCACCCCTGTTCAAATTCAATCAATAGACACAGAAACACAAAGAGAGAAAATAGTGAACGAATTTTTACACAAAAGAATTTCATCGCCTTGTGAACATATGCCTTTTCTCGTTTCTCGTTTTATCCTTGCCGTTGTGCCGGTGCTATTTCCGCAGAAAAATTTCACGTTTAGGAACCATATGTGGGATTTGTCGGCTCAAATAAGAAGGTAATTGTCACTGAGAGCTTAAAGCAAAGTTGTAAATTACGGATAAATGTTTCCTTGTTTCCTTGTCTACAAAAGTCAAACAGTTTCCGAAGCTTTTGTCGTAAATTTCTAATAATACACTAAGGTGGGTTTATAACAGTTATTGGAAACGAAAATTATACAATTATGCTTTTAATAAAACGAATTATAAGTTTGAAAAAAGGAGAAACACAAAAGGTTCTTAATCTATAATTAAAGTAGACCAGTCGTTCTAAATAGTTTTTAGAGACTATATTCATTTTGTAAAGCTTTTCATTTGACAAGCTGTTTCTTGTCAAAATGTCGTATAAACATTCTTAACAGACTTTAAAAAGGGGTAACTGCTCAATTCGACCGTTTTTATAATAGTAGACATGTAGCATCCTTTAAATGATATAGTTTATCTAGAGTTAGTAGAATGAGGACAAATATTAAAACAATAAGGGGAAAGAAAATCAGTTACTAGTTTTAGTATTGAGTCCTTAAACACATATATACATGGCTTTAATAAGAGAAAATTGAAAGATCAAATTCTAAGTCACTTTTTTGTCCCCTGTCTTATTTTTTTATTCGATTAGGAGACCGGAACTCTGTTTTTTTTTGTAAACTAATTATTTTCGAGATATCTCTTATCAGATTTTTAAAATTTAAAAAGTATACAAACAAGCACAGAAAGATTTAAGTATATTTATATTTATATTGTCTTGCGCATTAATGAACAATCGGAAAAAATCATCTTAAATAAATGCAATATGTACACCTACATGTGGATCTCCTTTCCGATGTATAGTTTCTTCATGTTCCAACAGCACTTCAACTGCTTCCACAAATTCCTCGGAGATAGCATGCAGTAATGCGTCCTTTGTTTCAACTCGATGTTCAATCAACAGTTCTACCATTTCCAAGTTTTCATTGTCTATGGCCATCAGGAGGGCGCTTCTTCCCAGGGGATCGACACAGTTTATGTTTATGTAGTTGGTTTCTTCGGCTCTCTGGAGCATTCTGTAAAAAATAACGAAATATATATGTGGATGTGTGGTGTGGATAGATTGTCGGTGCAAGGGAAGGCTATTAAAATTTAATCTAGGTAGTTTTAATTTAAGGTAAATTTAATAGTTGGGTTTGTTAATGTTGTAAGAAATAACGAAATAAGTATATATAAAAATAAATTAAATTCCCTTACTCCCAATGTAATTTCTTTAAGCTTACAACTATTTTACAACTCTTGCTTTGGTTTATTTGTACAATATTTTTTACTTAATTCATTTTAGTGCATGTTGTCAGCGATTTTACATTACTATTTTATGTCTTTATATAGGTAATCCATTACGTCATGGAGTGAAATATAAACAATATAGTTTTTCTACCACTAAGTCAGCAGTTCTCAAACTTTCATATTTAATGCTTTCCCATTTCACACAATTTTGCGCCACCAGCTGTATTGCGAGAATTAAATAGTCATCACGGAAATTAAAATTAGACTAGACAACACTGTATATCCAGCTGGTATAGTCGTAGTCATCAAATTGTCTCGACGCAAGATACGCAGCTATAAATAGAGAAGCGCGTTTATAGATACAGCCTTTCGTTTTAAGAAAGTTGTTGCATTATAATAAGTTAAGTAAATTCAACAAGAAATTTTTAAGTTTGGTGCTCTAACGCTGAATATTAAGTATCAATTTAGACTTAAATTTAAAAAAAATATTTACTTAGGAAATAATTATAAGAACCAATTTTAGGAAGTCACCTCAATGGTTCTATGATAGTTTAGTATTTTGTTAAGTTCTTATGTATAAACAGTGATATATTTGTGACAAAATGTATTTGCCTATGAATTAGTCTTTCTCAATAATTATGAGAAATAATTTAGTACAAAATCAGAATGTAATTAAAATGATTAACTACTCAGCAGAACAGGGTTTGGGCCTTTATTAGCGATAAATATTCATGAGAGTGTTGGTTTTGGCAGGATACTAATAGTTCTATTGGGGATGGAGAAATCTAAACACTGACAAACACATTTAATGTAAATATATAACGTGGATTTAAAAACAGTTAGTTTTATTAATTTAATAATATGCATTTTCAATAAAATATTATTAATTTGTATGTTACAAGTTGCTACTGTTTTCTACGCAATTTTATTTTATTAAATTCTACTCTAAAGATCATAAACTTATATTAAACATAAAAATAGCAAACATTATATGAAAAAAATAGATTTATGCTGTAATAGAATGGTGCTATCAAATAGGAAGTTGTATTACGTCTGTCAAGCTTGTACGTATCATGTTGCCATTGCCAGTTTTTAATTTATTAAAAATGGGTGTAAATGAAAAATGGGCCACCAATATAGCTTTTAACTAATCTGACAGATTTTTATAAAATTTTTACTTAAAAAAACTTATGGTTTGTAACTTTTAAAACAATCTATATAAAGAGCGGACGATCTAAAGCGAGCAGTTTTGTTGAGTCTCTCCATTTAGGGAGCTGCCAATACTTTCCTTGACACTTTTAGGTCCCCGGAAAATTAGTGGCTTATTTTATATTTTCCTTTACGCACTGAACATAAATATCAACCTTTAAGTACTTAAAAGTATGGCGTTTAAAAATTATAAACAATTATTTTTGCGAGGTGATGACCAAAGTAATGATGTTAAGACGTTACACATGGGTCACATGGGTGCATGATGATTTTCCGTTAACAAGAACGGTTCTTTGGTAAACAATTATTTGAGATATCTCTTATGGGATTTTTGAACATTTTTAGAATTTTTGAAAGTTTTTAGAATGTATACAAACAAGAATATTTTAAATGACATCAAGGAGAAATTGAAAAAATGTCTCATCCAGAGTGACTTGAACTCGCAACCTACAGCTCTACGCGCTAACGCTCTAATAACTAAGCTATGAATGCAAAGCCAACAAATTTCTTATCGGTCGTTAAATTCTACTATTGCTACATGTGACACTTACTTACTTTCTCCCTAAGCTCATATAGCATGTCGTTAATGAGAGAGAGACTTTGGTCAAATTGACAACTGAAACATCAAACTCTAAATCATTTTTTTGTGCTCTTTCTTATATTTTTATTCGGTTAGGAGAGCGGAACCATGGATTATTTAGTAAACGATTATTTAAGATATTACTCATGGGATTTAAAAATTTTTGAAAGTTTTTAGAAAATATACAAAAAAAATATATTAAAGGACATTAATGAGAAATTGAAAATATGTCGCATTCAGCAAGACACAACAACGAATCATCCTATATCAGCACAATGCAAGTGTTCACACTGCCCAATAGACAATCGAGTTTTTAGAGCTTCAAAACATCGAATTGTTAAACCATTTACTGTATAGTCCCGACCTGAGTTCCAACGATTTCTTTCACTTTCCCAAAGATCAAGATTTCAATGCGTGAGCAGCGAGATCAGTGGCCAGAAGAAGCAATCGATGCCTTTAAAAAAAAACGATTTTGCAAGTGTCGAGTGCAGACTTTTACCAATTGGTTTGGTCGTATGTAAAAGTGTATTTGGTGGAACATATTTTGAAAAGCAATAAAGTACCTACTTTAATAATTGCTTCAGAAGAGCGAAGAACGGTTACTTTCGATTGGTATATAAACGTTTGTTTACCAAAAGTTATCGCGAAACTCCGACAAAGTAATACAAAATGGCAAATCATCCTACATCAGGACAATGCAAGTGCTCAAAAGACAATCGAGTTTTTCAAGCTTTAAAACATTGAATTGTTAGACCACCCGCCGTATAGTCCCGATCTAAGTCCCAACGATTTCTTCTCGTTACCTAAGATCAAAAATTAAATGCGTGGGCAGTGATTCCAGTCGTCATAAGAAGCCTTAGAAACCTTTAAGACAGTGATTTTGCAGGTGTAAACTGAAGACTGGATTAACTGTTTCACCGTTTAAACATATGCAAAAGTGTATCGATCTTGGTGGGACATATTTTGAAAAGCAATAAAGCACTTTAAAGTCAATATATTGTTTGTCATTATGGCCATATAGAAAACTAAAAAGATAACTTTCGTATAAGGAAAACACTTTGATAGTGACTACGTTACCAACGCGAAATTGGCAAGGATTTATTTTTGGATAAAGCGTTAAGTTTTAATTACCTTATTGATTGGAAATTAAATATTATAAAAGTTAAAAGCCAGTACATACATACTCATAAAAATTTACTAAAATCTGTTTTATTTTTCATTCCTCTTGATCCAATATTTCTTATCGTATAGCACAATGAAATTGCTAGTAATAATAATATTATGATAGAAGTATACTAAAATTTGGATTAACCGCATAACCAGGTTGGCTAATATTTGTAGACATAATGAAATTTTTCTCATAAAATTTCGTATCTCATTCTCTTGGTGTATTAATATGATCAAGTAGATAAAAATGTCCATAATTTTGAAGTTTTCCTTTATTATTTAATTTTGTTTTCTGTAGAAATATTTTAATGGATTTTAACGGTTTTTTAGCATATCAATAAACCTTGTATGTCGACAGATACATTACGATGTATTTATACCAGAAAGGTTGTTAATAATATTGTACTGTATTTGTCAATTATTTATAGTTTTAAGTAACTACTTGCATTACTTACCAACTAACAAAATATTAAGAAAGACATCAGAGAACACAAATATTATTGTAATAAATATGATATTTGAATAAAATTAAAAGAAGCCGATTTAGCTACCTAAGGTAGCTGGTGGCATGATCACATTTGGTTCCGTATGATAGAAAAAGTATAGTACATAACTCGAGTCGTAATACATTTTACACAGTTGTGCTGCGCGGCTTATTTGTAAACCGTTACACACCACCCTTGGTATGTTATATACTACTACTGTTCTTACCTTCTTGTTGAAGCTACATCTCCCCTTTCCACAGCTAATAAAAATTTTTTTTCGTCCAAACTTAGTTGTTCCATTTCTTGGTGTGGTCGTATCACATTTTCTTCCTCCATCATTCCATGGATACTGTGTCTCTATAAAGCAATAATGTTTTTGTTAATAATGCATAGAACTAAAACATATATGTTTAAATGTCTCTTCACAATTTTTGAATTGGGTTAAACAACTACACAACTGTTATTTTTTTATCATTTTAAGCGTTTTCTAATGAAATTTGTGTAATATTTCATTATAAATTTACTAATTTTATTTTACTAGATTTCGCCCGCGGCCAATCTCGCGTCAAATTCGGGGTATAACACAGTTTCCCTTTTCCTAATACAGAACACATCTCGCAACACAACACTGTTTCAATACACTACTGTAATAGTTATTTACCTAACGTGTTAGGGAAGTAGAATTTTCGCATGAACATTTTATTTGCAGCACCGACCGAATGTAATTATAAATTTTATAATTTCTTTTTCTATTAACAGTTGGTAACAATAACATGATAACATGATCGTTGGGAACACGGCAAAATATTAATACGTATGATACTGTAATTCTTTTCCTGCAGGAGTCAAAACTAAAAAATTGACAACAACTTCTAGTAACTTTTGACAATGACCAACTGTCTAAATTAGTCCAAAATAGAGTAGAGTTCATTCAAAAACAACCAACAAACGTATTTAAACGAACAACAAGGGAGTTTACTTGTAAATACTTAAGGCAGGTACACTAATAAATACAAATGAATTTATTCATCAGATATTTCAATTATTTGTTAATTTTGCTCAGGATATTGAGGTAATATTTTATATTAGTAACAAATAATCTGAAGCTAAAAAAAATATGAACATACACTAAAATGTAAGGCCAGTTTTATTTTAAGTAACTATTCTTGTTTTATTTTCTTTAATCAGCCAATTTAATTAATCATTTGTAATCCTACAACCTATACTGCGAAATCGTTAAACGAATTTAACTTTATTTATCTCTAAAAAAAAATCAAAATGAAACTGTTTTTGACAGCTACGCCAATGAGTTTTATAATCGACTATCGAAAAAAACCTGTAAATATTTTTGATAAGCTCGCCCAACTGGAATGGAGAGAAATGATGAGTTTGTTATTAAATTTCACATCTTTCATTGTGTTTACTGGATGAATGTTTGGATTTGGGCACCACGAGAAAATTGTGGTGTGGGCGTTTATTGAGACCAAATGATTTATTTATTTTATAGAAAATTATTAATCATACTGATAGCTACTTTAAACAGGAAGTATATTGTTTAGTAATTGAGATTTTTTTTAATACTTAACAAATTTTTAGGATGGTTGGAATGTTAGAATATATCCTAGAAGTTGGCTGTTTAGTGCCATGTAAATATTAGTTCAGTCAATGAGGATACTTGGCTCCTAATTCCGTCCTAATAGATCAATTAACTTGAAATTTTCACAGTAGGTAGGGAATAGCTCAAGTAAAAAGTCTACCTTACGAAATGTGCATTTATTTTAGGTGTATAATTTTTTTGGTCAAAATAGTCCCGGAAGTCGTTAGAGGACCTAATTATAAGCAAAAAATCTTCTACTTAAAGTTCGAGAGCTTTAGCTCGAGGGCTTTAATCTTTGATTATTAATGTCAAATTATGTCGAAACAAATTGTAAAATTTTCGAGAAATTACGCAACAACAAAAATAGCAGACTATTAATCAAGGTCGTGTTATATTTTGGAAGATTATTTCCTGAGAAACTGACAAATATTTGACATTTATATTTGACGTGACTATTTCTCTAGAGAAATAGTCAAGGGTAATATAACAAGACCTTGATTATAGTCGGCTATTTTTGTGGTATCTAGATTTTGAGAATATTTTAATATCAATTTGTTGAGACATAATTTGACATTAATAATCTGATTAAAGCCCGAGAGCTTTAGCTCGAGGGCTTTAATCTTTGATTATTAATGTGAAATTATGTCGAAACAAATTGTAAAATATTCGAGAAATTTAGCAACAACAAAAATAGCACACTATTAATCACGGTCGCGTTATATTTAGGAAGATTATTTCCTGAGAAGACAAATTTTTGACATTTATATTTGACGTGACTATTTCTCTAGTGCAATAGTCGCTGATATTGTTCTAGTGCAATAGTCGCTGATATTTGATTCTGATTGGTCCGATTTCAAAAAATTATGACATTCTATTGGTTAATTTGAATCGAAGGAAATAATCGCTGATATTGTTCCAGTGCAATAGTCGCTGATATCTGATTCTGATTGGTCCAATTTCAAAAAATTATGACATTCTATTGGTTAATTTGAATGGAAGGAAATAATCAAGGGTAATATAAAAAGACCTTGATTATAGTCGGCTATTTTTGTGGTATCTAGATTTTGAGAATATTTTAGTATCAATTTGTTGAGACATAATTTGACATTAATAATCTGATTAAAGCCCGAGAGCTTTAGCTCGAGGGCTTTAATCTTTGATTATTAATCTCAAATTATGTCGAAACAAATTGTAAAATATTCGAGAAATTTAGCAACAACAAAAATAGTAGACTATTAATCAAAGTCGCGTTATATTTAGGAAGATTATTTCCTGAGAAGACAAATTTTTGACATTTATATTTGACGTGACTATTTCTCTAGTGCAATAGTCGCTGATATTGTTCTAGTGTTATAGTCGCTGATATTTGATTCTGATTGGTCCAATTTCAAAAAATTATGACATTCTATTGGTTAATTTGAATGGAAATAAATAATCGTAAATATAAATCTGTCAAAAATACTGATAATTTGCTGAAGGCGAAAAAATAGTAAATATAATTCAAGCAAACATTACCATTCTATCAAAATAATTCAAGACACAGGTTACTAAAAATACCTTCCGAAACATTTTATATATAAAAAAAAGTCGTGCAGAAGTGAATGATACACTCTTTATTAACATTCTGATTAAAAGCGGCTACCAGGGAATAAAATTAATCCCAAAAACATTTGCGGAAGTGTTCTTTAACGAACTAAGGGCAGGGTCCGATTATCATTCGCATGACAAACTCATTCTCATTATATTTATTGGCCTAGACTGTATAATTTTTCCCAAGAGGCAAAGGGTTTCTCTCTTTCTCTTCGAAAATTCTAATCATGAAAGAGTTATGACGGTCATTCGTTAATTTTCTGCTTACCGTAAGTTTATAAACGGGGATGCTATTAAAATTATTTCTCAAAAGGATTGCAGTCATCTATTATCTTTCATTATATATTATAACTTTTCAAACACAAAAGTTATTGTTCAAAGATATATTAATCAAAATTAAGTCCTATATAAAACATATTTATTCTAATATATTATTGTAATTATTTATCGTACCTTAATTTAATGTTTATTTCATTAGGTAAATAAACAGTACCTACCTTGTGAGGGGGCTATTTAGTAGGAATTGTATATCTAATGTAAGTTACTATTTAAATTTAAAAAAAATTACATAGAATTTAAAAACAATTCAACAAAAAACCATTGTTAATTCTTGTTAGTAAGACGAAGTTACCAGAAGAAGCAACTTAAGGGCATTCTCATACAAGTGGTGCAAGAAATTACGTACCTTTGCGTGATAGTACATTTAAAACTTACTTGGAATTACCATCTTGTAGGTACACATAACCAAGAAGACAATAACCACTTTAGTTGTGGGTAAACTCACTTTGTGACAAAACGAGGAGTATAAAATTAATTAGGATATATAACATGTTGGTTAAAACAAAAACCGAATCTAAGTCAATAAAATGGTAGACCACGGTTCAACAAAGAGATTTAAAGATTTGCTTGTCTTGTGGTAAAAAAAAGCTCTGAGGGTTACTCCAAAAGCAGCAATGGAAATTCTACATTATTGTAAAGTGTGAGGCAAAGATGATCTTCTACTGGTTTCAAGGTGACAACAGGTTTACAGATGAGTCTAACAAGCTCTAGGAGCGGGAAGTTACAACAATGCTGGAAATTTACAACTGAGAAAACACCTGGGGCACCTGATAGGAAACTTAAAACAGTTACTGGATGGTAGGAGAGGGTCAATTTATTAAGATTTCAAAGTGACTCCGCATGAATATGGCATCATCTGGACTTATACAATTTAGTACAGGATACCAATATTCTTAAATAGTTGCCGTAAAGTATTGGAGGAAGTTTCAAAGTTGACTTATACAACTCTTCTGACCCCTTGGAACAGAGGTCATAGAGTCATCCAGAGAAAGCCTCGAAGAAAACTTCCACTTCCCCAACTGAGGTTACTCCAAGCAGCAGGAGAGCAACTTCCAGAAGAGCTCCAAGATCACTTAGAAGAGGCCCCACTAGCCCTTCGCTAATAATCATAAATATGTAATAAATAAAATATAAGCTAGGAACTTATTGTACAGAAAGTAGGCCGAGGTTTTCTGTGGTTTCCCTCGACCCAAGTTCGACCTGTCTCAGTCTGGAAACAGACTGTTTGAGGAAGAACTTGCTAAATGGTCTTTCTTAAACAGGATAAAGTTGCCACGGACAACTCCTATAGTAAAAAGCAGGAAACATTATAATGTAGCACTACCCTGAAAAGGTCACTAAGTCCTATAGCAGGGTATAGGGAAAAAAAATTTAAATATTTCTATTTAATCTTAAAAAAACATGTAAATTTGAATTTTTTTATCCCGTAGACTTTAGATATACAATCAATATTTTTAATAATTAATTTGACTTGTGTTGTGAGTTGAGTTTCACTAGTGAAAAAAAACTTTTTTTTTCACTAGTGAAAAAAGTAAAATAAGCACTGTTTTGTATAAGATTATGCAATTAATTTTACGTGTGTTATTGGCTGAGATTGTTAGGTGTTTACCTTCTACAAAGATGACTCGGGTTCAATTCCGGGTAAGGAAACTTTTTTTTTTATTATTTAATTGTGTAAATTTTTTGTAAATATATTTAATTGTTAAATTATTGCAGTTTATTACATACAAAACTAGATATTATATTCAGTAATTTTTAATATGACAGAAATATCAGTTCATGAATAAGGGTAAGTATTTTTATTTAAATGATGACTGATTGGCATTTCGATGAATTTATAATTCAAGCATTTCGCGTTTCTACGTACCGGTATTATAAGGTAAGATTAATTTAAAAAGTAAATATTTTGTTATCTAAAATATGTTTTAAATATAATTTTTTTTTTCGCAGTAAAGCGTAAAAAAAATCAGGCCTATAGGTAGAGATCGCCCAACGAAAGTTTGTGACAGCCACGTGGCCTCTCGTTCAATGCGCAGTGGTTTGTTTACGAGCGTAACGATAACAATGACCGTTCTAAAAGCTTGTCAGTGTGGTAGCTGGAATGGTTTTGTAAACTGTATTTAGCTACGAATATGCTGTTTCTGAGTGGTTTTTTAAATGTATGTATTTTTTTAGTTTAAAGTGGGCAGTAACAAATTTATATAAAATAAATTCTTCTTAATTATGTTAGCATCATACATTAAAAATTAATTTAAGATGTATAATATATCGGAACAGGTCAACTCGGCGACGGTCAACTCGGCGACGGTCAACTCGGCGATGCCAACTCGGCGATGGTCATCTCGGCGATGGTAAACTCGGCGACGGTCAACTCGGCGACAGTCAACTCGGCAAAAAGGAATACAATAATATATTGAGCAATATACATTCTATAAAAAAAATTTGATTAGAGAATTTGATTAATCAAATAAAAATATATAATAGATTTTAAATAAGAAACTGGAAATAAGTTATGATTACTAATTAATAGATACGCATGAAGAGAAGGGTCCAGTTTTTCCCGTATTATATTGCTTGCTGCCCAATAAAAGGTCAGAAACATACCTTAAATTGTTTAACATGGTAAGAGATCTTTGGCCGCAATTAAATCCGGAAAGCATCAGTGTCGACTTTGAATTGGCAATTCACCAGGCCGTAAGACAAGTTTTCCCAGAAGCCGAAATTAGAGGATGCTTATTCCACCTGGTAAAAAATCTATGCAAGCATTTATCTTCTTGCAATCTCCTAGGAATTTACAATACTAATCCCGAATTTGCACTACAAGCAAAAATGGTAACATCATTGGCATTTGTCCCAGAAGATGATGTGATTCATGCTATTTCCGAATTGGAAAATGAGTTGCCAGAGATATTAGAACCAATTTTAGAATGGTTCACCAGCAATTATATCGGTCGCCTTAGGAATAACGGAACCAGAGTGCCAGCAATGTTTCCATCTGCAGTTTGGTCCGTTTATTTTCGAACATTAAATGGACGAGATAGGACAAATAATTTTGCAGAAGCATGTCATCGTAAGTTGCAACTGACTTTTGGTTCTAGCATTGCTCATCCTTCATTATGGACATTCATAGAGAATTTAAAAAAGGTTCAGTCTTCATACGATGCGGACTATGAACGAGCAATAGGGAATATGCATGTATTTTTTTTATTCGTTTAATTCACTTTTCACTTCGTTTTAATATAGTAAAAAATAAAAGTATTGTTGAAAATGTACTAATTAAATTTTAAAAAAATAAATAAAAAGTCGCTTAAATTTGTCATGTTCAAACGCTCCATTTTGCGCGCGCTTCGGAATCGTCACATCGCACCACCTGTCAGTGACATTTGTTTACATTTAGTGTGATTATTTGAGATTTTTGAGTTTAATTCGCTGTGAAATCATGCAAAAAGATAAAAAACCATTTTACCGATATTTACTACACACAGTACAAAACACCACAGGATATAATTAAAACACAATTTTAAGCACAAATATCTTGTAAACACATGTAAACAACTCAAAGGGATGCGATGTGACGTAACGTCGCTTCGACCAATGATGGGTCGTTTTCTTAGATTTGAATATCGCGCACAAAATTAACATTTTAATTTAAGTTTTATGGAATGAAGTCCAAATTAAATATAGAAATAATGGTTTAGATATAATTTTAAGAGCATAAAGTATTGTTGATATTAAAATCAAATAAATCTAAATTACATGCATATTCCCTATTGCCGGGCGCAATGGCGCATCAAAAAGGAGACGTTATGAGGAAGCAGACGAGAGGATTTTAAATAAAGTCGCCAATTATAATAGGCAAAATTTGATCGAATATCTCAGAGGAATATCACACAATTACAATATGAACTAGTTTTTAATAGATATATTATATTGTATATTATATTATTTTAAAATCTATTATATATTTTTTTATTAATAATTTTTTTTTATAGATATTGTATGATAATAAATAGTTGCATTATATATTATTGTATTACTATTACTAGGGATTATCCTTATTTAGGAGTAATGGAAATTTAATTATGTATATAAATACATTTTTAAATACTTTTTAACAACACTGATAATATCGTATAATTAGTAATCATAACTTTTTTCCAGTTTCTTATTTGAAATCTATTATATATTTTTATTTTATTAATCAAATTTTGTTTATAGAATGTATATTGTATTATAATAAATAATTGCTTAATATATTATTGTATTCCTTTTCGCCGAGTTGACCGTCGCCGAGTTTACCATCGCCGAGATGACCATCGTCGAGTTGGCATCGCCGAGTTGACCGTCGCCGAGTTTGCATCGCCGAGTTGTCGCGTACCGATAATATATTTTTATTTCCGTCCGCCACTGATAGAAAGACTCCGCCTACCTGCGCCGACTAACACGTGGCTGTCCCAAACTTTCGTTGGGAGACCTATACTTGTATTTCTTCTTAAGAAATTCGGTTGTAGAAAAAATATTGTATGTAACTCGTGCGTAAATGTTCCTTTAAAAGGTCACTTTACGCACTAGTTGCATAAATAACTATTTTGAAATTCGTTTTTATGTATTGAGAGAAGATTTACTTTCATCTTTATAGGATATTCATATAAAAATGATGTTATATATTAAAGGAATGTTACAATTTAATTATTGAATTAAACGTGACAATTTTAAAATTAAAAATTTGCAAAAACCAGCTAAAACCTTATTTTTAATTCAAAACATGCCTCTTGGTTAAGATTTAAAGCAAACGCTATTTTTAAAATTTATATTAAAAATTAGTTTTTTACTCATTATACCACATGGGTTTAACTAAACGTTATATATCTTATTTCACTCAAAATGAACCTTAAAACATATTTTTATTCTTATAGAAGTTTTTTAATAAATAGTTCATCGTTAGAAAAGTCCAGCTATAAATTATTATGTAAATTCGATAGTCGGAAACTTACTTTGGAAATTATATACTCTCCCAGGGTTTACGTAAGTTATAAATTAAATTAATATACCGAGTATACTACCATAAAGAGATTTAGTAGTCTTTAAAGACTTTGATATAAATACTATACAAAAAATTAAACTAGATTAATCTCCACCGCCTTAAATATATGTAAATAAAATTCTCTTTATTACATATAGTCCATTGAAAAGTTACATTTGGGGTTGCGTTTTTTAGAGGACGCAATTTTATTTTCTAGAAGTGTAGAGGGGGTCAGTGTAAAGCTAAAACCAAGTTTGTGGGGTCGCCACCCTTGTCAAACGGCCGCCATCTTGAAAATAGGGGTTGAAACGGTTTTTACATGTATCTCTTAAACTATTTATCTGGTAAAAAAATTTATTAACATTTTTTATTGCAAATTAGATTCTCTACAACTTTGATCTAGTAACTTTTTCTCGTAGAACTATAAATAAAAATGTTATAAGCGAAAATTCGAGAAGAAAAATGATGACACATTATTAGTACACACGTATAATATATGTATATTTAAGAGTACTGAAAAACAGTACTCACTTCGGAGCGCTGTAAAACCTTAGCTATTGACTTAATGAAAAAATGTTGCTATTAAAAGTTGTTCCTCAAAAGACGATCTACAAAAATGGTTTGATATTATTTTTTCGTAAAATGATAAATAAAAAAGTTATATCGAAAAAAATTTTTTTTTCTCGAGTTTCTGAACATTTTCGCTTATAACTTTTTTATTTATAGTTCTACGAGAAAATGTTACTGGACCAAAGTTGTAGAGAATCTAATTTGCAACAAAAAATGTTAAAAAAAACTTTTTTACCAGATAAATAGTTTAAGAGATATGTACATGTAAAAACCATTTCAACCCCTATTTTCAAGATGGCGGCCGTAGGACAAGGGTGGCGACCCCACAAACTTGGTTTTAGCTTTACACTGACCCCCCTACACTTCTAAAAAATAAAATTGCGTTCTCTAAAAAACGCAAGGTTAGGCCTAAAAAATGTAACATTTCAATGGACTAATAATATTAAATTTGTTTTTAAGTTAGTATATATGTTAACATGATGAACAGGTTGGAACTTGGAAGCATTCGAGATGTGGTCCTACTGTCGAATGCTCAGAATATCGTGTGTTCAACACATTTCAAATATAGAAGTACTAAACAAAATCAGCCAAGAAGAGGGTGAATTAATGAAAACGATAAAAAGGAGGAAAATTGAATACGTAGGACACATACTCAGAGGTGACAGATACTCTATACTGCGGTTAATACTTAATGGAAAAATAGAGGGAAGACGGGAATTGGCTCCGGAACTTTCGTCAGTGGACTTGCCTATCAGCATATAAATTGATGCATGCCGCAGAAGATCAAGAAAGATATCATCAAATTGTCATGGAGATTATCTACGCCTAAATTGGGCACGGTACCGAAAGGAGAAGAAGAAGATATATGATTGCAGTCATCATAAATCGTCTTTTATTAATTCCAAAACTTCATTATCTTCTAGTCCATTCAATGTAAGTTTACCATCGTCGACTTTTTAACATCATTGAGACCAATGCCGATCATTGGTTTGGAAATGACCAAAAAAGCACAGTTCACCAAACGCTTATTCCAAGAAAAAGTATATTATTGTTAAGTTTTATTAATTTTTTTTTAAATTGTTTACATCTTGATCACTCGTTTCCGATGGTCACCAAAATGCCATAGTAGTATAATAACTTATACCAGTTACTTTGTTATACCGTCTATTGTTGAAATGAATGATTATGCCAGATGTTGAAATCAAGTAACAGTTAGCCGTCACAGTGTTACCATGATCAAACACGACACTCCAGGATTTAATATATTAATGTATGTAACCAAGTTATTCTGTCTTTTTCTTGAAATTGATTTTTTAACCAATGGATTTTAAGTAGGTTATTTTATCGATAAAGTTGATGTCCTAAACTTAGGTCTATTACCAAATTTCATCTCAATCGTTTAAGTAGAAAATACCCGTAAAAATACATCCAGACTAACCGATATTTTTTTTTATTTCAAAAAAAGTCTTCTTCGGACCTAAAAAGCCGAGAACTAACCAAAAACCTTTCTTTATATTTTTTAATTTTAGTGATAATCTCAACCTGATCAGATGCTAAGAAGACCTGTTCCAGATATTTATGTCGTTGCCGAACAATTACTCCGCAGTTACAGATAATATGTTTAGCCATTTTATTTGCAGAATTTGCCTGTTTCACGCCCACTTTGCTCAGTAGACACTCTAAAAGTAATTTAAAGTAGCGAAGTGCAGGCAGTATTAACCTTTTTGTGACAACGAGCTAACAGGTGTGAAATGGTTATAGGTGTTTATGAGAAGGAATCCAAAAACTTTCTTTACACGCAGCGCATACTACAAGAACTTTTTGGGAGATTAGGTTTTCAATCAAGATTTTTTCTATTGCAACTTTACCTTTGTCATGGACTGTAATTTAAAGTTAACAAAACAGGCATAACTACTTTTCTAAAACTCGACAGAATGGTTGGCTTGCTCCTCTCCAAGTTGGTTCAGTAACCAGTAATTTGTTACCTAAACAAGACAGCCATTTTCAAAACTTCTTCGAGGAAAATTAATAATAATATGTCAAAAAAACAGGAGATACACAGAAACCAGAAAAGAGTAACTAGGAAAGAAGCAAGAAATAAAAAACGAACAAGAGCTCAGCAGAGTTAAGAAGCAAATGGATAGAGTACAGAAGATTAAAATGAATATGAAAAAAACAAGAGGAAACGCTTTATAAGGCAAAAGAAACATGTATGAAAAGAAGAATTATTAGAAGAATAGTGCTTTGGCCTTGTTTGTATGTCACCATATTCAGAGATCGGATCCTGACAAAACTGAATCCAATGCACCACTTGTAAACTGTACAGGCGGTGTTTTAGCTATGTTTGCATAATTTCGGCTCAGATTGATCTTACTTATCGGTTACTTAATAATAAAAGTCATAACGAATTTGTTTTAGTTATTTTTCAAATTGTTTCTGTTTAGTTGATTTTTGTTTCTTTTTTTGGTAACTTTCTTTCATTATATTATATTAATTGGGTAGGCACACATGACTTGTAAATTTTAGCAGAAGAGTGTTGGAAAAACGTGACAAGGTAATTAAAAATATCGTTAAAAGTTAAAAGTATTGAAGTGGCGACTGGGCGAGAAAAGCAACTTGGCGAGAACAATGAATCGAAAAAATGTGCTTGCGTAGTACAGGAGATGACCTTGTTGCCTGTATCTCTCTTGCTATGATGGCATACGCGGTTGACCAGTACGTTTTTTTTTTTAAATAAAATTGAATCACAAACAATTGTATCACAAATCTATGGTATCTGTTATGGAATATAGTAAAGATGATGATTTTTACTAATGTCTTCACCAGTGTTATTGACTTTTTGATTTAATACTATCGCTTGTTATTCTTTGTTATCTAATGTAATGTAATGTAAATTCGTACTTTGTTTTTGGAAATGTTATAGGCATACGTATATAATTATATTTTGTTACTGTTTATACTGGTAATGAAACTATAAATACTGTTTATTTTTACAAAATTGTTTCTAAATTTTTAAAACGATTGTTGAACAGATATAGGTACATTATAAAGTGAAATGTTAAAAGCAAATTATTTGCGTTTACTGTGGTCAGATACCATTAAACCGTAAATATCATTTTCAGCCACCTAATAGCTGTTAGTTTGCATCTCAATCGACAGACAATATGAGGGAATATTTCGATTATCGCTTTCGGTTTAATGTGAGAAATTAATATTCAATACCAAAGTACTTATCTGCGTACTAATGTAGGATTAATAAAGGTCTATTTAGTACATGCATCAGTATATGTAATTATAATTATTATGGTTAATTAATGTAGGCAATTTGAAACTTAATAGGAGTAATAAATATGATTCGACAAGAAAATGAAGACAAAATTATTTCAAAAATTCCTAAATATATTTATTGCAAAAAAACGTTATTATATAAACCTATGAAAGAAATGTTTTCCTGAAAGTAAGCCTAAAGAAATGTGCATAAAAAACATTAAAAACGTTGAAACGGGCTTTCAGATTAAACCATATAAATTTAGAAGGAAAACAAGAAAAAGTGACTAAAACACATTACATCTATGTCTTAAAGAATAGAATGATTATAACAGCAGGAAAGCTAGAGCAGAAATTTCGCCGTCATCCGTAAGATGATATTTCTCATTTACAAGATGTTCATTCAATACAGGTATTTAAGCCCCGCTTAGGCGGACATTCTTGGGGGTACAGGGGGTAACTATAAAGGGTTAAAGTTGCAAATTTTTACAGAAAATTCTCGTCATCGATAATATGGAAGAAAATTTTCCCCATCAAAGATTTTCATATAATAATTCGCAGACCCGATGGATGCACACCTAAGTGGATACAAAGGAGGTTGCGGACAAGGCCAAATTTTGTCCCTCTTTACTCTTGTCCGCTACCTCTTTTGTGTCCGCCCATCTGTCAGCTATTTTGGATTAAGACTGCTCAAGGGTCCAACATTACGTGAGAAAAATGGCAGGCATATTATCGATGACGGTTATTTTTTGCCCCAAATTTTGGCCCTCTTTTCCCTTGTCCGAAAATTTTTTTGTAACCACCCAGCTCTCCTCCATTTTGGATTTAGGCTTTTCAAGAGTCCAACAATACGTGAGAAAAATGGCAGGTATGTTAACGATAAATATCTTTGGCCCCAAATTTTAAGCCTCTTGTCCGCCAATTCTTTTGTATCCAGCCAGCTCTACACCATTTTGGATTTAGGCTTCTCAAGGGTGCAACAATAAGTGGCAGAAATGGGGGACATATTATCGTTGACAATTTTTTGCCTAAATTTATGTCATATTACGGATGACGCGAAATTTCGGCTCTAGATCTTAAGTATAGTAACACATCCTAGATTTAACACAATTATGTGAATAAAAAATGGATATACTATAATTTGAAATTTACAAATATAATACAAGAAAACAGAACAAGAGATCGAATAAGATGTAATCTTTAAGTGACATTGTTGACTGGAAAACCGAAAAAATGCTTAAATAATTAAACAAAACCTGTAGTTAAATGTGTTTGGCATAAAATAAAGAAAAATAAGAACCGTACATTAATAATATATATGAATAGACGCAATTTTATAAATTTATCATTATTAAAAACTAAAACTTACTTTTACTTTTGTGTCGATTCGTGGTTTCTCTAGAAGACATGTCGAGGTGGTATCTGTTCGAGGTATTTCGATACAAGTTTCTGATCCCCTTTTTCTATTTGTTATACGACCATCCCCCGTTTCTTCCTCCTCTTCTTCTTCTTCTTCATTTTCTGCCGCACTTTCTGCAAACAAAAGTTTACTTGAAAAAATATTGTTTGGTTACTATTAAAGTTAATGAAGATATTAACAATAGAGCTACCACATCGTACAAATGAGACAAAAACTAAAAGATTTGCGTTACAACTCTTATTGATATTTTTGTTCGCTTGAAGTCTTTATTAAAACGGATTATCGTAAATACCTATCTGTTACCTGACCAAACCATCGTTATAATTTTATAATAGTTGTTTTCATAGTAGGTAATATCGACTTTTATGCTATCTGATTAAAGAATTTTGCACTAAATCATGAAATTGATGAAAATAGATAAATATTCATTGGGTTGGTTGTTGGCCTGTATCACTATTGTGAACACCCATCATCTATTGGATAGGATTAGAGCACATTGTCTAGCCCTGCCCTCTAAATCAGACTTAATAGCCTTGACAGTGGCCTCTCAACGTAACTTGGAGCAGTTGGTTTCTCCTCTCCCAATACTGGATACAGCGTCCTTGCAAGGCCTTTACAGTGGCATACGACATGAAATGCAATTTCCTCTTCTCCTTGCAGTATCGACAGATGTCTTCATGTGCCAAGTTCAGCTGACTCGGTGTTTTCGGTCAAAAGACTGACAATCATTCTGACATCATTTCGCCTTTGTGATATCAGCTCTGCATTAGGGAATAGGAGGGAAAAATGTGGTAGGTGACTAAAACGGGGTACCACTTTTTTCTTCAAAATCACTAGCTCGATCTATACAATTTAATAAAATTATATTAAAAATGTGTATATACGACCTTTGTCATGAAACGGGAAACTGTAGTTTCTAATCGAACGTTGTGAGTAGTACAGGCGCATTTTTAGTGAACGAAGTTGTAATTTTCACAGAAAAAAAACATCGTAAGTTATAGGAAACTAATTTAATTTTAAATAAAATTATATCCTACTAAAAGTGCATGAAAAATAAAATAAGTCATAACCTGAACCTCACTGGGTAAAATGGGGTACCAATGGATATGTTAAAATTGGGTATCTCAGTTTGCCCTATTCGACGAGCATAATGGGGAAAGCTACATTCTTTTAGTTTTTTTTGTAGTATTGGAGAACCGTTTATTTTTATGTGTTAAACTTTTATTTGTAAGTTGTTGGAACTGTAACAAGGTTATTGTGTTATTTTAAGACTTTTAGAGTTTAAGACTTTTTTATTGCACTTTAAACTTTAGGTACCACGTTTTGACCGCCTCTCCCCTAAATTTCGAAGAGTGTCTTTTTATGAACACTTTAGCTTGTCGCTTTCCCGATTTAAGCAGAAGAAATAGATTTATATTTGAAAATATTATTTTAAATTAAGCATAACCTTAGTTTTAATGGCACAAACCATGGTTAGTTAAACATCAGTAAAACTATTAAAATGTCTTTAACCGCTAATGCTACGAATAAAACAGTAAAGAGGTGCTTATGTGGAAATACAAATTGAAGGAAAACGTGAAATTGGTAATGCTTTTTATATCATTTACAAA
This sequence comes from Altica lythri, assembly GCA_964028335.1. Classification (NCBI taxonomy): domain Eukaryota; kingdom Metazoa; phylum Arthropoda; class Insecta; order Coleoptera; family Chrysomelidae; genus Altica; species Altica lythri. The sequence goes on along the minus strand of OZ034801.1, from coordinate 8,119,840 downwards.
CCAACTCAATTTAAAAATGTCTCCAAAATATTTAGACGACAATATGCTGCTTTGAAATTTCTTAAATGTAAAACGATTACTATTTATCAGTTTTGTAAATTAAATCGAATTTTTTATTAGATTCTTGAAAGAAAAACATTGGTTTATATAAATTTATTTCTGTAATGTGTTATGTTTGAAAACAAATTAAGCTGTCGAATTTATTTTCGAAGTGCGTATTTGAAGTGGTCGAAATTTGATCAGTTTTATGAATTTCAATTTAGATTAAATTAAAAGTGTGTAGTTACTCATAAAAACTATAATTTTATTTTTATTGAAGATAAGAAATTTATTAGAGCGAAGTTTATAATATTTACTTTAAAATCGACAATTATAATTTTAATGTTTAAAATACTTTGAAGTAAATGTTATTTTTAGCATTGAGTAAGTACCTATATACTACAAAAATCTAAACGAGCTAATTTACTGTTCATAGTAATCTGCTATAAAACACATTTATAATTACGATAACAGTAAAAGATAATATTTTTTTCTATTAAATGAACACACTTAATAGTAATTGATTCAATTTTAGCACATTAATTTAAGAATTACTCAATTTGTGTAATAAGTCCATTTTTAACTTCCCGCTAAAAAAATTTAAAATTTTTTTAAAATCGGGAAGTTATTGTTTTTACACCGTTTTTCAAAAATCGAGTTTTTACCGGATCTCAACGTTTTGTGGTCTTTGGAAACTCCCCTGACCATTTTTACGAAGGTGTCTGTATGTCTGTATGTATGTGTGGATGTGTGTGTGGATGTATGTAAACCTCCTATAACTTTGGAACGGCTTAACCGATCGGAATGAACTAAAAAGCGTTCAAAAGACTTCCGTCTAACTTAGATTCCCTGTAAGATAATAATCAAAAACAGTTATGCATATATAAAACTTTCTTAATTTACGATTATATTTAATGCGTTTTCAGTAAAAATAGTATGTATATCTCGTAGTAAAAGCACATTCCCGGACTCCCATGTTTGTTGGCCTCGGCCAACAATTTGAATTGTCGTCCGGGAATGTATCGCTTTTCCTACTAGATACACAATATATTATTGTTTCTTCTAGGCTGGAAAACCAGTTGCGTTTAAGTCTTAATAACAGCTTCTAAGCTATTTGCTGTATTGCTATTCATGTAATTATTTTCTATGTTTTCTATGTTCCCTAGGATATTTAATTATTATAAATAGTCTATATTTTATTTATCGTATCTGTCTATCTATCTATGCATTGTGTCCAACGAGTACTTTTAAAGCACCCCACGCTTTTTACATCAAAATATATTTTCTATTTGCACTACTGTTAATTGAAATAAAAAAAAAATAATAATATATAGCTCAGTTATTAACAAATCATTTTGTTTGTTTTTTGGGCGTACATGAACTGCGGACCAAAAACCATAAATGATTTTTAAAATTTGTCATGTGTTTTTAATGACCCATGAATTGCGGACCAAGTCGAAAGGGCCACCTGAAATCTACCTGCCCACTAATTGGGAAAAACCTATACTTTTATTATACGCTATCAATAACTAATCTACCTGAATGAATATTTAAAATATCCAAAACTTCATTATTTAACTGAATGTCTTGTCGTCAGCATCAAATAAATATGTCGGTATTTGAGTGTTTAAGTGAACGAGGAAAACCTTTGTTAGTGTTCCAAAACGCAAAATTTTCTTTCAAGAAAACATTGAAAAGCGGAGAGAAGTTTTGGACGTGTACCTTTAAAAACTGTACTGCTAAAATTTTCACGGTGCGCGAAGAGAACGTTCTTTCAAGGAGTACACTGAACCACAACCATACGGTGGATATTAAAAAACATAATCGACAAGTGATTTCGAATAGTGTTAAACGTAAGGCAGCAGAAGATTTATTGGAAAAACCTTCAAAAATTTTACATTTGTCGTTCAGACAAAATCCAGGGAATATGTCAACCATCACAGCAAGAGATGTCAACTACATACGAAATAATATTTACCGCCTTAAGCGCAAAAACCAACCACGATTACCGAAAAGCCTAAGTGAAACAATAGCCATTTTGGAAGAAACCGACGTAAAGAGTACGGAAGGTGAGAAGTTTTTATTTGTGAACAATTTAGAGAAGAAAATTGTGGTGTTTTCTACAGAAAGTAACATGACTGCATTATGTAACACAGATAAAATATATTTGGATGGCACGTTTTCCTACTGTGTCAAATATTTTCTGCAATTATTCACAATTCATATAGAGCGAAATGGCTATTACATTCCTATAGCATTTTGTTTGCTTCCAGACAAAAAAGAATGCACGTATAAATTTTTGTTTGATCTTCTCTGTGAAAGGTGCAATACAATTAATTTACAACTTAAGCCTAAAATAGTGACAGCAGACTTTGAACAAGCTATACATAGCGCAGTGGCTGCGACATGGAATGAGTCAAAAATCATTGGATGCCGGTTTCACTTGGGACAGGCCTGGTTTAGAAAACTACAAAGCATTGGTTTAACAAAGGAATATAAAGATGAAAGTAGTGTAATAGGAAAATGGTTACAATATAGTTTTGGATTGCCGTTCTTGAATCCAAGTGAAGTAGGAGATTGCTTCTCATTTGATTTGATGGAAGAAATGCCGAACGACGAACGTGTTAGGACATTCGCCGATTACTTGGTAGATTTTTATATTGGCGGAGATGCAAGATTTCCTCCAGAAATGTGGGCTGAAATGACAGACAGCATACAGAGAACAACAAATGCATGCGAAAGTTTCCATTCGAAGTTTAACGAAAATTTTCATTCTTCCCATCCAACAATATTCAACTTTTTAAATATATTAAAACAGTTTCAAACAGATACGATTATTAAACTTCGATCTGTCTCCGATAAACCTAGAATACGCGATACTAAAGTCAGAAAGCGACAAGATTTTTTAACTACCAAAATTTTTCAATATGAACATAAAGAAATTACTAGATATAATTACGTGAAATGTTTGTCCTATATGTATAAAGTAAATAATAAATAAATCTTGGATTTATTAGTACCTACATCAACATATTTATACATTTCCTATATCCCATATATTGTATAGACTATAGTATTTTAGTTGATTAATAAACATATTATAAGCAAAATGTATTTCTTTAAAAACTATAATTTTCTTATTCAAAATAAAAAAATATTGAAATGATAATGGTTTACTATTCCCTAATTTTTACACCTTACCTTTACCCTAGTTGTATAAACTTAAGCTTAGTCCGCAATTCATGGTTTTTAAAAGAGGGGTCTTCTTGGTTTGGTCCGCAGTTCGAGTACGGAATTATTAAAATCAGGTAATCGGTCCGCAATTCGAGGCCGCCGTGTTTTTTTACTATAACTTTTTCTTCTTGTATTTCTGTTAGTGGTTAGTGCATCATTTAAAAAGCATGACTTAATTTACTTTTAAGTGAAGTTAAGTCAAGAGCTTCAAAACTAATAAAAAAGAAAACCCAAGAAAAAAAAACCATTCGAGCATTAGAGAATCAAGTGCACCATACTATAACAATTAGCAGTCAGGTGACCTTAAAAAAGGAAAAATTGTCATTTGACTCTTATAATAAAAATATAAATGTAATTCTGATATAAAATTTTTGTTTTAGCAATTTAGATGTTACTTCGGTCACTTCAATATATACCTACAGTTTTTACATTCAGTGGAACACCTGTTATATTCAATTCGGTATATCATTTAAAGAGATAAACAAACAGTTTAGGCCTGCTCGTTTTAAAGTGGAGTCAACAGAAGAGCTAAAGTTTCATAACTGTTAAAAAAAGGTAACAAGTTCAACATTAAGTAAGATATGACATAAACCATTTGAGGATTAAAGTGCGCATACTTAAAAAAATCTAAAAAGAGTTTTGAAATAAAACTGGTACATATATCTCTTAGCAATTTGAATCCTACTTTAATCACTTCATCATGCCCAGGTTCTATAATCAGTTAAACAACTGTTAAATCTATTTAAAAAGCATGAACAAAAAACTGTTGTGACCTACTCACTTTTAAGTAGAGTTAACAGAAGAGTTGGCAGATTTAAATCTGTTAAAAAAAAGAAAAATTGGCAATCTCGAGGACCATTAAAATTGAAAATAGTAGGTCGTAAACAATTCCAGAATAATAAATTCAAGAACTCCACAATTAGTAGATCTGTGGCTTTGAAAAGGAAAAAGATGTCACATGAGTCTTGTAATGAAAATTTAACTGTAAGACTGGTAAAAATTGTTCTTGTAACACTTTTTACCTCACTTTAGTAATTTTATTATGTACCCAGTGGAGTAACTGTTGGATATGCTATTTAAAAAGCAAAACTTCAGACCTGCTTATTTTCAGGTGGACTCAATAGAAGAAGTTGCAACTTTTAAAACTGTTACAAAAAGAAGAGTTGATTAATTTAAGGATCATTAAAATAAAAAAAAATATGTCCTAAATCCTTCTAGCATTAAAGATCCCAGTACCCATACCATCACAATTAGCAAATCTGTGACTTTAAAAAGGAAAAAATGTAAAATGAGCTTTTTAATAAAAATAATGTAATATTGCTAGAAATTTGTTTTAAATATTTGGATCATATTAAATTTTAAACGTTTTTAAACTATTGAATACTAGCGGACCCGGCGAACTTCGCATCGCCTAACACTAATGTTTTTTCCTTTTTATTTTTATTTTTACGATTAATTTTTTGTATTTTTTATCATATTTTCTCGTTAGTTACTAGTTTTTATCATTAATTATAGTACTTTGTAATTTATCGGTTAGGTATATTATATATTAACTGCGCCATCTAACGGTGGCGTCATAGTTCTTAAGTAAGTAAGTTTTGCTCTTTTAAATATATGAGATATCAACTGCGCCACCTTACAGTGGCGTCATATGTAAGAATTACAGGTGTAAATTTATAACATCTCAACTGCGCCACCTTAGGGTAGCGTTATAATGATTAATTTCGTAATAAACGCGTCCGATCGCTGCAAAATTCAAAGTGCTATAAGGAAAATCGCGGCCTCCGTTGCCGCCGCCCCGGCCGGCCAGTACCACCGCAAGCGCTACGTCCCGCAATTTTAAATCTGTAATATCTTCGAAAATATTCATTTAAATCTTGTGCTGTAAAGGACCATATAGATCTATATTAAATCAAAAATGTATTTAAACTATTTAATTGGGTAAGGATTAATGCTGTATTGGTTAAAATCGCTTCGAAAATTAGCCATTATTTGTCGTAAAAAGTAAATGACAAAAAATGTTATTGTGGGATATCCATAAGATATAGAAATATACCATCGCAGAGTTTTCTGTAGACCTTTTCAATGTGTACAAATAATTAGTACATTATTTTTATAAATCTCGTAGGGTTCAGCCTGCGTTTCCAATGTAAGCGAAAAAAATTGATAATTAACGACATCACATTATAAACCTCAAAAATAACAGTATTTCTCCACTATTTAATGGATGTTATTATACAAATAAACCTTCCTCTTGAATTACTCTATCTATTAAAAAAAACCGCATCAAAATCCGTTGCGTAGTTTTAAAGATTTAAGCATACAAAGGGAAATAGGGACAGAAAAAGCGACTTTGTTTTATACTATGTATTGAGTATTGATGTTAATATTTTTTTATGTACTCCACTGTAATTTTTATTTACAAACAATTCTACATTTAATGAATTTACTTAAAAAAGTAATTTATTTTCTCGTTTCTCATTGTCTCTTTTACTGTGCTTAAATCAAAACAATACAATATTTATTCAATCACGCTTGAGTAATATTAACTTTGCAAATTACAAATAAAGAAGTAATATTAACTTAAACAAAAGCAACATTGTTTTAAAGTTCTATTTACATTAAATCCTGGGTTGGTCTTTTTCAACAATAAACTTTATGATAAATATCATTGAAACCGATATTTGTACCCATCACGCGAAATTAATAACCTGAAAACAATACCCTTAATAGGATTAAAAAAACTATAATGAAGCTAAAACGTTTTAGAAATATGAAGTTAGTCTGGGAATAAATTATAATTAGGTAAGTAATAAACAAACATATGAAGTAATCTACATTCAAATAATAATGAAAATATAGTATCAATGTAGGAATTTAACATCATTATCTTTTATTTTTGATATAATTTAAAATTAATTATCTATTTTCAACATTACTAGCGATTACAACCACTAAGATCATCTTGATGTCAATTTCTTTCCGCTCTGTTTTATTTATACGAAATAGTTAGTGTTTAGAATTGCAAACTTTGAATAAACGTACTTTGCATGGATGTTACTACATAATTATGTAGTAAAACTTGGTTTTAATAGGAAAAGGCCATTTAAGTAACTCGTCTAAAAAGCCTTCCGGATATAAAGTAAGTTTTTATAAGTGTTTCCAGTATAATAAACTAATAGGTTACATTTTTCAATAAAGTTAATAAAGATTAAGAATTTTTATACGAAATTTTTTAACCAAAATCTGAATGCGATGTTTTGACTTCACAAATTGTGTTAAATGTGCATTTCTTATAAAGAATAAATGCTCTTAAATTCATTGTTAAAGTTTTGTTTTTGCTAATACAAATCACCGGGCAAGCGACAAGCCAAAGTCTTCATAAAGGGACACTCGGCGAAGTCTACTGCAGAGCTGCTATCACAAAGGCGAAACGATGTCAGAATGATTGTCAGTCTCTTGACAGGACATTGTAGGCTCAAGAAACACATGAGTCAGTTGAACTTAGCAGATAAAGCCATCTGTCGATACTGCCAAGAGGAGGAGGAAACCACATTTCATGTCCTATCATATGCAAATGCGAAGGTCTTGCAAGGACGCGGTATCTAGTACTGGGAGAGGAGAAACCGGCTGCTCCAAGTTATGCGGAGTGGCCAAGGTCAAGGCTATTAAGTCTCATTAAGAGGGCAGAGCTGGACAAGGTGCTCTAATCCTATCCTTGAGATAATGAGATAATGGGTGGTCACAATAGATCTGCAAAGGTCGCAGTGATACAGACTAACAGCCAACCCAATAAACATCTAATCTAATCTAATACAACTATAAAGGAATTTTCTAATATTCAATTTTGTTGATTTGCTTCGCTTCTCTCAAAGGTATTATATTTACGGGAAGGCTGTTATATCTCTTTAGATCTCTTTAGATATAGTTAGATTTACTTAAAACACTTAAGATTTTTTTGACACTTTTAGATCACGTGGACATTTTGCACAGCTTTGGTTCACCCTCCAAACACTGAGTAAAATATAAAAAATATAACGACTGCTAGAATTTAAAGCTATCTTAAACAAACCTTTATTGCCGATGGACAAAAATTCAATTAAGGGTTATTATATTTTTTGTAAAATTATACCCATTTAATTATATGGATTTTTTTTTAAATTAAAATCTTGACGATTTTAAACCTATTTAATTGATATATAGATTAGCTTTTAATTTGCAAAGTTTGTGCTTGGCGCCCAATTTTCTTTAAACAGATTCTGAATCACGACAGATCAAATTTAATATTTGAATTATGACATTAACGGAATATCATATTTTTAAATAATTAAGTTTTATCGGTCTTAAAATTAAACAACTTTTATAAAAAAAAAGAAATATAGGCATGATAAGTATTGCAGAAGAAGATGAATGACAATGTACAAACAAAATAAATATTAGAAGTATTTTCTTAATTTGTTACCGATGCAGCTTTTACATTTTTACACAAATATTCGTAGCATATGTTGTGTTTTTAGTTTTGCTTATAGCCATAAAGACCAAAAATATATATACTAAAAGTACTTTAATTCTTTTCAAAATATGTTCTACCAAGATCGATACACTTTTTCAAACGAATTGGTTACTCAATTGACACCAGCAAAATCGCATGTTTTAAAGGAATCGATGGCTTCTTCTGGCGACTGGAATCGCTACCCACGCCTTGAATTCTTGATCTTTGGGAACGTGAAGAACTCGTTGTGACTTAGGTCGAGACTATACGTTGAATGGCAAAACAATTTTGAAGCTCCAAAAACTTGATTGTATTTTGGGCAGTGTAAGAACTTGCATTGTCCCCATGTGGGATAATTCACCATTGTGTGTTGCTTTGTCGGAGTTTCACAATAACTACTGGCAAACAAACGTTTATATACCAATCGAAAGTAACCGTTCTTTGATCTGCTAAAGCAATTGTTGTCACAAGACCAGATTGTGACACAAAAGTTGCGATTATTTTTTCTCCTCGGTGGGCAAATGAGGGATCTAACGGGAAACCAACTCTTTTGGATGGAGGTCTTTGAAATGCCCAAAGATGCCTCCCGGTATGTTATACGACGGTTATCCTTAGGTACCTGACGAACCGCATCAATATTTTGCTGTGTGACTGCTGTTTTGGGTGGATCCAGCCAGGATTCGTTGCGACCACGTTAAAAATTACAATACCAGCGAAAAATAGTTGATTGATGTAGTGCTTTATTTCCAAATACAGAAGTGTAGTTAACAAAAGATTGAGGTTAGATTTTTGTCTGAAGGTTCTATTGGTGGGCTTCGTATTATGTCTAAAGTAAAAGGATGTTCCAAAAACCGCACGTTATTATAAAATCAAAGACAAAATCTGTTTAAAATTCGGTGGATTTATATTTGAATACAAAGTTAATACTCTACAAATAAACCTAAAAAATAATATCTATCAAATGACCGCCTCGGCTAGGATAACAGACTATTATCTTCACGCAATTTTGGTACAATATAGTCAATAATGTTCTTAATTTTGTTCTTTTATTGTGAAATTGTTGGTTTATTAGCGTATACGAGAAATTCTAAATTACCCTAAGAAATCGTAATGCGTTAAATTGAACAATCCTGCTGACCAGGTTCTTTGCACAAGTGTATTGGTTTCGCGTAAAGGGGCAAATCGTATCATCCTGATAATATTAGATGACTATTGTATTAATATTAACTAATTCATGCCATAAGAACTTAGTTTACGATACGGTGCGTCATTCAGAGTAACATGAGGTGCACAAATTCTGGGTTTGGCCCCAAATGCAGTTACACTGTCTATTCACAAAGCCGTTAAGGTGAAAATATGCCTGATGAGTAAATAGGATCTTTTTTGAAAAATCGACATTTACTTTGTTCATCTTGGACCACCCACGAGTAAATGTTCTGCATTTCTCATGGTCCAAAGGTTTTAATTTTTGTGTTAGTTGAATGTTATAAGCACGGAAATGATCATTTTCGGCTGTGATTATTTGTAGGTTGTAGTGCTTTAAAATTTATCTGCTATGTACGATGACGGATAGATGTATGTATGTACCATTGTGCGTAATCAGGGGTAAGCGATAAGATCTATTGTGTCTTTCTTTTTTTGCTATAATCCTGATGTTTTCTCAGACTTATAGCTGCTCTTCTAGTTCTATCTTTCTTAGAAAGTTTAGCATATCGTTGGGCTTCAAGTTAGGTAAATCTTTCTCTTCGATTTTGTATGATCCTAGGTACCTATCTGACTTTAGAATTACGTAATACAAAGCATTCTGTGTATTCAGTTTTCGTCCTCTTCCTCACAGAATCTTCTCTTTGCTTCATCTATCAATCCTAGTTTCTTCATGTGTCCTCTTAATCGGCAGTGCCCAGTTAAAATTCCCGTTATAATACGGAGGTTCTTTTACTGAAGTTTAGACAGCTGGAAGATTTCTTCTGGTTATAGTTTCCCAGGAGCGACTTCGGTTTTCTTAGTACTTCTAGATCGTTCCATTACTTGGATTTTTCTCTATCCACTTATTCCCTAATGGTTCTGATACCAAGTATGTGGTTTAAGATTCTTTTTTGTCAGCTTATTTGCTGTTTCGTGTCCTTTTATTCCTATATCTACTGGACTACATAAGAGGGTAACAGTGTTATTTTGTCCCAGATCATCTTTGAACTAATTGTGTGTGAGTTCAGAACTTTGATGGCTGCATGGTTCGCACCCAGTCTTGTTTATTATTTGGCTCTAGGTCCAAAAACCCCTGCTCCTGTTTCTTTACCTGTCTTGGAGACAACAATCATTTTATGGCATTTTAGTTTAGCCGCAAAATGGTGTTATTGTCTCATTTAGTTTACTACTCATTTACTACCGAGTTTTGGGGTTAATTTTCTAACAAAGTTAAATGTCTTTATGACCTTATGACTACCATGCACTGCACTTTCATCACAGATACTGATATGGTGATGCACTAGTGTTGTTACGTTTACGAGAAAGCTGTTTTGCTCAAACTTCTTAATTACTCTTCGAGCGATTGTCATTTGTCGTATTATGTCGAACAAACATGCTACGCAATGTTTGAACTGTTTCTAAAAAGCATTCTCCATAGTTGTAGTGTGTTTTAACAATATTTTTCGACAGTATATCCTTTAATAGCTAGTATTCGCAAATTGTTTATATTATTTTATTCTAATCAAATTTTTAATACACTGCGAACAAAATTTTAATATAAAATCAAAACGTGTGCCGCTATTCCACCTTCCACCTAGTTCATCAGTCTAAAGTATTATTTTTTTTACACAAAATTAAGATATTCTGATCATTTTAAACACTTCTATTACTTTTAGAGACTGAATTAATTTAACCATATTTTTATAAAAGCTGACCAAGACCTGATCAAGGTTTAGACTTTTAATAACAGAGGTCCAAAAGTGATCAATGTAGCTTAATCTACTATAAAGCAGCAATTTTTGTACTAAATTAAATTAATAATCCATAAAAAGCTCATATCAGAAATTGATGTGTGCTTTTGCTCCAAACTAATTTACATTACCGCTATCGAAATTTAATAACGTGGGAGAGTTGGGAAAATGAATTGGGAAAGTAGGAAATGAAGGCTTGTTCAGTATTTAATAACATCAATGAAAAAATACCGGAAAAAGTTTCAGTTAATGTTGTAATCAACTTTTGTATATTAATTTACAGCAATATTAAATAGAGAAAAAGTATTTATTTTAATTGAAAACAGGCTATTTTTAAACTTTATAATTCGAATAATATCTTGAACTGGAACAATTTCAAAAAATAAAAATGTTAATGTTATATTACTTATAATAAGTACTTATTTTGTAAACTATTATCAGTAGTAATAACCCAAGGACATTGATAATTGTTCGAAAAAATTTTATAACAGATTTCGAAAGCTTGTTGCTTGGAAACAGACCGACGCCGTAGGCGGAGGTCTGTTTCCTGTAAGCAACAAGCTTGAGAAAGTTGTTAAAAATTTTTTGATCATTTATCAATGTTCGAGGGTTATTCGGATAGAAAATTTTTTACTGGTTATAAAAAAATATATATTTGATATATTTGATTCGATAATTTCACTAATATTCTCATCAGTATTACAACCAAATCGTGACATTTTGAAATTCTGAATATCTGAAATGTCAAAATCGAAATGAAACGATTAAGTGAAAACAGCCCATGGGATCTGTTTTCAGTATAATGTTGGTTTTATTGGTTGTATTCAATCAGATGACCACAAATTTATTGATTTGATTGGATTTCTAATTGAGCAAAAAATTTTCATTCTAACAGTGGCTGTGGCTCTTTGATTTTTTAACTTAAATATTGTGTGTCTGTTGCAACTCCTGTAATACACTTGATACTTTGGATACCTTGAAATTTTTGACTTTTGAATCGAAATCTATACTACAGTTTATGTTTTCTTTAACTACAGGTGGGATAATCAACTTTAATATCGAAACCCAGCATTTTTGATGCATAGTTTCCTTTCTCTATGTATAAGCTGAAAGAAAGAATTTGTTCAATTCGGCATTTTATTTCTTGATCTGAGTCTCATTTTTGGTTGATCGTGCATCCCAAGTATTTAAATAGAGGGACTTGTTCAATGTTTTTCTTTCTATAAATGTTCTAATAGGCGTAGAATCGCCTATATTAATGGCCATACGTTTGGTGTTATGGATGTTAAATTTCACATCCAAACTTTGACTTTCTTCGTTGAGCTTATCCAGTAAAGCTTGGAGATCACTTGTACTATATGGCTTCTCTTATTCTAAATTCGCTCTTAAATCTAAACTAAATAGCACGACTTATTTCCTCACATCTCCTACAGACCCTTGTGTGTAGAACTCGAAGGAAGATTTTAAAGAGAATTAGACTAATGAGACGATGGGCTTTACATAAGGTTGAGCTGTGATAAAGGTAGAACGAAGCCAATCTTCAGGAATATGCCCAGTGTCATAGATGTTGTTAAAGAATCGGACAATGATTTCAAGATTTTTTTCGCTAATTAAGTTAAACATTTCTGAGTACATATCATCCGGAAATGCAACTGTATTATTTTTTTATTAAGCTAAAAGCGTGTTTAATTCCACTCTTCTATATACTGTCTCCTGATAACATTAGTATTTTAGCTTCGAGATTCTCTGTTCTGTCGTCTTGAAAAAGACCAATTCTGTATTTTCACATTTAATTTTTTATGTTTAATTTTTTGTGAATTCGATTTATTGATGCCCATTTAGTTTTTATTGATTATTCAATTAATCTACTTAAAATTGTTGACTTTCAAAGATTTCAATATTACTGTTTCAGTCATTAATCTATATTCTAAATTTTATCTGATCATTGTATATATTTGAATGTTATACACAGCTAAAATTTGGCTTATTTTAATTGATCCATTATCCGTAACATCGATCAAAGAACTTAGAAACACTTTACATACTGTAATAATAACAAAGTAAAGTTGATGTATACCAATTTAAAACGAAAGATTTATTGTTTAAAAACAAACAATTTTGTAAGTAATGAACGAAGATAAAGCATATATGAATTTATTCATTTTTTAATATAAATGTAAAATATACAGAATATGTTAAACATAGCTGAAATTTAGATAGTATAAAAGCAAGAAAATGACATTAAGGAGAAATTGAAATAATGTCACATCCGGCAAGACTCGAAACTGCAATCGTGGTCCAATAAGCCACAGATGCCTTAATAATAAGTCAGTTTCTTGTCACATGTGACACTTACTCGCTTCCTCCTTAAGTACATGTATGCATGACATTTATGAGAGAAATTATTTGTTGAGGCTAAGTTCAGATGCAACGTGCGTTAACGCACGTTTTCGAACCGCACGTTTAGATATCATAGTGTTTATTTACAAACAATCACATGAACGCACAAAAACGGACGTTACCGAGCGGTACCGCACGCTTACGCAAAAAATCTCAAGACGTTGTCAAACTGACGTTTCACTTGCGGTTTGAAATATTAACAAAAGCATATTGTTGTTCAGTTGTACGCGCGTTTCTGCATTTATTACATAGTTTTTGCATAGGTATTGTTTTAGATTTTGATTTTATTCATAAAAATGGGCGAATCTGAAGTAGACAATGAATTACTGATTGAAGAAGTGGAAAAAAGACCAGCCATTTGGAATACGGCTTCGGAATTTTATAAAAACAAAATTTTAAAACGTAGGGCGCGGGAGGATTTGGTTTTAATTTTCTGTGATGTTAATGACTCTCAAGAAAAAAAGAAAAATATGGGTGAGCACAAACCTTATTTATCAATTACCTTACATATTTTTTTTATACACTTTAATCATAAATGTACAGAGTGAGGCAAAGTTGTGAAACGATTAAAATATTTTGAAACGACATTTACCAAAGTTATTGGCTTTATATATTTATATCATTTGATCTTGATATGGAATTTTTCCTTCATTGACGAAGTAATTCGTGAATTTAATTCGGGTATTATCTGCTGACAAAGTAGATCTCCCATGGTGATCGTTAGTTAAGTTTAATAGATTTCCTTCCAATGATGCATCTTCGGGTCTACATCCATCTCTCATCCGAACATAGTTATGCAATACTGTGATTGCCTTTATAATCTGTATGGCGCAATTCTCATTAACATCTATTGGTCGATGTAGTATTCTCCACTTATTACCTACTGGCTATACCAAAGGTACACTCAACATATCTACGAGCTAAAGTTAGTCGATAATTAAATATTTTTTTTTTCATAATTTAGCTGCTTTCCACCGTAGGACCGCATTAAATTTTCCATCAGTCCAAATGCTTCATCTGCTACAATCACATAAGGTACTGCCATATCGTTCTTTTCTGTTAATGGTGTTGGCTTTGGTATATCTAAAGATTTCTCAGTTAGTTTTTTGTATAAGACAGAATCCCTAAAAATTCCCGAATCACTATCCTTGCCGTAAGCACCAATATCCACCCAAATGAAACGGTAGTCAGAGTAGCACAGTGCCAAGAGTACGAGAGAAAAAAAGTGTTTATAATTGAAGTACAAAGAACCTGAATGTTGTGGTTTTCGTAGTCTAATGTGTTTGCCATCGAGGGCACCAATGCAATGAGGAAATTTTGCGCTTCGCTCGAATCCGTGAGATATTTCAATTCATTTTTCTCTATCTGGTATTGGCATGACTGTGTCTTTCAATGTTTTCCAGATAACTTTACATACTTGATGAATTATACCAGATATCGTCGACTTGCCAATTTTATACGAATAGTGCAGTTGGGTCATTGAACATCCGCTGGCAAGATATCTGCAAAGAATAAATAATCTAAGTTATGTTGGAGCTTTGCGTTTAGTTCTAATTTTATGATTAGGAACTTATGGGCTTATTAAGAGCTATACCTTTTTTAGGAACATTATTGCAGGGAAAATGGAGAAACCTGAGGGACAACTTTGTCAGAGCACAAAAGAAAGGAAAATCTGGGTCTGGAGCAAGTAAAAACAGTTACGTTTATTATAATAAACTACTTTTTCTCAAAAATGGCATACCACGAAAAGAAAGGCAAAGTAATTTCAATGCAGAAAATGAAACACAAACAAATGGTAATTCGTTAAACGAAAATGACAGAGAGGAAGAAGTCAATGTAAGCAACGAAGAATTACCACCACCATCCCAAACAAAGGCTAAGAAACTCAAAACCAAACATAGTGACGAGAAGTTCATTACCCTTTTAGAGAAAAGCATGGAGCAGAGACATAATGAGTTTAAAGAAATTGCAAAAAAAACAGAAGTCGCGGATGAAGACAAATTATTTTGTTTGTCTTTAGTTAATGAAATAAAGAAAATACCAGAACACAAGCGCTTAAGAGCCAAGATAGATATATATAATGTACTGGCACAGTACCAACACCCAGTAGCATCAAATTCTGAAAACTATTGGCATTCACACCAATCTTCGTCTGGCTATGGCTACCCAACCGGGCAACGAGACCAAGCTCCAGGAGCGCACGGTTACACAACCTGTGAACGAAGCCATTCACCAAAAACGCCGTCGTTAAAGTACAACGACGATTCACAATTAGATTTGTTCGATGATTACGGAATGTAATATAAATAATTATGAAATAAATCTTACCTTAATGTAACTATTAGTTTCTCTTTGGGTGAAATTGAATATCTGATGGCGTTGGGAGAAGCGAGTTCATCCTGGATGCATTCCAACAACTCGTCAAAGGATTTCATAGACATTCTAAAGTAATTAAAGAATTTACATTCATTTGTTCTCAGTTTGGGGTATAATATTGCAGATAAACTACTTGCCAGTCTGTTTTGCAGAACTGGGTGAACCCAATATCTCCGCTTTCGGGTATTTTTATTTTTCTTATAATATAACCAACAAATAATAGCTTCTTCCACATCCATCTTTCAGTATCGAGTGAATACGACTAACCGCACCACCGCACGTTTGATTGTCATTTGAACACATCGTAATTTGAACGTACGTTGACGTGCGTTAACGCACGTTGCATCTGAACTAAGCCTTAATCGACTTAGAGTTTGATGTTTCAATTGTCAATTTGACAAATAATCTTTCTAAAGTGAGTAAGTCTCTCATGTGACATGAATTAAATCAAGACGACCTAAAAATCTGACTAATTATAAATGCATCCGTGGCTTAAACGTTAGAGCGTTACCACGTAAGGGTCAAGTTTAGAGTTTTAAGTCCTGTTGGATGCGATATTATTTTCAATTTCTTCTTATTGCCAGTTTCTTGTTTGTATACACTTTATATATTTCAAACATATGTTGAAAATATTTTAATATTATCTTTTATCAATTAAGGACCTTGTTACCACTTCAATTGTCAAAAAAGTTAAAAACAAAAATAAAACATTATAATATTAAATATTTTTTTTTAATCATTATCTTTAAAAACGACAACCTATCCAGTTATCGAAAGCTTAAGTTAAAATCAACCTTATTTTTAAGATTTAATTAAATTATTTTGTGCATCTTCAGATTTAAACGACGGCTTTTAACAAATTTGACAAATCGATCAACATAAATAAGGAAGGGCCTTTTTCGCATATATTAAAATATTTTTTTACTTTAAGGGACAAGAATGTCTTCAAATTAGTAGCAGAAAATAGAAATTGGTGTCACACAGAACATAGAAACCGAACATAGAATCATATTTTAATATGTGATTTCAATGTAAAGTTTTGATTAATTAAATTAATCAATAAATTAAAGGCAAAGTCAAAATAAGTTACTCGAAATATTAACTGTAAAAATCATTTAGTTGAAACAGTAGGTATGAAACCTCATGCAATGACAAAAATTCTAGGATAAAAATTAGGATAATTATTTTCTAACACAGTTGTCAAACTGAACACTAATATGAGCTATTTAACCACCGTAGCTTGCCAAAAAGTAGGCATCTGACCATCAATGTGAGAAATGACACAATACACAATACGAGTAGGTACTCAAAGAAATTTCATGGTTACAGTTGGGTCTAGGGCCTGCTGTGCACTAGATCCGGAAAGCTGCGAAATAATTCGCCTGAATTCGGTCGGAAATGGCCGAAAGTTCCAAACTTCCAAACACGAGGCTCGGAGAAGAGCGTGTCCACTGTCCCCGTACGTTTTCATCCGAATTTGGACGATGCCGGATCCGATCCCACTCTGTTGGGATGTAATTGCGAAGGTTTCTACTGAAATCAAAGAGCGAGGAGAGATCTTTTCTCGAAAATTACAGAATATTTCAAGTTAAGAATGTATTGGAACGTATCTTTTTTTATTTGAAAATAAGAGAAGTGGTGGACATCATCGACCACAAATAAGCAAATTTCAAAAACTCATTTCTTTTTGCGTTAATGTGATTTACCCACACTTCCCTTCTTTGTCTATATTGCCTGATACGTCGATGAGTCAAAAGAGAATGTTCCAAAAAGGAAAATTCTTCATCAGAATTAGAAAGACCGTTTCGTAGAGCCATCATTAACACCAAAGAGTTCAGACGAATACTGAGGCGATAGACGATCGGCGTTCACACAATTTTGTTATAACGGTCTTCATCCGAATTCGAAACTTCGCAGTTTGCAGCCTTCCGGATTCAGTAGACAGGAAGCCTAAGACTTAAGCGGGTTAAGGAGTAGAAATATCTTTTTAAAATTTTAGCTATGTTGTAACTTTCTTCAAAATAAATATTACGATTTAACGAATATTTTTGAATTTCCAATTGATTATTTGTACTATTTGGCATTTCCTTATGGTAGTCCAAACTAAAATGTTTTCTGCTGATAATAATAAATTAATTGAAATCCAACTGTTTTCTGATCCAGCATTGTTTTGTGTTGTCCTTTATTTGATACAGCTTTGTTTCTCATTTTTTTATGAAGCTACGCAATTTTTTGAAACAGCTTTATGAGGGTCATATCATGTCTCGTTAATCAATCGATTTTCACCATTGCATTTTTTTCGTGTGTTTTAAATAACATCGACCCTACATTCGTAAAGGATATCCATTATAGTTTGTGTTTTATAAACCATATTTTACGCTTTAAGAAAAAACTTTTCAAAAGCTGGCACGACTACAACTGATACTGGTTTCATCATTATTCACAGACGAAACATTCTACTTTCATACTGAAAGCTTTCTAATGGACTAAAAAAGCATCGTATCCAGGTTTGCATCCTTTCAATTCTGTAATAACTATATTATTTCTTGGAAAAATATTATTTTCTAAAAATATTTTCGAATAGGAAACAGCAACAATTGTTTCATGAGAATTAACGGATTTTTAAGAATTAAAAAAATTGTTACATTGAAAAATAATTTAAGTTTTTTAACCTACGTTAGTAAAACGGTTTTGTCCCAACAACGGAAAATCTACATACGTCATAAGTCCCTACCGGGACTAATTGTTTCTGATTACATACTCCCTACTGAATAATTAGTCATTTTGTAAACGGCAGTCAGGATGAAATATCTTAAAATGTTCTTAATATAAATTTTAAAAAAAGTCAATTTTTATCTACTCTTAAAATACCTCTAACGATGCTTTTAGTAAGTATATATATTTTTCACTTTCCAAAAAAGACAGTTTTATACTCGGTAAAAAACTGGTCTCGTGCCTCCGCTAAAGAAGTGTAATTTTCTCAGCATCTCCTTTTGATGTAATCTTTCGAGAAAATATCCTTAATTAAATTCACTCAAATGTCAGCCCTTTATTTTATATTGGTAAAAGACTTACTAACTTACTCA
Organism: Altica lythri; assembly: GCA_964028335.1. NCBI lineage: Eukaryota > Metazoa > Arthropoda > Insecta > Coleoptera > Chrysomelidae > Altica > Altica lythri. Next base: position 8,101,277 of record OZ034801.1, on the reverse strand, counting down.
TCAACATTAGACCCTTGAAAAGATAATTTTTTTGTCTTTTTTAAATTGACGACAATTTTTTTTATCTAAGTCAGCTAAATTAATTTGAAAAGTTATATTTGCTTATAAACGTTACAGTACAGACTAAGGAAAAGTTCGTTGCCAGCAACGGACTAAAATACAAGAATAGTGTAGAAAAAAGAAAATTGAATCATACCTTAAACATACCGAATTATTAGGTTAAAAAAACTATTCGTAACACATACGCGGGTTGTTTTTTTAGTTTTACATATAAAGACAAAAAATATATAGACTGACAGTACTTTATTGCTTTTTATAATAAAGCTACTTTACCCACGACTCATAAGTAAACTGCGTATTTTTTAACCTATAACTCTGTCAGTAAGTGTCAAATTATTGAGGAGTTGTGTTATAGTTTCATTTACTAAACTAGTGGAGTAAGTAAATAGAAACCTGTATTATTATGTTGGTTACCTACAGTTTTCATTAAATTAAACTAACATTTGACATTTCTCAGACAGAAGTGTCTACGAAATCGAATACTTTGACAACTTATGCCAAAATTTAAATTGTATATTTGTTATTTTTAGTTTTATACAATACCATTTGGTAAGTCGTAGGTAAAGCATAGTACTTCACTCGAGGAACAAATTGCATATTTAGCTCGTTTCTTTAGCCCCTTCGCTCGCAAGCTCGCTCATGGGCCAAACACACTCGCTGTAATATGCAATTTACTCCACTCGTAAAGTAATATACTATTATAGGATCAGCTTGTATGTCCGTGTGCGCTAAACTCTTGAACTGAACGTCACAGAATCATGAAATTTAGTGTATAGAATCCCATGTCATTATGGCTCAAACCGGATAACCCAACTGTAAAATTTTAATGGTTTTCCGAAACTCGTGTATATGATGCATATCTTTGATATAAACGGTTTCTTTCCCGCCTTGATTGACGTTTTTTGTATAATTTATATTATATTAACTGTCTTAAGAATGCTAACATTGGCACACTTTCCTGGCTCACGGTCTATGGAAGCAGGATCGGATAGCGCAGGCCACGGTCAAAGGCCGGTAAGGCCCTCAAGGGATGACTGGAAGCTAGCTACCGAAATAACCAGACCTGCAAAAATCAGATGGGCTATCAGCACATTCCGTCCATTCAAAACACCAGGAACGGATGGAATATACCCAGCCCTACTCCAGGGCTGGATGTAAGTATAACACAACTGTGTAAAATCTTTAAGGCTTGTTTGGCCTATGGATTTATACCATTTGTTTGGCAAAAGGTGGAAGTCTTATATCTCCCTAAAGTGGGGAGGATGACGGACCAATCCACCAAGTCATACAGACCAATAAGTCTATCGTCATTCGTAGCAAAAACGCTGGAAAAACTGGTCGATAGATATATAAGGGACGAAATCTTAACGGAGAACCCATTAAGTGATCGTCAATATGCATACCAGCCGGGAAAATCCACAGACCTAGCGCTGGATGACTTGAACAGGCTGTTGTCAAAGTCAATTGAGGACAAAGAAGTAGCCCTAGCGGCGTTTATTAACATTGAAGGAGCCTTCAGTAATGTGGGACCCGAGTCAGTAACCGACGAACTTTCAAGGAGGGGAGTGCCCCCACTAATATGCCAATGGGTGTATGCCAACCTAACGAATAGGATCGTAGTGTCCAAGTTAGGTGAGGCGTCCATTAAGGCAACAGTGGGAAAGGGCTGTCCGCAGGGAGGGGTACTGTCACCTCTGCTGTGGTCAGCACTTTTGGATGACCTCCTTAAAAAACTCCTCAATGAAGGCCTTCACTGCCTAGGCTTCGCAGATGATATGGCCATAATCATTCAGGGGAAGTTTCTGGGTACAGTCTCAGAGCGGATGCAGTCCGCAATGAATATGGTGTACAAGTGGTGCAAGGATAAAGGCCTAACAGTCAATCCACAAAAAGCATCAATTGTCCCATTCACTAATAAAAGAGCGTTACAAGGCTTACAACCAATAACGCTCAATAACATGCTGGTTCCAATGGCCACAGAAGCCAAATACCTAGGTGTGGTATTTGACCAGAGGCTATCATGGAAGCAACACATTCAAAAGGTCACACATAAAGCTACAATAGCCCTTGGTAGGTGTAGACAATTGTGTGGCAAGAACTGGGGATTGAACCCCAAAATGAACCTATGGTTGTATACACAAGTCATTAGACCAATGTTAACCTATGGTTCGGTGGTGTGGTGGAGTAGAACGCAGCAGTCCGGGGTGATCAGGCAGCTGGAAAGCATTCAAAGGCAGGCATGTCTGAATGTTACAGGTGCCATGGGAACCGCCCCAACGGACGCACTACAGGTTTTACTCAACCTACCACCATTGCACATTTACATTCAGGGCGAGGCTATGGCAACTGCTCACAGGCTGCTACAAGGCCAGGCCCCCATTACCTTATTAAAAGGCAAAATCAAGTAGAGTTATACAATAGAGTTAAGGCAGATCAAATAATGAGTATGCCTCAGGACAGGATAGTCCCCAGGTATAACTTTGTGAGAAACTTTCGAGTAGAAATACTGGAAAGGGAATCATGGAACAATGACTCCCCAAACCAAGCGGAGTCAATTTGGTATACCGATGGCTCAAAGACTGAGAAAGGCACAGGGTCAGGTATATACAGTAGAGGACACAGGATAAAAATCCAACTAAGTCTAGGTGCGTATGCCACAGTGTTTCAGGCTGAAGTAACGGCCATACAACACTGTGCAACGGAGATCGTAAGTCAGGGTATATCGGGTAAAACCGTAGTCATATACTCGGACAGCCGAACAGCTCTAAAGGCGATAGTCTCAGCACAAATAAGCTCACAGCTGGTGTGGAACTGCTTTGGGGCCCTGACACATGCCGCTAGTCAAAATTCTCTGACACTGGCATGGATACCAGGACACTCAGAGTTTCGGGGCAATGAGAAGGCTGATGAACTGGCCCGTGCGGGAGCTAACACACCAATGATTGGCCCGGAACCATTCGGCGGAGTTGCTAATACATTCAGAAAGGCAGCCATTGAGAAATGGAGGCTAGAAAAGGCCCAGGAGTGGTGAGAAACATCACCGGGCAAGCGACAAGCCAAAATCTTCATAAAGGGATACTCGGCGAAGTTTACTGCAGAGCTGCTATCACAAAGGCGAAATGATGTCAGAATGATTGTCAGTCTCTTGACAGAACATTGTAGGCTCAGAAAACACATAAATCAGCTAAACTTGGCAGATGAAGACATTTGTCGATACTGCCAAGAGGAAGAGGAAACTGCATTTCATGTCCTATGCCAATGTGAAGGCCTTGCAAGGACGCGGTATCTAGTACTGGGAGAGGAGAAACCGGCTGCTCCAAGTTATGCGGAGTGGCCACTGTCAAGGCTGTTAAGTCTCATTAAGAGGGCAGAGCTGGACAAGGTGCTCTAATCCTATTCCACAGATAATGGGTGTTCACAATAGATCTGCAAAGGTCGCAGTGATATAGGCTAACAACCAACCCCAAAAATATCTATCTATCTATCTATCTATCTAACTGTCTTTTAGGTTTTTAGATTCCATATGTAAACATATTATGTAATCTTAATTAGTCTTGAAAGGTAACACCCAAAAATAGTTACAGAACATTCTATATAAAATACAGACTGAAACAATATTTCAGAAATAAGACAACATGTAATAAATATTAACATTTAATATGGAATTTTCTTGTTCATATTGTATATGTGTTTACATATTTCGTTCATTCTCTCATGAATTTCAATTCAACGACTAAGCTCTTTCAGTGTTACGAGAAATAAAAATAATTTTAATTTTTATTTTTGGCATATATGAAAGTTACTACGTAAATATCTTTGTGTACATTTGTGTTTCCAGAATAAATGAAAATCTAGAATTTATGAACTGTTAGTACAACGAAACGATCATATTTTTCAATGAAATAAATTTTGAATGTTTAATTTATTTTCAAACATAACACATTTCACCAGTTAGGTTTCGTGTGATTGAAATTTTGACTATAGCACTTAAGTATCAGGTTTGAAATTTAATCTCAAATCAATTATATCCTGTTACATGAAGTATATTTAGTTGCTCAACAAAGAAGTTTGTAATAAGATATTTATATAAAGGTTTAATAAAACGGTATTATATGTGTTTGTATTTAATACAAGTAAGATAGACAACATAAAATTTATATTTCAGTATAAAGTATTGGAATCTCATATCGTGTAGCATGAGCATGTAGGTATACTGAAAATGTGGGTTTGCTAGGTTTGTTCAACGTCAATAGAAAATGTATGCTAATAGAAATAGAAAAAATATAATATCTATATACTTATAATAAATCTGTAGAGAGGTCAATTCTGTACATGAAATATATTTCCAAAATAACTATCAGGGGATGATTAGGGATCGATACTGATGCCAAAAATGAAATCAGTAAAATTTTTGTCTGTCTGTCTGTCTGTCTGTCTGAATAACCGTTATAGAAATAAAAACTACTCGACGGATTTTAACGAAACTTGGTACAATTATTTTTCATACTCCTGAGCTGGTTATAGGAAACTTTACATCACGCTACAATCAATAGGAGCAGAGCAGTGAAGGGAAATGTTGGGAAAACCACTTTTACGGTGTGGGGGAAAAAAATTTTATACAACAATCTATACGTCACGCGAACGATGTCACGGGTACATTGATATAGAACCCAAAAATGTGGTTAGATTTTTTGTTGTACGTCTGTCTGTCTGTCTATCTTTATGTTTGTGCGCGCACCACATTAAAACTACTGATCCGATTTGAATGCGGTTTTCACATATGTATTTGTCTTCTTTTAACTTAACATCTGGTGTATGAAAATTTCTTCCCCAACTCTTTTACGGTGTGGGGGGGGGGGAGAAATTTTAATACAACAATCTATACGCGAACGACGTCACGGGTACCTACATCGATATAGAACCCAAAAATGTGGTTAGATTTTTTTTGTACGTCTGTCTGTCTATCTATATGTTTGTGCGCGTATCACATAAAACTACTGATCCGATTCGAATGCGGTTTTCACAGATGTATTTGTCTTCTTTCAACATAACATCTGGTGTATAAAAAAATCTCCTCCTATCCCTTTAAACAACAACCAACACGCCACGCGAACGACGTCGCAGGTACACCTAGTATTTAATAAAAAATGTCCATTCCCAAAACTAGAAGTTATAAATACAAGGTGGGCAATATATAACTGACTGATTTGAATTGCGCCCCATTTTTGATAGACGCGTCCATATTGTTAAAACGTCGATTGTTGCAACTAGTAGGAATCTACGAAAAAATTTCGGTACCTAGAAATAATGTGCCCATTGTCAACATTATTCGTCAGTTGCACCGGAAATTTGAGCAGAGTTGACGTTAAAGACTTGCCAAGGTGTTCGAACTGTTCGTACTACGGAAAATCAAAAGAGAATTCTTGAAAGTGTAATGAGGCGCCCTGAGACGTCTACCAGACATCGTTATCAAGAACAGGTTTATACGTCGCACGTCATTACGCACTATTTTAAAAGAAGACTTGCATTTGTGGCTATACAAAATATGGTTAACCCAAGAACTGCAGCCTAGAGACCATGAAAGTCATCGACAATAAAGTCATTCAATATTGCAGCTAAATACCCAAAATAACGATTTTTACCGTCAAATGATAATGAGCGATAAAGCCCACCTCGATATGGCCATATATCTGGCCATTACAAAACCCTCGTCGCATTCATAAACTATCACAAATGCATTAGTAGTTAGTCGGCGTTTTGATCGTCTTTTTTAAAATCATGTCGCATATATGACCCTTATGCTACTGCTTCTTATGCACATGTATGCATGACGATATGGAAAAAGATTATTTGCGTTATCGGCTTTAGATAAAGAATGCAGATTCTGCCAGATGTGACATTTTTTGACTTTTCCTTAATTTTCTTTTTTTTTTGTTTGTATAATGCATAAATTTTAAATATCCCAAATATTTTACGAAATATTTTTTCTACTTTTCCTTGGCCAAAGTCTACCTAAATTCAATCCTTGTTCACTGGCGTCGACTAAAACTCAATTTCTTACTTATCGTTAAATTATTAAGGTTGCTGGAAGCCTAAATCGAAGGATATAAATACGCCATCTTGAAACGTCGCCAAAATTGCAAAATCGCACTTTCAAATCACTGGAATGAAAATGCGAAATTTAAATTAAGGATTTATTTCTCAGTCTGTACAGGAAGATTTTATTATCTAGGTTGAATATAAGTGAATATTTTTTACTTAATTTCCAATAATTAATAAATAACCCTACAAAAAAAATTTAATTATATTGTAATATATTGTTATAGATATCTCTATTACGTATTCTTCTGTGTTGTTTGTTTCTTACAATGAATTCAATTATTTATTCTTGTACGAATTGGGGATCTTCTTGCCACTTAACAAGGAAGAGAGCGAGAATATTTAATATAAATATTTACTGGTCTGATTAAAAACTTATCATTATCTTATTAAGTATGCACGTCACTGATTTTAATGACATTTTAGGTGATCTTACTTCACATTCTCCTATTTGCTATTTTTTTCTCGTTAATGACTTATTTTAAAAACAAAAAAATACATATTGACCAAAAACTTACTTCTATTGAGCAATCCAAGCATTCTAATTTTATTTTTCATTACCGCCACATATTGCAATAACTAAACAATAAAAAAATACTCCCGCGCGTGTTTCCCGCAAATTAATTATCCTAGTTTTTCCAGTACGAGTTTTCCCACTGCAGATCATATTGTGACTGGTAGAAAAAATATCGAACAGGAATTATATTATGACTGTTTATACGATGTACAAAGAAAAATATACATACACGTCAAAATTATTCCAATCTATATTTATCCGAGTGGTTTCCTAATTGTTTGTATTGGATTTTTGAAAATGCATAAAACTCGTCGTGACATTGATAGATTCAAATTAAACAGCTGGTTTTTAAGAGTTTGTAATTTAAATTAAGTACCCTTAATAGTTATTTTAGTAAATATTAAATTTTTATTTGTATTTATTGGCATGTTTGATTTTTCATCACGATTTGGTAGTCTGTACAAAGTACATAGTAGTGTATACTTACTTTAAACTGTGAAAGGCTTTCGCGGCCATTGTCTAATGTATCAATGGTTTTTGGGCTGTTAGGCCGACGTCGATTGTCATTTTGACTTGACGTTTCGCCAACACGAGCGGTTGGCATCTTCAGAAGTTGCTTTCTGGTTGACAGTCTGCGAACTACTGAGCTCTGCGTGAACGGAGCCCGTATTTATACGTCGGGAAGGAAGTGGGCGGGGCCTCAGTTACTTTCGATTCCAATCGGTTCTGGTCGGTGTTGTTCGTTAAGGGTAGAGTTTTCGCACCCTTAATTATGGGGACCCATGTTTTGTTGATCTTGACTGCTTCCTCTTTTTTATTAAAGTTGTTCGGATGCTTCTCTATCTCTATGGCTTCTCTATAGAGTCTGAAATGGTATGCTGATGAAGTAGCGAAAACCATTTTCAAACCAACGAGAAAAATTAAAGAATGTCTTCGATCGGCAAAAGACAGAAGAGATCCACTGTCGGCTTCGGGAATTTACCGCATTCTGTGCACATGTGGAAGCGTGTACATAGAAACTACCAAACGCTCGATCAACACCAGGATTAAAGAGCACAAGGCCAACTGTCGTCTGGGGCAGACGGACAAATCCGCCGTAGCGGAACATACCCTCACTATGGACCATCGGATTAAGTTTGAGGAGACCCAAGTCCTCGCTACTACATCAGCATACCATTCCAGACTCTATAGAGAATCCATAGACATAGAGAAGCAGCCGAACAACTTTAATAAAAAAGAGGAAGCAGTCAAGATCAACAAAACATGGGTCCCCATAATTAAGGGTGCGAAAAATCTACCCTTAACGAACAACACCGACCAAAACCGATTGGAATCGAAAGCAACTGAGGCTCCGCCCACTTCCTTCCCGACGTATAAATACTGGCTCCGTTCACGCAGAGCTCAGTAGTCCGCAGACTGTCAACCAGAAAGCAACTTCTGAAGATGCCAACCGCTCGTGTTGGCGAAACGTCAAGTCAACATGACAATCGACGCCGGCCTAACAGCCCAAAAACCATTGATACATTAGTGTATACTTTATCTTGCTTTTAAAAGCTCTATCTGTACAAAATTTGCAAACGAATACGATTTTATAATGATTTATCTAAATTAGTAATAAAACTAGTTCAGAATAAAACAACTTTGAAACCAAGTCTGTTCCAAGTGGTAAATTCGAAGGCTATTTGAAAAGTATCTAAACTAACTATATATCTTCGCGCTGGCGTTATTTTTTATCACTGGTGAGTGGCATCATTCAAATTAGTTCCCATCTGATTGAATTACACGCTTTTGGTGATGTTTCCACTTTCCGAAGTAGTCAATTTTTGGAGATTGTTCAAATATTAACAAGGCATTACGATATTGGAATTCGTTAAAATCTGGTATTCAAGTTTTGGTGAGTGCGCTAGTGTATTATCGTAATGGAGGAAGGAGCCAATCAACGCTTGACCAAAATTGCGGATTTTTTCGTCTCACTGTGTCATACAATCATTTCAGAGTTTCAACGTAAAAATCCTTATTAATCATCTACCCTGTTAGTTCCTAGTCGTGGTGTACAACATCTTCATGATCGAAATTTTGCTGTTATTGGTGTTGAACGTACACCAAAACAAGAACTATAATGCTGTTTTATAAATAAACATTATCAATATACCTATTTTTTGAAAATTTTTAGAAAGTATACAAACAAGAATGTATTAAATGACATTAAGAAGAAATTGAAAAAATGTCTCATCCAGCGAGACTCGAACTCGCAACCTTCAGCTCTACGAGCTAACGCTCTAATAACTAAACTAAGAATACCTAGTCATCAAATCGCTTATCGGTCGTTAAATTCTACTCCTGCCACATGTGACACTTACTCACTTTCAAGCATATATAGCATGTTGTTAATGAGAGAGAGACTTTATCAAATCGTCCTGTCTTATATTTCTATTCGGTTGGGAGACCGGAAACATGGATTATTTAATAAAAGATTTTACCCACGACTCGTAAGTAAATTGCGTATTTTTTAACCTATAACTCTGTCAGTAAGTGTCAAATTATTGAGGAGTTGTGTTATAGTTTCATTTACTAAACTAGTGGAGTAAGTAAATAGAAACCTGTATTATTATGTTGGTTACAGTTTTCATTAAATTAAACAAACATTTGACATTTCTCAGACAGAAGTATCTGCGAAATCGAATACCTCCATGTCGAATACTTTGACAACTTATGCCAAAATGTAAATTTTATATTTGTTATTTTTAGATTTATACAAAACCATTTGGTAAGTCGTGGGTAAAGCATAGTACTTCACTCGAGGAACAAATTGCATATTTAGCTCGTTTCTTTAGCCCCTTCGCTCGCAAGCTCGCTCATGGGCCAAACACACTCGCTGTAATATGCAATTTACTCCACTCGTAAAGTAATATACTAATATAAGATAAATCCCATAAGAGATATCTCAAATAATCGTTTACTAAATTATCAATAGAAGTCCGGCTACTTGTGAAAAAATTATTCTACTCCTTTATTGGTGTTTCGCTCACAAGATGATTCCTTTATAAAATCGTCTGTTTACACTGTTAGTTTAAAAGGTGTATTTAAAAGAGTCGTTATTAATTAATAGAAAGTAAAATGGCTTTTTACGACCTAATGTTCCTGATCAAGAGGCACAAAATGTGCAGCCAGTTATTTTTGTTGACTATCTACTTATCCGCAAGTAAAAGTCAAAATTAAGTTAGTAATTAAAGCTTAACTACCCGAATTGGTTATGTTTATATCCCGTACAATGACAGAACGAAAAATAGTGCTCTAGAATCAAAAAAGACGCTTTTGGGCGGAAAAGTAAATCCTATGGATCTACCAAAAATTAATGAAATGTGGGAAGCTTTATTACAAACATTAAATCAGATAGGGTCTGCAAAAGCAATGAGAAACATGTAAGTTTAAAGAATATATACAATTAACTAATAAAGTAGTGAGTAAGGATGTATTGTTACAGAATAATGGTTATTTACTTTACAAAAGTGGAAAGTTGGGTTTGCGTCATGAACTCTAATTAATTTTGCGAAAGGAGCAAACTCAATTCCACTCGGGTAAAGTTAAATATTTTTCCTGTTTTTCCTACACAAATAACATTTTAATTATTTTTGATGTGAAACATCTATAGCGGCACGTAAATCAGATTTCTCGCGTGGCGACGATGACGTCATGACGTAAAAAACCTAACGCATCGATAATAATCGGTAAGAGATGTACTGATATCTTATATGAAATTGGTGTCATGTTTTGAGCGACGCGACGGTAGCGCGCCAACAATAGGGGGAAGAAGCTCATCGATTCAAAAATTTGGCGGGACAGGGTATGAATTGTTTCATAAAAACCTAACTCGATTCCGCCTACTATCTATTCTATATATATATAAAAATGATTGTTTGTATAGGCAACATAATATACCTACATATTTTGCTGACCTGTAAAATTGACAGCTAGTCGTTGGTGAATAGTTGTCATATAGTTGTCCGCGTAAAATTTGTGTATTTAGTTTTAAATATGAATAAACAAAGTGTTAATAAAGAAAGTGATGAAAAAATATGAATAAAAATGAGTGAGTACCTCCAAACACCCATCAAATTTTTAGATTATGACCTAACAAAAATTATCAGACCTTAACCAGCCCTTAATATTCACATTAACCCGTGCCTAAATCATAATACATTTCCCATTTAAATACCGTTTAAAAGTTATTCAACGATAAAGTTGTATTCATAGTTAAATTCATCATTTTCCTATTTTTTATTTAGTATCGCTTTTTGTTTGTACTAAAATTATGAAGTAACTACAATTATATTAATATAGTAACGTACTTCTATATAAATTTGTGTTTTAATAATTTCCTTTTTTAAGATTATTGAATTTAAGGCAATTAAATAAAAAGCTAAACGAAATCACTTTTTAAATTTATTCAATAAATAGTCATCGTTATCTGGAAAAAATCGTAATATTTTATTTTATCATTATGACATATTTAGTTCCTATCACAATCTGTTCTTTTCTGCATATTACTTTTACACAATAATGTCGATGTTTCACATCTGCCAGGCGTCCCGTGACGGCTCACATTTTTTTTTTTATTCATGCTACTTTTAATTTTGAAAAATCTTTCATCGATTGAATATTTAGTCAGTGTTTATTAATGCTTGGTTGCATATTAAACAGGAAATAGATTCATTGAACGTTCTACAGACGGTGTTGTTTTGTAGTTAAGTAGTTAGTATAAGGAATCTGTTTGGTTAATAGCGACTTATTCTATAAAGTTCTTAAGTGAAATAGGTAAAGTTTATTTGAAAATTTATTTTAAAAATGTGACATAAAAAATTGTTTCAAAGTTTTAGTAGTAAACGGTTTAAACTAGCAGTAAAAGACTAATAAAATTCTCATAATTTCTAGTCGATTTAACAAAACATTAGTAATCAGATATCAAATTCTAAAATAGAAGGTGCAGTATTAGTAATAAGTGCATATGTTATTATTTCTTACTGTGTATTTTACAGGTATAGCAACTTCAAGTTTCAATCAATAGATCTGTGTGGCAAACAAAATTGTAATTTTATTGTATATATAATAAATTTTATGAAACAGCATAATTTTTGTAAAATATAAACACGTGAGCAATCAAAAATTTTGTTCAAGGGTGTTCTAATTTTAACACCATTACTAGAAACCATGTAATTCTTATCTAATTTAAAACAGTAGGTATATGTTTTGATTTTATACATTTCAAAATATATTTCTTGTATATAAAAATTAACTGTTATTTTAAATTTATTTCAGAATCGGTTTTATGAATATAGTTGTAAAAGTTTGTATTATATTTAATTAAAAATTTGTTTGGTGTGGATTCAAATTCAACTACTTACTGAAAATGTTATTAATTAATTAATTGAAAAATTTTGACCCATTTATAAATTTTTTTAATTAAGTAATATACCGTTACCTATTTAAACGACCATATTAAATCGCGTGAAACATATTTTAAATGAAAAAAAAATGTGTAAAAATAATCCTTATTTTAGAATCCATTTTTTTTAGATTTATATAGCAAACTTTGTATTTGACTATGGCCTTAAAATGACTAATATATATGTCATTTAGTGGTATTTTGGTCCATTCAGATACACTTACTTCTTTCAGCGCATCCTTCTGGCATAGTTTTTAGTCCACACCTTGCCCTCTAAAAGTCCATCGGATTTGTGTCTGCTCAATTAGAAGTCTATTGTGTCGACAAAATGAAGCATGGCACAGGATGTTTTTAACTATTCTTATACCTCGATGTCCAATTGCATGTCACTGACGTAATGCAAGTGGAACCAATAAATGAATGGTAGTTGCCAGGTTTAACTTAGAAAAACTTACTATCTTTGTCTTATTAACGCGCAATAGAAAGTGACGGGGCGCATGAATTGCGAACCGTGGTCAGTTTTTTCTAATCCTCGACCCGAATTGTGAACTACATCTTATCAGCTGACCGATCTCTCACCTGAATTGGGAACCGTACATTTTTGGATGGTTTAATCCCTTCGCAAAATTATGAACCCGAGTAGGAACAGGTAGGTATAAAAAAATTTACATAGATTAGTATTCCAAATTTAATTTGTTTGTCAATTACAATATTTACAGATAATCAAACAATATTGACACTTTGTACAATGTTGAGGTTGTGTTAGACAGGGCTATATTTATGAGAAACAATTTTTATAAATTTATATCTTTGTACAATTTTTTCTTTATACGAATTAATATTTTGTAAAATAAATGCATTTTGGCGCAAATAACTTCTCTTAAAATAATGCGATTCACCAATGCTATTCATTCCAATATAAGAATCTGTCTGGATATGTCGCAAATTTGCGATAAACAGGGCAATATTAGGGTGTGTGTGGAGAAATAAAAAAAAATTTAAACTTTTTTAAGCTAAATGCTTATATCCGGTCTCTAATTATATTATATTTTATTATATTTATTACCTGCTGTGAGTTCTATTGATTACAGAGTAGTAAAGTTTTTATACCTGAAAGTGGAGCTTATAATTTGTTTTGAATATTATTATTTATAAATTTTAAATTTTAAGGGTTTTATTTTACGAATTTAGTTTGCCAAAAGTTTTAATTTAAAAAAATATTATACTTATATGCTTTTACATAATTCCTTTATTCATAAACAACAATTACTGGGTATTTCAATGGTATTGTGTAGATGTGTAGGTATATCTACAATTAATAAAAAGTAAGAGGCTGCCGAAGTAATACTAAACTACATTTGAACGGTTTTCAGATTTAACACACAGCGCACAGTCAACATTCAATTCAAAAACAATTCTAAAACGCTCCGAAAACACGATTAAAGCTATTTACTTGTACCATAGATATTACTAAAGGGTTCGTTTCTGTATTATGTATTTGAATATTACCCTAAATGCCATAAAACGGTCACATTTCGCTTTAGGCCTGGTTCGCAATTCATCTCATCATTATGTCTTCAAAAAGGGCACGGTTCGCAATTCGGGTAAGGGATTAGCGGCCATCCCCTGGACCCTTCGATACTTGTGACCATGGTTCGCAATTCGTGTTACCCCGAAAGTGATAATTTTTAGAAAAATGGCAAGCGGCACTATAAAGAGTTTAAAATTTCAAGGACATCAATTAACACAAAAAAATATTTAGTGGCCCAATATTGTAATTTAAAACTTCTCTAGTGTTATATTAATTGGTCAGAATATTTTTTTTGTTTTAATTGATGAAATTTTAAACTCTATATTTTTTTTGTGTCGAAGAACAAATGTTAAAAACTTTTGACCATTTTTTAACTGTTCTTAGCTGTAGGAATCTTTTTTTTTTGAATCGCAAATTTTGGATTTTGGGTCGCTCACAAATTTTGCATGTCCTTGAAAACCATTATTTAGTTAATAACTCCGTTAATAACGATGACCAATTATCATCATATACTGACTAGTTTTTGACTAATTAAATTAAATTTGAATACGATCAAATAGAGCTGCTAAAATGTTTTTGGATGACCTTGATATTTTAAACTCATTGCAAAACTTTCTGTATAAATGTCCAATTAGTCGGACCTAGTAACCAATTATGACCAATTAGTGACCAATTCAAAGCACTGTCTTAAACCTCAAGTTTCACAATTTGGGCCGCTAGATAGATGGGGCTGACCTTGAAAGTCATTACTTAGTTAATATCTCCGTCAACAACGCTGACCAATTATTATCATATACTGACCAATGTTGACCAGTTTGTGATCAATTAAATTGAATTTAATTGAGCTCTGTACGATCAAATAGAGCAGCTAAAATTTTTTGGATGACCTTGATTTTTAAACTCATTGCAACAATTTCTGTATAAATAACCAATTAGTCGTACTGACCAATTATGACCAGTTAGTGACCAATTCGGAGCATTGTTTTAAACATCAAATTTCTAAATTTGGGCCGCTAGATAGATGGGGCTTAGTGCCTTATCCCTATATTCTTATATCCTTTATTCTTTCTTAGGGTGCCGGATGCTGGTTTTACTTGATGTAGATTTATCTCATTCTTTTTTACAAATGTTTTTTCGGTACACACATATGTTTTTACAGAAATTTTATTAAAGTGAATCTTTTATTAGATCGTTTTAAGTCCATGTTGCATGTCGCATGTCGGTCGAACGCCGAGTAGGTATAAAGTATAAAGTAGGCGGCGCTTATAGTTTAATACAAAAATGTACGGGAGTGAGCACATCTGCTAATGAAAACAATCCTACTATTCGTATTAATACGAACTTCGACTGCGTAAGTATCTACGACATGTAACGTTTTAAAAATATTACAGTCGTAAATTAGTATATTGTAATACAAGTGTTACAATGACAGGTTTCGTAGTACGAGTGAAGTTTGTGAAACGAACCGCGAAGCGGTGAGTTTCGCAAAGAACGAGTACTACAAACCGTCATTGTAATTCGAGTTGTACATACTATTTTTTATAATGAACTTTTAAAAGTATAAAAAAATAAATAAAATGAGAGTTTTTCGAAATATTTATTTATGTTGGCGATCTTGACACTTTTGACACTTGACAGTGTTAATGATTTTAATTTTGAATGTTTGTCAAATTTGAATAGAATATTCTGAATTTCGCAATATCGCTGATAATGTAGTTAATACAACATAATTCTTGATTTACTACCTGAACTCTTTCATCTTTCGTTGATAATCAGTGCAGTGCAACTAATTGTGTAAAACAAAAAGTTACCAAAAACGGTGTTACAATGAATCTATTTCGATACTGTTTTTAGTGTCGAAAATAATTTGTGAACGTGAATTATAAAAAATAATTTTTGAAACTGAAAATATGGAACTTGAGCAATAAATTATGTAACATATATTAAATAAAATCTTTTAAAAGTAATCAAAACACTTTCATTTTTAAACAAATAAACTTTGTAATTATCCTACCCTTGTTATATATATTCATTTCATTCGTTTGTCGATTTACTGAAGTTTTCACTTCTATCGTGTGTAAATCGCACACACACCTTTTGATTTTGATTTTGATTTCGATTTCGATTTCGATTTTGATTTCAATTTCAATTCCGATTTGGATTTTGATTTCGATTTCGATTTCGATTTCGATTTCAATTTCGATTTCGATTTCGATTTCGATTTCGATTTCGATTTCGATTTCAATTTCAATTTCAATTTCAATTTCAATTTCAATTTCAATTTCAATTTCGATTTCGATTTCGATTTCGATTTCGATTTTGATTTTGATTTGATAAAGCGATTTTTATACCCTTAATGGAATATGATTGGAAAAATTTTTAGTTAAATGTCTATAGGGTAAAAAAAAATTTCACTTTTACCGTGGTTTCATAAAACCACACAATGCTTTTTTTTCTACTAAAGTTTCGTTTTGGTTTTTGTCGTTATACTGGTTGCCCATATACCGATACCGATATAAAACGTTGGTCACCCCTTAACTAGGCCCAGCGGTACGCCAATAAATGACATTTTTTTCCGACCCCTAACAGACCGTCACAGCATGTGGTTCTATGTAGGTACTCACGAATTTACAATCTATTGTTTATATATAACAAATATATGTGTTTAATTTTTTATGAATAAAAATAATACCAGGTTAACAATTGTCTACTTTCCCACTGTTTTGTATGGTGGAAAACCGTCTATTTTTAAACGATTGTGAATAAAAGAAATTACAGTACTTTTAAGAACTAGACGATAAAAGTTCTTATTTGAATATCCACTTTAAAAAATTAAATATGTAGGAACCTTAAAAAATTTACAGTGAAACATATTCAAATTCTAAAATATCTTTCTAAGTTTACATTAAAATACATCGTTATTGACAGTACGTAAATCATGTAGTTGATTAACTACCCATTCCATCATCGGAATACGAAGTGAAGATGGAAATTGTATAACAAAAATTATTTCAATTTTTCGTTTGTTAATGGCATGTTATTGCGTAAAAGATTTTAAATATCTCATTACGTCAAAATTACAATTTCTTCGTGGAAACCCTTTTGTCGTTAAATATATTTTAATTCTAAATCGATATCAAATTTCAAGTTGATTTCGTTGTAATTATGTGTTTGTAATGATTAATGAATTATTACAAGAAATTATTCACGACCTTTATCTTCCGTTTTGTTAACTTTTGACTCTATTTATAATAAATAAAAGAATGATTTTGATTATTTAGTACTAGTTTGAATTTGTTACTACAATGTTGTTAAAGTGGACTTGTATTCTTCTAATATATGTATTAGCAGATTTAAATGGAATAAATTGTGGATGGGGATGGGGAAGTAGTAGTAGTAAGTTTATTATATATTTTTGTTATACTATTGATAAGTAGTTGAAATTATTGTTTTGATTTACATATTATAACCTTACTGGTTAATGCGGCTATAAAATAAGAATTACATAATAACAATAAATATTTTTTGGACAATTATCCGAAACCAGTTTTTCGTAAATGTTAAAGTAATGATGTATGAATAGTGTTATTAATTTTTGGTATTTATCAACTTGTCGTATTTTATTTTTTAACCCACTTTAAAAAAGGAGGAGGTTCTCAATTTGACCATATTCACTAGTGATGAAAATATCTCTCTCAAGGCCGATTCACACATATCAGTGAAGCCACAGTTCCGTCAAAGTGTTCGCTCAGTTCAGTATCAGTGCTACAGTGTTTCGTCAGTAATTTAATTCATACATGTCAGTACTCAGTTCACGGAGCTTCAGTGAAAACCTGTTCGTCGTCAAGTATTGAGATTATGGCGTTCAGTAGTACGAAGTTAACAATGATAGCTATTGCTTTGGACGAAGAAGAAGAGCAGCATCAAAGAAAAAAGAAAAAATGGGTGCATGAAGCATGTTGATCAAGAGAGACAGAAGGAGAATTCATGACATTATACAAAGAATTGGTTAAAGATGAAAGGAAATATTTGGAATATTTTAAAATATCAGTGAGCTGTTTTAATATTCTTGTTCAGAAACTAGGAAGTAAGTTATTGAAAAAAGATACTCGTTGGAGGAAGGCTATATCTCCATATTTTATTTGTACTCCTATTTCGTTCCACAAATTGGTTTTGTATTTCGAATCCATGTACTTTACATGAGACAAATCATACAAAACCCTATTTTCACGAACCAATTCTATCAATCGCTCGTCCTCTATTTTGTTTTTGATGCCACAGCGTCCGTGATCCGACAAAAAATATCGTCGGCAAAGAATACGTCCGTGATTGCCGGTCCCGGCACTGACACTGAGAGCACTGTGTCGTCACTGACACTGACAAGTGGGGATGCGTTCATAGAAACTGTATGAAAGAATATTTTGCACTGTGCCGGTACTGTGTCTGAACTGTGACTTCACTGATATGTGTGAATCAGCCTTCACTTGTGAGAAAACACTTTTTCACTGAAAGTATTTTATTGCAAAATGACCGACTTTTTGTAACAGTTTTATAAAAAACATTAGCTTATTCCAACGTATTATTTTTACTCCTGTAATAATAATTCATTGCAATTAATTAACAGAAAAAATAATAGCCAACAGAAGAACTAAAAAAAATCGTATAACGGATTATTAAGTACTAGTCCAAGATCCCGATATAGGACGACCTTCACCGAGCTGGTTAATGGACCAAACATATTTTTTATGTAATTTAATATATCAAAAAATATATTGCATATGAGTTGCCTATCGAATTTCAGTCAAGGAAATTTTTAATTAATTTTTAAATTTTTTTTGTGCGACTGAGAGGTCCCTACCTACCGTCCCATGCGATAGAAGAGGACACAACATAACAGCGTTTGAATCCCGGCCTTTTAAAGAGAGAGAGCTCTCTGCTCTCTGGTCTTGAAAACAAGAAGGATAGCGATAGACGCGTACAGTATATATCAGTATATATCTATAGATACATTAATTATATAGAGCAAATTGCTTTAATTTATTTTAGTTAATATTTTTAAATAGGAAAAAAAAAGAAATAAAATTTGTAAGATAAGAATTATATATGAATTGCTATAACCTTCTTATTAGCTAAAGATTTATATATACTTTAATGTAACAAAATATATACACATATATATTTAATTGATTGAAAAAAAATTAAAAACTAATCCTTTATTTTAATATGAAACTACTCCAAACTAATGCTCAGATTGTACGCGACTATCGCTATCCTTCTTGTCTTCAAGAGCAGAGAGCTCTCTCTCTTTAAAAGGCCGGGATACAAACGCTGTTATGTTGTGTCCTCTTCTATCGCATGGGACGGTAGGTAGGGACCTCTCAGTCGCACAAAATTTTTTTAAAAATTAATTAAAAATATCCTTGACTGAAATTCGATAGGCAACTCATATGCAATATATTTTTTGATATATTAAATTACATAAAAAATATGTTTGGTCCATTAACCAGCTCGGTGAAGGTCGTCCTAGATCGGGATCTTAGACTATACAAAAAGTCAGGTTGAACGTCGGTTTAATCCTAATTATCTTAATTGCTTGTGTACTTGTTTTTGGGTAAGTTAAAATAAAAAAAAAATAAACCAATAATCTAAAAAAGTGTATCATTTTTTTTTAATTTAAGTACAATCTTTTTATTATCATCGAATAGATATAAAGTACTAAAACAATTAGAAAGGATTTCTTTTTAAAAAACAAGGTAAATTTGGTTCATCTAACAATTCCTGTTATATGAGGGTTTTCTTTTTAGTTTTGAGCCATAAAGACAAAAATATATATAGATTTAAAGTACTTTATTGCTTTTTAAAATATGTTCCACCAGGATCCATACACTTTTGCATGCGTAAAAAGCATTTGGTAATTCCAGTCTTGAGTTGACACCTGCAAAATAGCTGTTTTATTTGCATCAATGGATTATTCTGCCGACTGGAATCGCTGCTCACGCATTGAATTCTTGATCTTTGGGATCCAGGGCAGAAACAACGTTGTTTCTCACTGACAGTTGCATTGGTCTGAAATTGTTTTATTTCGACTGGCAAAAGAGAGATCAAAACTAACTGTTTTAATGCATGCGATATGCGATATGAAAAATAACTTTTTACTGTAATTGCAACATTTCAACTATTATAAACACCCGATTTTTAAAAAATGAAGTAAAAAAAATTTAGGATTCGCAACATTTTCAGTTTCATGCTCCAAAATTATTATAAACAAGACCATACCTATACCATTGTTTTTTTTTTTCACTTTCGGTTAATTTTGATAATACACACACATAAATTTTCCAGGTAATTTAATGAACTATAGGATTAGGAATGTTAAAACATTCTAGAGTCCTTCGTATTTAAATGAAGGGTCAAAGGGTCGGAGACCGGTAATTTATGCGCTATAAAGCAAATTTCAATCAACTATAAATATCCCTGTTTTTCTAAGCCACAGAAAAAATAAAACTATTTGTTGAAAGAACCCCTACTTTATTGTATTTAATTATCGTTTAGGTTTTTTTATAGTTTTAAAGTTATTATAAAAATAAGATCTTTTTTTAAAAATTTACAAACACAAATAAAAAAATTAATCATACTCTATTCAAAAACTGCGTATTCTAAAGACCCCACTGCTGTTATGGAAGTAATCCTAAATTTCCAGCCACTACACATTCAAGTAGAAAATGTAAGGAAGAAACCAATATATAGAATGGTCAAAGAAGAAATAATCAAGGAAAGACCTCGATTACTTCAACTTGATCAAACTTGGGAAATGCCCCAAAATGACATGCCAAAGAAATATAACTTTGTGAGAAAATTCACCACCTAGGTAGTAAATCTGAATGGGACAAAGACAAAATATTGGGGCTTGGCCAAAACACCATAAAATGGTATACGGATCATCTTTCAAGTGGAATACTAACTGGGCACTGTCGATTAAGAGCACACATGAAAAAACTAGGATTGGTAGATGAAGCAAAGTGCAGATTCTGTGAGGTAGTAGAAGAAACCTTAATACACATACTCTCAGAATGCATATACTTACCTCAAATACCTAGGGCATACGAAATAGAAGAGGAAGATCTACCTTACTTGAAACTCAACGACCAACGATATCCTAAACTTTCTAAGAAAGATAGAACTAGACGAGCTGCTATAAATCTGAGAAAATAATAGTATAGCAAGTATAGCAAACAAAGGGGGGCACAATAGATCTTATAGGTCGCAGGTGTATTTTTTACCACTAATTTTCTCATACATTACATACATACATACAAAGACCCTAAACTTTTGGATCTTATAAATAATACTAAAATATTGGGAAAATAATTTATTTAAATCCTAGTCAACATGACATTAGAGTGTAATTAACAACAATTCAAAAAAACCCGTATTTTACTTATACTCGATACAAGATATAAAAGACTTTTAGCATTTTAAAGGTCTTTTAAAGCTATTTTAAAATTCTTTTATAGGTGTTTTTCAATAACTATTCTGGATCTGGAAATTTGGGGAGGGGGGAGCTAGTGCTTAGCCAGCACTGAGGCCACATATGACCCACTGTGCATCCTCCCGTATTGTAGGGATATCCTCACCTCAGGCTGTCACCAGGCCTAGTGATTTAAAATAGGTGATGAGGCACCCGAGGGGGATCTCCCTGACATCGGCAGGTGTAAGCCAATACTCGCCCAACACGGATCTTCTGATTTCAGAAAAAGCAGAGCAGTCATACATAATGTGTTCTACTGTTTCCTCTTCTTGTTCGCAGCCTCTGCATAGCGGCGATTCTGTTAATTTCATCCTAAAGAGATGTTGTCGCAATTGGCAGTGACCTGTCAAGATTCCCACAGCTGTTCGGAGATTTTGTCTGGTCAATGCCTTAAATTTTTTTGCTGTTTCCTCGCCAGGATGAGGTAATAACTATCTGGCCAGTCTACAGTTTGTAGTTTCATCCCAGCACTGTATAAATTTTTGGTGACAGTGCTGTTTGATAAGGTCCACGACTGCGGACAATGTTAGCTTGGTAGATGGGCGAGGGCTAACATATTTGTAGCCCGCAGCCCTCCTTGCTAAATTGTTCGCAATGCGGTTGCCTTTAGAGTTCCCATGTCCTTTGATCCAGCTGAGAGTGACCACGTTATTCTGGCTGGCCTCAGTTAGAGATTGGTGACATTCTGGTACTAAACTTGAAGTGAAACGTGGTCTATTCAAGGTCAGTAGTGCTTGTCGGCAGTCTGTGTATATATTTATATTCCTGCCTGTGATGTTCCTATTGATTAATTCTTTTGCAGCTATGGTTATGCCTGTGAGTTCTGACTGAACCACACTTGACAAGCCATCCATAGCCCATTTTATTTTTAGGTTTAAGGATCTAGAGTTAATTCCACATCGTACACCTTGCTTTGTTTTTGATCCATCCGTATATACGCTCAGAGCGTTCACTACGTTGGGGTCTGCTGTCTTGTTTGTTAATATTTTGTAGGGTTCGTCAAAGACAAATCTTGGTGCGACGGCATCCGTGTCTGCCTGTAGGAGTGGTATCACTTTTATCGATTCCCTCCACAGACTGTCCCTATGGGTGCCAGTTCCTACAGTGGGTTCGATACCAACCGTGCGAAAGCGTACCATGGTCATCAATGCGACTTCCTTAACAAATATATCAAGGGGGGTGAGACCGAGTATGACTTCCATTGCGCTGGTCGGTGTGCTTCGCATGGCTCCTGTTACGAGAAGGCATGCTGATCTTTGAATTTGGTTTAATTTTTTGATAGCTGTCGTTTGTTTCACTTTAGGCCACCACACGACAGCACCATATGTTAGCATAGGTCTTATGATTGCCGGTCTTATGATTGCCGTGTAGATCCACATGCTTTTTTAACTCTGCTTTCTATGTGTGAGTTCCAAGTCAGCTTGCTGTCAAGGATAACACCTAAGTATTTCACTTCTGTAGCAAAGCTTAATTTAACTATTAATTGCAGACAAATTATTTTAGTCCCCTTTAAAAGAAAATTAATGTCCCTATAAAAAACTTTGTTTGCCTTTTTGATAAAAATGTTATAACTTATAAAATTTTGAAATATCTCAAACACTATAAACTATAGAAAAATTATTTTTTAATAGAGGGTCATTATATTACCTACTTATTAAATTGATATATGAGGGTAACAGGTTTTAGAAACATGTGTACCTACTCCAAGCTTTACGAATGCTATTAACAGAACTTTATATAGGAACCATTATTTTAATAGCCTTTAAAATTTACCAATACGCGACCTTATTTGCTTTGAAAAATTATTGTTTTTCGATAAAATATTTTTATAGGTATTTTACAATGCTGTAGTATATAAAATACAGGGTACAGTATTGATATTTCTTTTCGTTTACCATCTTTCGAAAAAAAACAATGCGTCTGTATCCAAATAATCAATTAGGTTTTTCTTTTGTTTTTCATTCAAAAATAATAAAATTTTAATTCTATTGGATTTTGTGGTATTGATTGTGCGTATAATATTAAAATGGTAGCAGACACATTGAACAGCTATCCCAAATAAATACATGTGTTTAAATAGCAAACACCAAAATCTAAGATTTTTGGCTCATTGTGCGTCTAACAGCCCGTTCAGACGGCATGCCCGGCACGGTTTTAAATTCGAAATGGTATTTTATTAAAATCGTGACACTCATTCACCCGATACACGTCGAAACGAAACAAATTTCTATATTCATAGTGCTAGTTGGTTTCTGGCAACGATGAAAGTGGATGTTTGTTACGATGTATTGGTACTTATATAAAACGCCGGTTATCATTATTTCTGTAGGAGCGAAATTGAATTTCACAATTAATAAACACATTCATAACTATAATTTGAATTAGTTATATTACATACCATTTGGCATAAAAAAACTTATCAAAAATTAATGAAATAGTGCGGAAAGGTGTTTTTTATTCAATTATCTCGGTTAATTATTTATGGATTTAAATTAATAAACTTTTATATTGGAAAACTTTTTAAAACCTTTGATTTTTAGTTTAATTACTTTTCTCAAAAAAAAATTAATTGTTGATTTTTGTAATTGTTTAAAAAAAATAGGGCAATATGTCTACGGATGTTTTATTTAATACCTCCCAAATACCTGAAAAAGATATTTCTGTAAAATGGTTGATTTTTCACAGATTAACAAAATTCGAATTATTTGAACGAGCGTACCTATATACAAGTGCCATTTACGTTCGATTCTATTTTTTTATCGTGTCACGGCACACGGTTTGCTTTGACAAAATCGGATGTCAATTTGTCCGGATCCAGAAAATTTTCCTAACGCGATACACAGTCAAATCGTGTAAACATGCACATTTAAAACTAGACGCCCCTAAGTAGTCCGACATTTTTATCGTTTCGATAATAATACAAATTCGATTATTCGGTATTCAGCAAAATCACTATTTGTGGATTCTCTAATTAAGATTCTAATAATATTCTTATGTATCATAATTTGTTTTTTAAATATATTATTTCAACAGAAACCTGAATAATCAGTGTACACTTCTGATAATTTTATCTACAAATAGTTGGCCAGATTCAATTAAAATCGGTATATAAATAAATAACTATATTTTGATTTTAGAAAAGTTTTAACAATTGTTACTGGTTTATAAACAGCTCTTTTTAAACAATAATATACATTTTATATTTAATTGAATATGTTTTAAACGGTGCTGTAAGATGTCGCGAACATCGTGCTATCTTTGCAGGAACGCCACTGACGATGTTTTAAGTTGTTTCCTTTTTTTAATAAATTTTACAAGAATTACAGCGTTACTTGTTTTTCTCTTTAAATCCAATTAAAATAAAGTAGAAAAAAACTCCTTTTGGGCAATTTCTTATTAAATTATAATACTTTTGAACCACAATCATGTTTGAGTAGTTAGATGTGTATATCTCAAAATAATTTGGGTATTTTTATAAATGACTAGATTATATAGCTTAACACTTGGATAAGTATAAAAATTTATTCAACGAAGTACTAGTAGTAGCATATATTTACTTTTTTTATTGGGGAATAAGAAGATGTTCACGCTTTAGACCAAAATGTCCAGACTGTCTACGTTAGTGAATAAGATACCTCAGACAGGTCTATAAAGCTGGCAGTGAAAAGTCGGCAGAAACCATCGAAACATGAGTGGGAATTTGTAGCTAAATAGTTGCTAATTAGTTGCTAAAATCACGATTTTGTAGCTCCATTCAGTTCCACAAAAAACAAATTACTGCTATCTTTACAACAAGCTAGCAGTAAAATGACAGGACTAGCCCAGAAAAACTAGACTAATGCGTGTGAATTTGTTGCTAATTTGTTGCTCAAAACCAGTACAGGCAAAAATTCGAAAAACCCTAAAATCAGCTAGAAATTGTTAATAATAACTACCAACCAGTGTCCCTGCTATCGTAATATACAGTTTGTATTGACACATTGATGTTATGGATTTTGTTGATGGTCGCAGATGTCATCAGCAGAGCCCAGAGAGCCAGCAACAAAATAAAAATTAAAAATCGGCCCAATCGGGTGACCGATAACTAACTCCTAGTGTCCATGCTGTCGGGACACGCAGTTCTTATTGACAAAACTCTGTTATGGATCTTGTTGCTGGTCGCAGATGTCATCAGCAGAGCCCAGAGAGCCAGCAACAAAATAAAAATTAAAATTCGGCCCAACCGGGTGACCGGTATCTACCTCCTAGTGTCCATGCTATTGTGACAAGCAGTTATTATTGACAGAACTCTGTCATGGATTTTGTTGCTGGTTGTGAAAAGCATCAGCAGAGCTCAGAGAGCCAGCAACAAAATAAAAATTAAAAAAACGGCCCAACCGGGTGACCGGTAACTTACTCCTAGTGTCCATGCTATCGTGACACGCAGTTATTACTCACAGAACTCTGTCATGGATTTTGTTGTTGGTTGTGAAAAGCATCAGCAGAGCTCAGAGAGCCAGCAACAAAATAAAAATTAAAAATCGGCCCAACCCGGTGACGGGTAACTTACTCCTAGTGTCCATGCTATCGTGACACGCAGTTATTACTGACACAACTCTGTCATGGATTTTGTTCCTCGTTGTGAAAAGCATCAGCAGAGCTAAGAGAGCCAGCAACAAAATAAAAATTAAAAATCGGCCCAACCGGGTGACCGGTAACTTACTCCTAGTGTCCATGCTATCGTGACACGCAGTTATTACTAACAGAACTCTGTTATGGATTTTATTGCTGGCTGTGAACAGCATCAGCAGAGCCCAGAGAGCCAGCAACAAAATAAAAATTAAAAATCGGCCCGCCCGGGTGACCATTAACTGACTCCTAGTGTCCATAATATCGCGACACGCAGTTTTTATTGATAAAACTCTGTTATGGATTTTGTTGCTGTTCGCAGATGTCATCAGCAGAGCCCAAAGAGTCAGCAACAAAATAGAAATGAAAAATCGGCCGAACCGGGTAACCGGTAACTAACTCCTAGTGTCCATGCTATTGTGACACGCAGTTATTATTGACAGAACTCTGTATATATATATTTTTTTATATTAGTATAAGTATTTGAATACATGTATTTTATATATATATATTCTAAGATATATTTTGAACATTTTTAAAATATATAAAATATATACGAAAATCGGCCAAAAATGAGCTATTTAAAATATATTTTTTATACATATTGTATATATTTTTTTATAATTTTTTTTCAGGGGGGTTGTATTACCGTTCATTTTTACTTGAGAATTTCTTTTTTTCATGTAAGTAAAAAGTTAAAACGGAAACCGCAAAATTAGCTTCGTTCGCGGAACCTATCCGCGACAAGTCAGGAACATGTTGGTAACAAATTGTCAGTATACGATGTGCGCATGCTTTATTCACAACAGATCCACAACTCGAAAGCACCGCGAACGATAATTTTAGAATAAATAGCCTTTAATATTAGTGGATTCCTCGCAACAATTTTAAATTTTATATTAGACCAGGGCGGATCTGTTTTGAGTTGGCTTTTATGAGGGAACCCGCTAATTTTTGTTGAAATTAGTTGAAAACAACTTATACAACAATAATGAAACTATCCTCCTTCTGAAAAAGTTACGCAACATTGTTAAATATTCAAAAAAATAAAAAATCACTGTTTTTTCTTCTTTTTTTGATATAACTTTTAAACTATAAGTTTTGAAAAAAAGTTACACAAAAAGAAAATATTTGTTAATAAATTTTCTACAAGAAACGATTAGTTAGAAAGTCCAAAATTTATTATACTTGTGGCAATATTGCAATAATAATTACAAAAAGGAGAAAAAAATCTTTTTATTTATTTTTTTTTTCAATCCTTTAGAATGCATTTAGGACCTTTATATTCTTCCAAGAAAAAATTAAAAATATGATGAAACAAAAAAAAATCATAAAATTCTTTTCAATAGATCACCCGGTTGGACCGATTTTTAATTTTTATTTTGTTGCTGGCTCTCTGAGCTCTGCTGATGCTTTTTACAACCTGCAACAAAATCCATGACAGAGTTCTGTCAGTAATAACTGCTTGTCACAATAGCATGGACACTAAGAGTTAGATACCGGTCACCCGGTTGGGCCGATTTTTAATTTTTATTTTGTTGCTGGCTCTCTGGGCTTTGCTGATGCTTTTCACAACCAGCAACATAATCTATGACAGAGTTCTGTCAATAATAACTGCTTGTCACAATAGCATGGACACTAGGAGTTAGATACCGGTCACACGGTTGGGCCGATTTTTAATTTTTATTTTGTTGCTGGCTCTCTGGGCTCTGCTGATGCTTTTCATAACCAGCAACAAAATCCATGACAGAGTTATGTCAATAATAACTGCGTGTCACGATAGCATGGATACTATGAGTTAGTTATCGGTTACCCGCTTGGGCCGATTTTTCATTTCTATTTTGTTGCTGGCTCTCTGGGCTCTGCTGATGACATCTGCGACCAGCAACAAAATCCATAACATCAATGAGTCAATACAAACTGTATATTACGATAGCAGGGACACTGGTTGGTTTTTATTATTAACAATTTCTAGCTAATTCTGGGGTTTTTTGAATTTTTTCTTGTACTGGTTTTGAGCAACAAATTAGCAACAAATTCACACGCATTAGTCCATTTTTTCTGGGCCGGTCCTGTCATTTTACTGCTAGCTTGTTGTAAAGATAGCAGTAACTTGTTTTTTGTGGAACTGAATAGAGCTACAAAATCGTGATTTTAGCAACTAATTAGCAACTATTTAGCTACAAATTCCCAATCATGTTTCGATGGTTTCTGCCGACTTTTTACTGCCAGCTTGATAGACCTTGTCCAGACTGCCCATCTAAACTAAACCAGCGAACTGAGTATCACTTGACATCTTGACATCTTGACAATCGTCAACTATTTAACTAGACTCTTTGTTCTTTTAAACATCACACAAAAACTGTGGTTAACTTCGTATTTTATTTTATAGTTTATAAAAAATAATATTTTAATACATGAATGTTTACAAGCTCTGATTAAATTATTAAATTATACGTCAACTACTGAGTTAAGAAGGTAAAACTACTTAAGATTGTTTTTTATTTTAGACAAAAATTCTGGCTCTTCGTCATCATCTCGTGGATCTAGTTACGGTTCCAGTGGTTCTCGCGGATCTAGTTACGGTTCAAGTAGTTCTCGTGGATCTAGTTACGGTTCCAGTAGTTCTAGTGGAAGCCGTGGAAGTTATGGATGGGCTACTTCCAGACCGGTTTATCAAACACAAAGAACAACTAGATATACTACACCTTGGAGGTATATTTTTATCTTAAATGCTATAATCATAGAATATGTTTAACCAAGGGGTAGGTAAACAAATTAACACAATTATGTGTAACAATGTTATATAAAAAATAAGGTAAATGCTAGAATATACATGTTCTATAATAAGAAAACTATAGTAGTTTCAAAACATGTTAACTTTGTGTAGGATTTTATTTATTTAAATTATTTAGAGAATTAAAATATCTAACAACAGTTTTATTAATATTTATATAAACGTAATATTGTATACAATTGAATCAATATTTAAAAATATTGTATACTTTTGGTCAATCTGACAACAAAAATGTATTATTGTATAGTTGCATTTTTTTGTACTTATTGTTTCTAGTAAAGTGGCCCTATAACAATAAAAACAATAAATTAATAAGAACTTGAATAACTATCTTAATTCAACGAAATAAATGTTTTTAGGTTACAAAATAAAATAACCTATTAAAACATTTTTGTGTCTTTTATTAATTCTTATTATTATTCGTTTAATATTGTTAATTGTAGTTGCCATTCTAATAACTTAGGTATACAACAACATCCAGACCATGGACTCAGTGGACAACAAAAAAACGATACCCGATTACAACTATGCCAACCAGAACATGGACTCAGAGGACAACAAGCAAACGATACCCGATAACAACTATGCCAACACACAGAACTACAAGAACATATGCGACGACGAGGCCTACTTTTAGAACAACTCGTACTACAACAAGACAACCAGCATATAATCCATTCTTTACCAGCACTGTAAGACCTGTTAATTCTGGTAGATCAAATGGTAATTACAAATCACATATTTATTATCCTACTAATATTATATAGGCGAAAGTTTGTTTGGATGGATGTATGGATGTATGGATGTATGGATGGATGTTTGTTCCTCTTTCACGCAAAAACTACTAAACGGATTTTAATGAAACTTTACAGTAATGTAGCTTATAGATCAGAATAACATATAGGCTATAATTTATAAAGATATTGTGTGAATTGTCCAAAATATAACGATAAATGTCATTTAAGTCTGAAAAAATTCTGCAATCTGCAAGCTACTCAGGCGTGTGCTGCAAAAACAGTTAGTGCTACATGTATATAATGTATGGTGAAAATATTTATCTTAAATAGTCCTACAAAAAATTCTGCGACACCATATATATCTATCTTTTATGAGTAAGCCATTATTGTCAAAATAGTGAACCATAAATACAATAAAAATTGATAATTTATTTCTAATGCACATTTGGTAGTAATAAATGGATCCTTATCAAAATGAATACTTTTATCGCTTTTGGTATTTAAAGGAGATAAATTTTGTCCTTCACAATACATCATTTGAGTAGCTACCTATAGGCCTATGATTAGGGGTTTGCAGTGCTTATTTACTGTATTTCTTATGTTGACAATATTGTTACGTTATTACAGTGCGAATGTAACATCTCAATATTGTCAGACTGTTATATTTTTCAAATACGACCCAAAAATTATGTATGTTATAATTTTAATGTCATAATGTTAGTTCTTTTCACGCTAATATAAGCTACTCGAAATACTAATACTGCGCACACGAAGTCGCGGGCACCAGTTATTGATACATAAAGACCTTGCTTTTATTCGAATTACACGCAGACGAAGTCGCGGGCAAAAGCTAGTTTTATAATAAATTCAATTAAAAAAGAAACCTAATTTATACCATCTCTACCTACAATTTGATTTGAAAACATAATGATAATTGATAACGTTTTAAAAATTAATCAAATTTGAATAAATAAATATTCGAACCATTTAACAGTACCAGTTTATTTACATTTTTGTTACAGGCACCTCAAGGCAACCTGCATTTAATCCTTTTTTCACGTCAACTTCTAAACCAGTTTTTTCTCAACCAAATAGAACAACAACAAAACAACCTGCCTATAATCCTTTCTTTTCTACCACGACTCATCGGCCAATCTATAATAATTCTAACAAAGGTAAGACTACTAAAGATACTTGACAAATAAAATTATTTCCAATAATGAGGGTAGTAGTCGAGGCAATAAAGCACTAAAAAGGCCAAAGATAGGAAATCTTTTAGGATAGGACAGATCGGAATGCGGTATTTTGCATTTGCTTTTAAAAATTATTTATACCATTCCTACCTACTTTCTACCTAGTACAAACCGGAAGTTGCATTGCTGCAGCCAAAAATGCATTCAAAAAATGCATTTTTTTAGAGGGTTTTTGGCAAATTCAATTACTTTGTAAATAAGAGTCAGAATTGACCCAAGTTGGGTCCCCATAGAACAGACCTGGGGATTATTCTCCAAGGTCATCATGTGGATCTAAACGCAATCATAAGACCTATGCTAACATATGGTGCTGTCGTGTGGTGGCCTAAAGTGCAACAAATGACCGTTACCAGAAAATTAAACCAAATCCAAAAAATAGCTTGACTTCTAGTAACAGAAGCCATGCGAACCACGCCGACCAGGGCAATGGAAGTAATACTTGGACTCAACCCCTTGACATATTTGTTAAGGAGATAACATTGATGACCATGGTACGCTTTTGCATGGTTGCTGTCGAGCCCACTGTAGGGACCAACACACATAGGGACAGTCTATGAAGGGAATCGCTGAAGGAGATACCTCTCAGGCACGGATGCCGTCGCACCAAGATTTATCTTTGACAAACGCTACAAAATATTAACAGATAAAACAGTAGACCCCAACGTAGTAAACGCTTTGAGCGCCTATACGGATAGATCCAAAACGCAGCAAGGTGTGGGGTGTGGAATATACTCTAGATTCCTTACCCTAAAAATGAAATGGGCTATGGATTGCTTGTCAAGTGCAGTTGAGTCGGAACTCACATGTATAACCATAGTTGCAAAATAATTCAGCAATAGAAACATCATAGGCAACAATGTAAATATTTAGACGGACTGCCGACGAGCACTACTGACCTTGAATAGACCACGTATTCTTAGTAATACTAGAATGTTACCAAACTTTAACTGAAACCAGCTAGAATAACGTGGTTACTCTGAGCTGGATCAAAGGACATGGGAACACTAACAGCAACCGCATTGCGGACAATTTAGCAACGAGTGCTGCGGGCTACAATTATGTTAGCTCTCGCTTTATACAGTGCTGGGTTGAAACAACGAACTTTAGACTGGCCAGAGAGTTATTACCTCACCCTGGCGAGAAAACAACAATAAAATTTAATGCATTGACTACACATAATCACCAAACAGTGGTGGGAATCGTAACGGGTCACTGCCCCTCTCCAATTTGCAGACCCAGAAGTCTACCAATAAAAGAAACAATCGATGCTGAAAATGCCTTTAAAGTAAACGCTAGCAACAGTAGATACTGGTTCCAGTTTTCTCGACTAAAAAGACACTCAGCGACTAACATCCTCTATTTCATGCTTATAAAAAGAGCTTCTTTCTATTAATTTTGTTCTCAATATTCGCCTCTTTTAAAATAAAAAAACTAAACCTTTCTATACTGAGACCACGGTAATTTTCCATATGAGCGATATACTTTTATGATCATATATTCTTACTTGCACTACATTTATGTTGCAGGTACAACAAGACAATCAGCGTTTAATCCATTCTTTTCCACCACATATAGACCTACCGTTTCTGGAAAGAATAATGTAACTAGACAACCAGCATTCAATCCGATCTTCAGTACTACCACTCATCGTTCGGTATTTAATAACTCACAACCAATTAGAAATAATGGAACAAACTGGAATACCACTCCACGGTATACTACTAGTAGAACAACTCCAAAACCTTTTCCATCTTATAATAATCATACAAATACTAAGTTCAATAATACGAACAGTGGAAATTACGTTATTTCTCAAAGACCAATAGAACACACAACAAAGTACTCTAATATTCACAGTGGAATTGATAGATGTAAGTATAAATTAACTATTGTTATTTTGTCACTAACACAATAAAGACAAGTTAATTTGATTGAAATTAGGAAAAATGAGAAGGCGTTTGATTGTTGATATTTTATAGTGTACCTATAGTTGATTAGTTAAATCTGTATGAATATTTATCCGGTTGTTCTTCATCTTGTTGTAGTGCTACTGGAAATCTTACCACGATTATAATAAATTATACGTTGGTTGAATATTATTAAAATATTACCAACATGGTTTTCAAAATTTAGAGTAGAAGAAAGATTTGTTATTATTGTAATTGCGATATTTGAATGGCTTTGATTAGGTGTAGTTTCAATATTGTGGTTTACACCACCGAAGGTGATGCAAACTACCGCTGTAAAGAGACTACAAAAGATCCAGCGAGTAGCGTGTCTTGGCATCACAGGAGCCATGAGAGGTACTCCAACTGCAACCCTGGAAGTAGTGCTAAACCTCCCACCTCTCGACATTATTGTGAAAGGGGAGGCAAGGATGGCAGCCTACAGAATGGGTTGCAGTGTCAACTGGAAGTATAACGCCGCCAGTGGGCATACAAGGATTGTGGACACTGTACAGATGGACACCTTGGAAATGCTACCAGACAGGATGGTGAAGATCACAGATCTAGAAAAGCCATACAATGTCAATATTATTGACAGGGCTGCCTGGGAGAAAGGTGAACCTGAATATATGAAAAGGGGGTTCACTTGGTATACGGATGGCTCGAAGAAGCCAACAGGCACTGGGGCGGGAATATATGGAGTCAGACCCAAGGCGCAGTTTTGCGTAAGCCTGGGTAAGCTGGCTACTGTTTTCCAGGCTGAAGTTGTTGCCCTATCAGAGTGTGCAAGAGTGTGTTTGGAGCGTGGTATGACAGACCACACCATATACATAAACTCGGATAGTAGAGCAGCGCTAATGGCACTTGACAGTTTTGACTTTACCTCTAAAGCAGTATGGGACTGTCATCAGGCCATGAAAACCCTGGGAGAGTACAACAAGGTTATCCTTAGTTGGGTTCCGGGGCACAAAGGTATCGCTGGCAATAAGGGAGCAGACAAGTGGGCAAACAAAGGAGCTGAAAGCCCGCTCATTGGCCCAGAGCCGACGTGTGGTATTGCTTACAACACAGCACGAAGAGCTGTTCGCCAGTGGATGGGCATAGAACGTCGAAAGAGCTGGGAAAGAACAGAAGGTAAAATACAGTCAAAGAGAATGCTGCAGACACCTACTGGTGCTATAGCGGCAGATGCCCTTGGGCTGAGGAGGAAGACCCTGCGGAAAGTGGTTGGCTTCATCAGCGGCCACTGGGTATTTCGCGGACACCTACATAAGATGGGAATTCAAGTTGAAAACCTCCTATGTAGAAAATGCGGTGAGGAGGAGGAAACAGCCTTCCACGTGATATTCATGTGCCCAGCCCTGCAAGGTCTGCGTGTGATATCCCTTGGCCTACCAACTGGAGATCAAAGGGAAGAACGGGAAACCATAGTCAAAAGAATCTCTTGGTTCATTAAAAACCTGAATGGCTTTGATTAGGTGTAGTTTCAATATTGTGGTTTACACCACCGAAGGTGATGCAAACTACGAAGAATGAGGACCTGTGAATGAGGGTGCACAATAAGCTGTACTAGCTGCGATGCAATCCCATGGACTACATCTCCCTCTTTAAAAAAAAAAAAAAAAAAACCGAAGGAATAATTGTTAGATACATTTGTAGTAAAAGTTTACTCCTATTGGAACGTTGGTCAAAAAGGAGCAGAGAAAAGTAGATATCAATTATCTATTTAGTTATAAAATTTTTTCTTTAATTAATATGTAATTTCTATGTCAATCTGTTACAGGGCGACCTACGACCGCAAAACCAATATACAATAACACTAAAACATGGATCAGACCAACTTGGAATTCTCCAAATTCAGGTAATGCTAAAAAAATTGTATAATTTATTTTTTACAAAAGATGATATGAATTAAAAACTTTAATGTCAATATTAACTGAAGATTATCTACGTTCGGGGGTTGTCTTTTTAGTTTTGCATATAGCCATAAAGACAAAAAAATATATAAACTTAAAGTATTGATTTTCAAAATATGTTCCACCAAGGTCGATAAACTTTTGCATACGTTCAAACCAATTGGTAATCGGTCATCCTTAATTAGCTGACGAACCGTATCAATGTCTGGCTATGTGTTTGCTGTTTTGGGTAGACCTAGCTGGATGCGTTGTTGAGACTGGAGCGACCATGTTGAAATTCGCAACATCAGCGGGACTTAGTTTACTGTTGTTGTGCTTCATTCCTAAACACAAAAACAATTTCAGCGAGACATTACTGTTGGGATAATTTTCTCCGAAAATTGTAAATAATTATTGCTCGAAAATGTCCACGGCTAAGATTCATTATATTAACTCATTAATTTCAAAAATTCACTTTACC
Source organism: Altica lythri (assembly GCA_964028335.1). NCBI lineage: Eukaryota > Metazoa > Arthropoda > Insecta > Coleoptera > Chrysomelidae > Altica > Altica lythri. The sequence goes on along the minus strand of OZ034801.1, from coordinate 8,066,382 downwards.
TTCACCACTTGTTGTATTGGTTTTGTGGCAACGAAAGATAGATTTGTGTTCGAATGTTTTATTGGTGGCACCTTCTAAGCGGCTATATGCAAAACTAAAAAGACAACCCTCCTATTATTTAAATAAAATGGTATATTTTTATTTCTACTATTTAAGCTAATTTAAACCTTATTATACAATTTTTTTCAGGTTCACTTGGCAACAACAATTTCTACCATCCCCCGAGTAAGTCTCATATCTTTTGATACAACTATTTCTATTGTTAAGCACTGTTGTAATAACTAACTTCTTTATTTCAGCTCGTCAAAATTATACAGCATCTTATAGACCTTCTTACATCACAGGATCACATCCTCCATCACAGCCATTACATACTGGAACAACAATTATTAACAACAACAATTATCACTATCATCCTGGTACCTACTATCATCCTACAACTGGAACATCATCACATGTAACCGTTATTAACAATAATAATTATTATAACGGAAACCATCATGTTATTATACCAAGTAGACACTACTATGCATATGGTCCACCAGCTGTAGGAGTTACAATTGTTAACACAGATTACTATTCTCATCCGCATTATGTGACTAGCTACCATTATAGCACCAGAGATACAGGTAGTACAGCACTAGGATTTTTCTTGGGTTACCAACTTGGCAGAATCTCAAGACCCAGTTATTACTATCACAGTACCACTTACGTTAACAACGAATATGTTCCTAGATATGACCACTACACTGTTCATCATTATTATCATAACAGTGCAGATATTCCAAAAGAGTCACCAATTCAGCCAAATGCTATCGTTTTATGTCCAGGTGATTCTGGTGTTTTGTGTCCACCAGGAAACACGCCCCTTTGTACAAATAATGGAGCTGTTATGTGTGTTGTCAACGCACAATCAACAGCACCATGCCGTGGTACATTACAAGGTAACAACTGTGTTAGTAGTACTATATCATGTCAAGGTAATACTGGACCTGAATGCCAAGGCAAAAGTGAAGCTACAGTTTCAATACCTTGTGTATCAACTGCTACCATTGATGCTGGGTTAGGTGTGGTTAACAATAGTTTAATAGTAGTCAATACAAATAATGCTTCTCCAAAACAATATTGTGTTACTGTTCTTGCTTTACCTTCTCAAAGCAAAAATGTAACAACCAACACTCCACCACCTACATTCAGTCAACCGTTCCAATACACAACAAATCATACAGGTGTAGGTTTATTAGGATACTATTTAGGATCAAAATTACAGAATCTATCCGAACCAAGCTATTCATATTTAAATTATGATAACAATTTCAACTATATTGATAAATTTGACCATTATAATGTTTTCCACTATGATCATGGTGCAAACGTTTTACCTAATCAAGTAGATATTCAACCCGAACAAATAATGAAATGTGCAGGAGACAGTGGTACTTTTTGTCCACAGAATCTAACATCTGTCTGTTTAACTGATGGTGCAGTTCTCTGTGCTACAGACACTTCATCTACAATCTATAGCCAAGTGTTAAATACGAGTTATGTTTACAGTAATATTTCGTGTAATCGGTTAAAATCACCTGCTTGTATACAATCTCAAAACAACACAATACCGGTACAAATTCCGTGCATGTCTACAGCAAAACTTTATGCTGATTCTCACTATATGATCAGGAACTATAGTATGGGAAGTAATATAATATATTATAAAACTTTAGAACCGTTTATTAATGAAACCAATGGTACGGGTACTGCTGCCAAAACAGCAACACCACGTGAACTTTGCGTCACAATTCTAGCTCTTCCTGGAGAAAGAACACTTCGTACACCACCAAAAACCAGAAAAGTATCTGGTTTACCAACAAGTAATGAATTTGTCAGTCTTCCTAAATATACTTATACTTCTAACGAAACAGGTTCTAACATCTTTGGTTTTGCATTGGCTAATAGATTAGGAACTTTGGCATTCCCAACTTATTATTATATTAATGCATTCCTTTATACTGCTAATGGTGTTATACAAAAGTATGATCATTATTCAGTCCATTACTATGATCATGGAAGAGAAATTTTACCTAAAGATTTAGAATTGCAAAACTCTGAAATCAGAGGATGTGAAGGTGATAGTGGTTTGATTTGTCCGAAAAATACTAATGTTATGTGTATTAATGATGGATCTGTATGGTGTGTCACTGATGTTTTGTTAACTAAATTCGGCCATACGAAAAATGAAAATGCAACATGTGTCAAATCAGAGGTATCTTGTGAAAAGAACAAGTATCCTTCCTGTAAAAATCTTAAGGTTAAAAATATAACTTTAGCTTGCGCAGCTACGTTAACTGTGTATGGAGATATCATGGAAGTGGATCATTCCATTTATAAACGAAACCCTGCAGCTGCTAAATCATATACAGAATTAGTGCCGATTCCTAATGGGAGCAACAGTACCGCCCAAGCTCAGCATTTCTGTGTAGTACTTGTTAATATACCAGTAGAAAGAAAGATATCAGAAGGAGAGAAAATTTTTGAAAGTTCTGATTCATTGTTTGGAAAAATTGTTGGAAAAATTTTTGGGTAATAAAATGTAATTTTTTTATTTAATTTTGTTTGTGCATTTTTATAGCATTGTTTATAATTATGGTTATTAAATAACCAAAATGTTAGGTATATGTTAAAAAACATACAAAATGATAAAGAGTTATTTACGATTTTAAACATTTTCAAGCATTATTTGTTTGAATGTTCGTTAATTAATAAATCAGCTACTTAATTATATACAATAAATTTTCGAATTTTGCCTCTATAATAAAATTTAGACTGTTACATAAAATATACTGTTTTATAAATTGTTTTTCATTTTTTCTTACTAAAATTTTATTTTAAAAAAATAGTAAAAAATAGGAATTTTGTTGTAACTGTATATTAACAGTGTCATTTTTAAACTTTTTGTCATGAATATATGTTAATAATTTTAAAATCGTGTTTTTTTGCATTACTTCATTTGACCTGTTTTTAAATAATGTTCCATATTTATCATTCCACAAAAATTCAATATAAATTTTTGCTATTAGCAGAAAGTATTGGTATTGTCTTCCTGAAAACAAGTCGTAGTTTTATAATTATTAAACTAGCGGATCCGGCAAACTTCGCACCGACTAACACTAATAGTCCAGTCGTGTTACCTGATTGAAAAAATAAATGTTTTCTTACAGCAAACTAATGGCACAATTTAGTCAAAGACATCATAAATAAATAAGAAAAAACATTCCGAACCAAAATCGTCTATTAGGGGGTATAGGAGGGGTGGTTTTTAGGGGTGAAAATGGTTTTTTGCGATTTGTGACAAAAGAATGCATCCTATTGAAAAAAGTCAAATGAAAAACTTGTTGGAAATAAAAAAATCTACAACTTATGTAGTAATCATTTTTGCCCTAACCTCAAAAATTTCCAATAAAAATCCAAAAAACCGTTTTTTTGGTTTTTAATTTTTTTCTTTTACAAAAATGGTTCGATTAAGCTGAAAGTTTGATCAAATATACTTTGTGCTATTCTAAAAATACTGTATTTTTTTCATAAAGAAATATTTAGCCGTTATAATAAAATTTCAATAAAAAAAAAATTGATAATTTTCTATCCCCATTTTGAAACATTTTTTTTTATCAAAAAAGGTTCTTTGACGGCTCATTTTTTTCCTTTTTTTGTCTAGTTTGAAGAAATGAAATAAAAAATATGTAGTTTAATTGAAAAAACTGAAGAAAAATTGAAAATAAACAAATTATTGACATTTATTATTTATTTAAATTATAATTTTTTTTATACCAGTGCTATTTGTAAGCATTAATCAAAATAATAATAAATCATGCATATTTAACAATTACGTGGAAATTTTTAAATAAATCAAAAAACAGAATTCAAGTCCTAGTAAATTTTTTTTTTCTTAATTTGTATTTTTCGCCATTTTTTTTATTTCTTTACAATATTTTTTACAATTCTTATTAAAATTGAATCAAGAAACCATTATTTATTTCCAAAAGTTTTTTTATTGAAAATTTTATGTAGGTACATTTTTTTTTCAGTGAACTTAAAAATATAAGTAACAACCAAAAAAAAATTTTCCATCTTATAATTACTTTTTCAATTAAATGTTGAAAATCATGTTCAAATGATTTCAAACCTTGCTCTTTTGGCGGAGTTTGATGATTCTTCTTCAGCAGATCCAATTTCAGGTGAACGGACAGTTTCTTCATCGATTTCTTCATCTTCATTATCTTCATGAGCAGTGTGACGTTCTTCTACTTCTTCTGAGTCGCAATCGTCGATTATAACTGGCTAAGCTTCTAAATTAGTACAGTTGCCCAACTTGTTACAATTAAAACATAAATCTGTGCATCGTAGCCCATGTTTCCTACAACTACACTTGGCAGAAAGGCAGCCTTTTTCACAACTGCAAAAAATTGCTTTTAAAAGATTATCCGGTATTAATTTTTCGGTGGTCATACATGGCTTCATAATATCGTCGGATATTTTCCAACCCCATTCCGTTGCAGTGAGTTCATTACCTAGCCATGTTTGGAGCCAGTAATAAACTCTGTAACAATGCTGTTCTGCTGCTGCAGCTGTTGGTGGCAATTTTTCTAATTTGAAATTTGATTTTATTGTGGCTGTTTTATAACTTTGATATCGTAAATCATGTAACGTTACATCGTTTTTCTTTTTGTTATACAGTGATGCCATCAGCTTGCATCCATTTTGTGCAATTAACGTTTTGCTCGAATTTTTGTCATAAAAACTATCAGACATGACAGCAAAATCTTTATAATTTAATAATGCTCGTACTGCTGTTATTTTGCCTTTTCCAGTACAACCTGATGTTGTATCACAGCCAGTAAAACAGTGAAAGCAACATATTTACGCTTTGATTCATCTTCATAGCTGTTTGATGAATAAAATTTGGTGTATTACCAGTTAAGGGCTTCTGGAAAAGTATATCTAAATTCTTTTCATTAAGTTGATTTAGCAGTACGAGCAGATCTATATCTTGGCCGATAACAATAATTGTTTTATCTTCTGCGGCGATTGAAATGAGCGCATCGGCATCTTCTACAGCTTGCTTGCAAGTGAATCCAAATTTTCCAAGTTCTTCCATCAATATTTTAATGAGTTTGTTTTTATTATTGTCGTTTGATAAAAATTTTTCTTGTAAATATGGAACGACGGTGTAATTTTCTAATTCATTAATGTCTGGTATCATCGCAAAATCGAAAAATGTCAATAATTTGTTTATTTTCCATTTTTCTTCAGTTTTTTCAATTAAACTACATAGGTTTTATTTCATTTCTTTAAAATAGACAAAAAAAGGAAAAAAATGAGCCGTCAGAGAACCTTTTTTGATAAAAAAAAATGTTTCAAAATGATGATTGAAAATTATAAATTTTTTTTTTTTGAGTGAAATTTTATTATAACGGCTGAATATTTCCTAATGAAAAAAATACAATATTTTTAGAATAGCACAAAGTATATTTGATTAAACTTTCAGCTCAATCGAACCATTTTTGTAAAAGAAAAAAATTAAAAACCAAAAAAACGGTTTTTTGCATTTTTATTGGAAGTTTTTGAGGTTAGGGCAAAAATGATTATTACATAAGTTGTAGATTTTTTTATTTTCAACAACTTTTTCATTTGACTTTTTTCAATAGGATGCATTCTTTTGTCACAAATCGCAAAAAACCATTTTCACCCCTAAAAACCACCCCTCCTATACCCCCTAATAGACGATTTTGGTTCGGAATATTTTTTTTTATTTAGTTATGATGTATTTGACTAAATTGTGCCATTAGTTTGCTGTAAGAAAACATTTATTTATTTGACCATTTTGAACTGCTATTTCTCCTGAACTATAATGTTTTTTCCATTTTTTTTTTATTTTTACGATTAATTTTTTGTATTTTTTATCATATTTTCTCGTTAGTTACCAGTTTTTACTATTATTTATAGTACTTTGTAATTTATCGGTTAGGTATATTATATATTAACTGCGCCACCTAACGGTGGCGTCATAGCTCTTAGGTAAGTCAGTTTTGCTCTTTTAAATATATGAGATATCAACTGCGCTACCTTACGGTGGCGTCATAGTACTTAGTTATGTAAGAATTACAGGTGTAAATTTATAATATCTCAACTGCGCCACCTTAGGGTAGCGTCATAATGATTAATTTCGTAATAAACGCGTCCGATCGCTGCAAAATTCAAAGTGCTATAGGGAAAATCGCAGCCTCCGATGCGCTATTTATAGGCACGCTTCCGCCGCCCCGGCCGGCGGGTACCACCGCAAGCGCTACGTCCCGCAATTTTAAATCTGTAATATCTTCGAAAATATTCATTTAAATCTTGTGCTGTAAAGGACCATATAGATCTATATTAAATTAACAAGGTATTTAAGCTTTTGAATTGGATAAGGATTAATGCTGTATTGGTTAAAATCGCTTCGAAAATTAGCCATTATTTGTCGTAAAAAGTAAATGACAAAAAAATGTTATTGTGGGATATCCATAAGAGATAGACATATACCATCGGGGAGTTTTCTGTAGACCTTATGTGTACAAATAATAAGTACATTATTTTAATAATTCTCGTAGGGTACACCCTGCGTTTGCAATGTAAGCGGAAAAAAAATTGATAATTAACGACATCACATCAGAAACCTCAAAAATCACAGTATTTTTCCACTATTTAATGGATATTATTCCTCTTGAATCACTCTAACTATTAAAAAAACCGCATCAAAATCCGTTGCGTAGTTTTAAAGATTTAAGCATACAAAGGGAAATAGGGACAGAAAAAGCGACTTTGTTTTATACTATGTATTGATAAGTCATATTTATAAAAGAACTAAAGACACTACGTTTGAGTTAATGTGTAATTTTACTAACCAATGAGTTAGAAGTAAATTTAGTCGCTAAATAGTAATTTGTTGAAGATAATTTTTATATTATGGTAGCCGTCTGAAATAAGTCACCAGTCGTACAGGGGCCCAATACTTTTTTCATTGGTTCAGCACCAATTCCGGGATTTTGGGACCCTGTACTAATTTCTACAGGTCTGAAGAATATGTGCTTACATATTTTTTTATTGTTGTAATCAGTTTTCTATAACCATTTTCTATGTAAAATATTTACAATAATCTGTATATTTTAATATGTTTATTTATACATGTAATAATTTGTTGCTTCTTGCTTCTACTAACAAAAATCCATTTCCCAAACAATTTTTTATTTCTTTAATAGTAGAGCGAAAATTCGTTAACTTGCGTAAAGATAAATATAATGTACCCCCGTTCTAAGAATATTGTTATTGACGTCAGAAGCCTGCGTGTATTATTTCTTGGAGATTAATTCTACAAGATTACAACACTAGACGTATTTTGTGTGTGACTCATGATAATAACTACTCTGAATCAATGAAAAGAAAGTTTCACCGTTTTGAGTATAAACACTGACCATGCATTGTTGCCAGATATGTTCCATTTACAAAATCTTAATGCAAAAAAGTATGAACAGCCTTCAAAATTAACTTAATAAATAATATGAATTTTTTGTACAAAAACTTATGTAGAACTTATATCTGACTCAATTATTTAATTTTCGAGATACAAACAATTTTTTTTTAAATATTCTCTCCCATTTTGATAAAGTAACTGTTTTAGTTTTTTTAACACAAATTGTTAGGTCCTTATATGTATACGTAAATAACAAAAATTAAACATTTATCAACCTGTTTAGACATGTTCATTTGTTGGTTTGTAAATACGATTTTTCTTATCCATATGAATCCTTTTTTTAAATAAATTCTTACTATTTTTTTTATTATTTACGGTCCTTTAGAAAGTAACAACTTAACATTTTTTGTCTGTTTTAATTATTAAGGATCACTGTTCTAATTCGTTTATTCTAATTCTAAATACCGAAAATCATTAAAACTCCTATATTTGTCTTTTAAAGTGTACTTCTCTCTAATTCAGGCCAATAAGTAAGTTTTAAACATTTAAATTGATTCATGTAGCAAAACTTATTTATAGCCCGATAGTTAATTAAAAATTATATGTCAAGGGCCCTTTAGAGAGGGAGTGTTTACTTGTATATCACAGCTCTAATCACCATATTTGTTTATTACAAAAAAATTACATCACGACAGTTTAAACGGAATGTTGATTTGTTAGAAGATATCGAAATTCCATTGGTACCATTAGATGGGCGGTTTTTTATCGATAGCTCTTCAAAAATCTCAAGTTTCTACAAAAGGAAACTTTGTTATTTATTAATTGTAGTGTCCAAAAAAAAACAGAATTTCACATACAGCAACCAGCCAGTCCCAAAAATTGTTTCAAAAGACAAAGAAAAACACCTATTTTGTAAAGTTTACAGAATCCCACGGGAGTCATAAATGTTGTTGTAATACCAAAAAATTACTCTTGTGAAAGCACTATTCCTTTTTTCTAAATTTTGCTTTCGGCTCCTAAATGTAGATTCTTTGGAAGTGTAAATATTATGTTTGTTTTAATAGCAAATTAATTTAAAGTACCTTCTATAACTGTATTTGAAATTATTGCAATATTTATAAATTTTTAATCCGTTACTAATACCTCTAAGGGAATACGTAATATTAGACTTATAAGAATACCTACCTACTTGAAAAAAATCAGTACCGGAGACAAAGTTTGACCACTTGCACTAATAAAGCAGCAAGTTGTTACCAGGGTGCCTTTTTCGCTGCTTGCCAATTTTCTATTATTCTTACCTTTAGGACGAATTACCTTTTGAGGTTTCTGCACCGTGGTTGTTGTGTTCTCATCAAGATTGTACACGCCAGTACCATCGCAAATGAAGAATGCCTTTTGTTAACTTCTTGTATAAAACCAAGAAGACATTAACAGTATCCTTGTTGGCTCTAGCCAAGACAGTTTATTATGAGGCTTGCGAAAAGACGTTAACCAATTTTGTTTACTGATTTAAACATTATTGTTTAATAAAATCAAGCAAAAATATTATACTCAATACTTATTAGATAAAAAAATCACAACCTAGCTTTTCTCTTTCTTCTGATACAATTTTTATTTGGAACGAAAAATAATTCCTATAATTAACAACAACCTTCCAACTTTGGCAACATGGCTTAAGTTAATTAATAATACAATAATATAACTTGTTAAAGTAGCCAGTTGGTTATTACTATCTGTTGTTGTTGGTAACCTTTAGTTGTTTGTTTAACTATGTGACTTCAATAAATAAGATTAAAGTTTGCATTTATATTCGCAGTACTGTAAATAAATAAATTATAATCTGAAATGTATCTGAAGACTGAATTAAGTGTTTTTGTTATATTAGTTTTGACTGAATTATGTGTTGTAGAATGTGGGAGAGGGGGTGGTGGTAGATCGAGTTCAAGAGGATGTAAGTTAACTACATATAACAAATTTATCACAGTTTTATTAAAATTACACAAATTTCAGCTTTCTCTTTCTTGGTAGTAAAATCGTATTTGTCTAAAAAATGAATTTTAATTGTTGCATCACGTGATAAAATTGTAGTTTATTGTATTCATTATCTTTGGAATTTACACATTCATTTGTAGGTATGTGTATGTGCGTAATCAGGGGTGACAGATACACCTTCGACCTATAATATATATTGTGTCCCCATTTTCTTGCTAAAATTTATTGGGCTTCAAGTTAGGTAGATCTGAGTGGCCACTGTCAAGGCTATTAAGTCTCATTAAGAGGGCAGAGCTGGACAAGGTGCTCTAATCCTATTTCACAGATAATGGGTGTTCACAATAGATCTGCAAAGGTCGCAGTGATATAGGCTAACAGCCAACCCAAAAAATATCTATCTATCTATCTAGGTAGATCTTTCTCTTCTATTTCGTATGATCATGGGTATCTGACCCTGGAATTCTATAATGTAAAGCATTGTGTATGTGTACTGAGGTTACCTACGTCCTTTTCCAAAGAGAATCTGCACTTTGCTTCATTTACCAATCCTAGTTCCTTTATGTGACTTCTTCTGGTTATAGTTTCCCAGAAGTGTCTTCGGTTGTCTTAGTCCTTCTAGATCGTTTCAGTTCGTGCTTTTTCTCTATCCACTTCTTTCCTTAGTAAACTAAAGCTATACTACTGCTGATTCTGGTTCTGGTTCTAAATAAGGGGTTTCAGCTTATCTGCTGTTTCGTTTCCGTTTATTCCTTTGTGTCCTGGGACCCATAAAAGGGTAGCAGTGTTATTTTGTCCTAATTCATTTAGTTTGCCTAAGCATTCCCAGACCACCTTTGAACTGATTGTGTATGAGATCAGTGCTTTTATGGCTGCTTGACTATCTGTAATGATTACAATATTTGGCCTAGATAGTTCCTTTCTACACATCTTTCAATCTTAAAAAATGCTTTGGTATACACCCATGCTTTCTGAGTATTTAGCTTTTACCTGCCTACGATTTATTCCAAATCGAGAACGAGAATCTACAAAACTTTTAGACCACTGCCGGTCAAAGTTTGTTAGTATTTTTGTATTATTCTGAGAATACAACCAAACACACTTCAATATATTTTAATTGTGTAACCATTCTTTAATTAAAACTCTTATTTCCAGCATCCCATTCCTATTCGTCGCATTCATACTCACATCCCTCCTATTCACATCCTTCTTACTCTCACCCATCATATTCACATCCATCTCCTTCATACTCACACCCATCTCCATCATACTCACATCCATCACCATCATACTCACATCCATCACCATCATACTCACATCCATCACCTTCATACGCACATCCATCCCCATCACATCCATCAAACACAGGTTCCAGACCTTCTCAGAGTCATCCTTCTCCTGCTAGTCTATCGTATCCCAAATATGAATCTAAACCAGCTCCATCCGTTTATCGACCACCTGGTTGGAATACCGGAGTAAGAACTCCTAGTGCTACAGCTAGACCGATCGGATGGAATCCACCGGGACATGCAAGTGAACCTGTTGGACCACCAAAATCGGTTTCAGGAGTTGGTAGCTCTAATACAGGAACAAGTAAGTAATAAAATAATAATAGTAGAAAGATTATTTATGTGTTTCCTATTTATATTGTGCATCTGCGTTTTTTCTATGTACATTTTTTCTAGTGGTGTCTATTTCAATTAGTCTTATTAAATATATCTAGTGTTTCAAACCTATTAATCGTTCTAAGTTTGGGCGGACTGACTATCTTAACATGTACACCCAAGCCGACCATTTAAAGCTTAGGGCCGTAATAGGATCTATATTATACCAGTAGATACCGACTGCTCTTTTCAATTATTTTACTGAACCGTGGCATGATAGCAAAGATGTTTTTGTTTCGTTAACCCAATAAAAGACTAATATTTTTGAAATTATTTATTTGAAAGGTTCACTTATTAATTTAATATATATATTTACTATATTGTACTGTTTAAAAAATATAATTATTCAAGCAATCTTCCTGTCATGACTAAAATAAGTATCTGTTTGTTTTTTGTTAAATTTATTGTTATTTTCCAGTAAATTAGTATTTAAACGTTATTTTAAAGTACAGGTATACTCTCAGATTTCTATTTATTTACTATTTAAAAATTTAAATTACATATTTTTAGGTGCAACTGGAACAAGACCTATTGGATTTGTTCCTCCTGGAGATTCAACTCACCATGGTAAGTACTTTGTTTTTAATTAATTTTTAATAATAAAATTTAGATTTTATTTGCTAGTTAACAATTTGTTTCAATATTGCAATACGGAATTTCCGAGTATTTCCTAACTGGATATTTCAACGTTTCATAAATAATGACGATTATCTATTGCTTATATTATATTTAAATGACATAAATATTGAGTAATTTTTTAAAATAAACAACATCTAAGTACATTAAAGAATTTAACATTTTTTTCTACCCGAAGTAAGTTCCTATCTAAACTGAAGGTAGGTATGGGTAGTCCCCATCGTCACTTAAAACAAAAATTAAGTAAGAATGGTTAAAAAATCATGTTCTAAGCTTTGAATTTCTTATATACAAATCCGATGGACTTTTCTATATGGTGCATTTTAAAAAGCATAATGTGGAGAATAAATATGCCTAAATACACTGAAGAAAGTAAAATACACTGAAGAAAGTAAATAGACCAAAATACCGCAAGATCACAATTAGCATGCATTTCGATTATTGGCTGTTTGAAGGTCATAATCAAAGCAAAAGGTGGTTAAAGCCAATCGATTTAAAATTTTTCATTATTTTTACACATTTTTGTCATTTTATTCAATAAAATAAAAAGTGTTGTACACTATAAAATTATGATCGTTTAAAATGGCAACACTTTAATCGTATAACCATGTATACTTTTAGATATTTATATAACATTTATGTATAAGATTATTATTAATATTTAGTGGCGCAATTTACTTAATATAATGGCCAGTGATAACAACAACTCTATGAATGCAAATGATACCGATCATAAAAAGTGGTTTGAAAAAATAATACTGTTAATGATTTTATTCTGAAAACAAAACGTGTAAATTATTGTATCTGTCCAATTAAAATAATCGTTACATTAGGTATGTGGTAAGCGTGTTTAGCTGTTATCTTGTTCATAACAAATGTAGTTAGTTATATTACTATGAAACTATGCTTTTATCTACCTCATGGGTAGTAGATATTAGGGAAAAAAAAAATTATCATTAAAATAATCCGTTCACGAAAAAGCGGGTTGATATCAAACACAGTTGATACTGAATAAAATAACATTATTGTAAAATAGTTTACTTTATAACGAATTTAAAATGGGCTACCAGAGGCCTGTTACACAAACTGTACAATTGTAACAAGTTTACAAGTTACAAGTAATCTGCCGGTAACTACAAGTTCTACTGAATTCCATATCACAATGCAAATTGCTACAATTGTAAAAATTTAATAATTTTGTACATATGTAGTTGTTACATATGTAACTATTATTCTCATTCTTGTTTGTTTATGTGCCCTGTTAAAATAATACTGGGCTGGATTTAACGGATCTTCATATGTTGGTGGAATCAACCGCTGCTTCAGCAGATAAGCGGAGTCTCCTAGAATTACACCATTGGGATGAGGTCTCCAACCATTTTCCATTCTGCGAAAGAAGGAACTATTTCGCAATACCCGTCCGTCGTGAACACTACCGGGCCAGTTGGCATTAACGTAGTAGAATTTTAGATCTGGGCCACAAACAGTCATACAGTTTATTGAGTGGTTACCAAGCCGATCCACATAGGCTGGTTTGTTAATTCTGGTAGCGTCTATATTTAAAAGTGTTCCATACAATACCACATACTTCAGGAAAACCAGCTACTGCATAAAATTATTCTGGGACCATGACACTACTTCTTCGAATTTGATTTCATTGACAGCATTGACAGTATCATGTACACACCTACACACAGTCATTTTTGATACCCTATGCATATGACAAACACCATGGTACTGACTTCTATTTCCCAAGCAATGGATAGCAATTAATGTCTTCTGTGGCGGTGTTAATCCATACCATCTAACTGTTGTATTTGCAAGTCTTGGGCCAATATCCCGAAGAAGATCTTTAAATTGAACTCGGCTCAGACGAAACCTTTCGTTGAATTCATTTTATCAATGAGAAAAGCAAAATCGTTTCTTGCACTGAACCGATATTCTCTAGGCGGATCTTCATTGTCACTCTCAGAATCACTTGACCACATACTGGCGACAGTTTACAGACGAGATTTGCTATAATACTGAGTCTTTACCCAGAGTTTTAGATAGCTAGAACATTAACTACACTTGTAGAAAATTCTGTAACACAATTTTACAAGTGTTAACTTTATGTTACAGAATAAGTGTACATATGTAGAAATTCTTCCGTAATTACTAGTGCTGTACGGGTAGTTAATGGTTGCAATGTGTTATGGAAAAGCTACAAGTGTAAAATTTATTCTAACAATTGTAGGACTTGTATGGCTTGTGTTATAGGCCCCTGGTCAGGAGAAAGATAAAAATTAACAATTTTTATGTGCAAATGGAATTTATCTTACTCAAAATAGTCCCCTTTAAAATGAATACAGTGATTTGCACAGTCCACAAGTTTTTCGAATGGGGATTTAAGCCTATTTACCGTGATGTTCTTTAAAAAAGTTACACGGTGCCATATTCGGAGAATGTGTGGTGTGGTTGATGGTTAAAATTCCATTAACCGTTTGGCCCTTTGAAACGAATTCTTTCCAAATGGCTTTTTTTGGGATTTGGCTCACTATGGTGTTTCTAAACGGAACTTTGTCACCAGTCATAATGTGGTACAAAAAGTTTTATCTTTCTTGGCCTCTTTAACAATGCGTCTCAAATGTTGAATTCGAAGCATTTTTTTGATTATTTGTGAGCTTGTGCGGAACAAACCAAGAACACATTTTTCTCATGCCCAAATTCCCAGGTAAAATGCAATAAATCGAGTCTTTGTAGATACTTAATTCCAGTTGCAAGTATCTCAATAAAGATTTTTGCTCATTTTAAGTTTAAAACAGAACTTAATATTGGCTCTTTGTTCGATGCTTATTTTTCGACCGATGTTAAAAAGGTACTGTCACTTTAAGCGCGATAACTCGACGTGAAGTGGTGCGATTGTTATAAAAATTTAACAGAACATCAATGAAAGATGTACCTATCGAACGCTAGCCTCAATAACAGATGGCGCTACTAGTATCGAATAGTTCTTAAGTACTGTTTATTTTGCGACATACCTCAGTAGAAAGGGACCCACTGTAGCACACTTTGACCTTTGAACCTGTGACGTCATCTGACAGTTCTAAAATGTGAAACGTCCAAACGTCAAGATAGCGTTAAAATTTGTCGCAATAACGTATTAAAAAACTGGTAAAAAGAAATTTACGATTTACATGTATTTCTTATGGAAAAACATAATTTCAAAGTGTCAAAAATGGGTCGGTTTTCGCTATTTTATCGTTCCTAAATTCATAAACGTCAAGGTGTCAAAAAATAGACGTCAACACGATGAATTTGAACGCTATCTTGACGTTTGGACGTTTCACATTTTAGAACTGTCAGATGACGTCACAGGTTCAAAGGTCAAAGTGTGCTACAGTGGGTCCCTTTCTACTGACCTCGTAATTTCGACGCGAGAGGAAGGTTTCTCATACGAGCCAAAGGTAAGTATGACCATTTTACAAGCGTGGAATCCCTATTTTACAATAGTTGTTATATTTACGGAAGGTATGCAAATGGCAATATTTTATGGTATCAATAATCTTTGGACTTTTACTTAGAAAGTAAACCAACAGCGACAAATTGAAAATTTAAATAAACATTTTGATAATTAATATCAATGTTGTCATATTTCCCCGTATATATTGGATAAAATTTAACAAAACACAACACAGTTATTAATATGTTTGTTTAATACACATTGAAACATTTATTTACGAATAATAAAGCATTTGTCTTTATGGATGTATTGTTAATATTATATTAAAAGTGTGTACCTACTATCAGGTATCTGAATTTTTTTTATCTATAATTTTGTAAAATTGTTATTTTGTTTATTAGGTTCAGGAACAGGAGGACTACCAGTAGGTCCGCCAAAAACAGCAACAAATGTTGGAAGTGGCACAGGTAAATCACCCTTTTAAAATTCTTTTACTTCATTAAATCACGGACTATTTAAGTGTGATAAATTGTCTGAATAATTATTACGATAATAAATTCATACATATCACAAATTTATCGTTATAAAAAGAAGTCCTACTAGTAACGGCATTTTTTAAGTTATAGATCTCTTCTATGTCAGTACTAGATTGTCATATTAAAGGTTTAAAGGCCACATTTTGTTCTCTGAAACTTCATTGTTCTTTAAAGCTGCTACAAAAACTTTCTTAGAACATAATAATGCTTTTATTTTATTTAAACAGTTAACGGGAGTAGGTAGATTGCTATATTCCGCAGCATTTATAAACGTCTTTTACGGCTGTACTAAAATAATATAATGCAGCTGTTGTTAATATAAATTTAAACATTAAATACTTTTATGTAATTGTCGTTTTAAAATGAATATGAATGCACGAAACAGTGTTAACGCAAGTATTACAGAACAAAATTATTGTGTTACACACAGCAATATAGGTACTTCTCTAAAACAATTTGCAAATTCAATTATTATTTAGAGTTATCATTAAAATGTCAAAGAACTGGAGAGATTTATGTATTCTTTTAATATACAGGATGTTAAAAAAAAAGTGCCACAAAATGAAATACGGAGATACGGACCATTTTGCGTTCAAAACAATTTTTTAACGTGTACAAAAGACAATAATATTTATTAACAAACAGCAGAAACATAGAATCAAATAAGATTTTTAAAGGCACCTTCCTTCATTTCAATGCAACTACATCTCCGCCGCAGGGACTGTCGAACTCTTTTCAAAATACCTTCATTGGCCTGGATTCTATGACATCTCTGCTCTAATTTTTATCTGCAGTTCCTTCAGGTCATTCACAGGAGTAGCGTATACGAAAGTTTATGAGTAAAGGAAAAAGTCAAGGGGGTTTAAATCAGCCGATCTTGCAGGCCATGGTGCAGGTCCACTCCTTCCGATCCATCTTTCTCCAAAAGATCCGTCTAAATGCTGTTTTACGGCAATTGAAAAATGGGCCGGAGCACCATCGTACTGGAACCACATTTGATTTCTTTGTAATAAAGGAATATCGTCTAATAGATCACCCAATGTGTTCTGCAAAAAGTCTAAGTACTAAGCTTTCGTTAATCGGCTAGGTAGTACAATCGGACCTACTAACCGGTCAAAAAAAATCCCTATCCAAATATTCAACGAAAAACCTACTTGATGTCAGGATTCCACAATACTATGGGAATTTTCGTCGGCTCATAATGCGAATTACGGAAATTAAAAACTCCATTTCGTGTAAACCATGCCTCATCAGTGCAATAAAATTGGGGTCCCCAGCATCACTTCTTAGAAACCAGCGGCAACATTCCAAACGGGCCTGATCATCAAGTGGATTCAGAGCATACAGTCATTGGACATGGTACGGGTAAAGCTGCTGTTCATGTAGTATTCTCCAAACCAAAAGATCCCCAATTTCTACCTCCGCTTATATTCTCCGCAAACAAGTTTCTGAATTCTCCTCCACGTTCCAAAATTGCTTTTTCTCTCTCAGGGGAGCAAACCGACCTTGATCTTCCGGAATCATGGGACTGTTTCCCAAATGTACTTGTATCACGCAACCTTTGATGCAGTCTTCCAAACACACGAACTGAATGCATGTGGCGATTAAAAAAGGCGTCTACATACAGAGGTAGCGCTTCCCTCGCATTGCCATTTGCACGACCGAACATGAAATGCATATCAGTTAATTCAATATCAGTTACTTCAAACAGTCAAAGCGAAAATTTGTAGAATTGTTCACCAAAACCTGAATAATAGCTACAAATAGTATCTAGGTCGAATTTGATAAGAAAAACAAATTTTTGAGAATGAAAACAGAGATAATCCAATATGATACGAAACCGTTGATTTGCGGACATATGTTTATTAATCGGTAGATTAATACAATAAAAAAAAGTAGAAATCGGTAAATTTAAAAAAATGGCGCCATAATTAAAAAAGTGTTTATTTAATAAACAAAGGTAAGTTTAAATTAAGTTTCAAAAAAGTTAAATAATTATCGATGGAAATTGTAACGGTATATCGGTAGATTCCTTCCTAAATCGGTAGATTTACCGAAAAACCGCTGCTCACCAGTTCTTACAAAACTACACAAACCGGCAAACCGGAGCAAAATGTGGTACAAAGAACTTTAAAGGCGGCGGGTAGAGTGATCCAAATATTCTTGTATAGACATGTTGGCTTCGGACTGCGCTTTATGAGTTGGATATTTGATTAATAAAAGTATATATATACTAAGGTTTTTGACTTCTAAAGTTTTTATTGCAATTTATCTTATAGCTTCTTGAAAATGAAAAATTTACCATAGGATTATAACGTAGCTGGTCGTTTATTAAGTGCTATAAATTCCATTTATTATTTATATCAAGTTTAATATAACTTCTATTTTCTTTATTACCCCTTCACCATGTCAGAAGAAATTTATGACATATTTCATTTACACGATGTTTCATCCCAAGGCCCTTAAGTATATTATATTTCCTGTATTAAACCCTCTTGAATATACTTGTATAGGATATTTTTTTATAAAAATAATATCGGCAACACAATAAAAAAATATGTAACAGTTATGACGAAACCTTTCAATTTGTTCAATTTATCTAATCAACACTGTTCTTGAAGCGTCTAACGCGAAAACAATTGATAACAGTAATTGGTTTAATTGGAAATGTTAACAATGTCCTGAATTAACGTTTTAATAGAAATATTTTTCCGAATGTTTTACAAAGAAATATAATATACTGGTTGAGTAATCGTAAAACCAATTTGTTTTTATTAATTAATTTGAGACTGGAGCAATAAAAATAAAAAAATGCGCAGTTTATAGTAAACCAATTATTATAAGAAATGTCTCATGGGATTTTTGAATTTCAGAAATTAGACAAACAAAAAACAACTTTTAGATTTCTACCTATACCATGTGTCACTTAAGACGGAACTGATCAAACATGCCAAACAACCACTAAGGAATCTGTGGTAAAATGGTTAAAGGACAGTGACGAATTTAACTCCTGCGGGGCCCGGACTAAATCGAGCGGGGGCCCACTTAAGGGCTTATTTCTTCCAAACGATTGGAAAAAATCCATTTGGTTGAACTTTGATAAGCTGTATTAATTGTTCTAATTCTAAATCATCTGAATAAACTTGCACAAGGGCATCTGCTTTAGTTTTCAATTCTTCATCATCAATTAATAATCATAGTTGCATTAAAAATCCAAATAACCCTATTATGTGATCATATGCTTCACTTCTTTTTCTTAACTCAACTGCTAGTTTATCTATTATGACCAGAAATGTGTTGACCCTAAAATTATCTGCCCCTGTACTATCAACTTGTATTTCGTTATCGGCAAGTCTCCTCCTCACTTTTCTTTTTCTTTCATCGGAAAATTCTTGATTTATAAAAATACTTAGCTTTTTAGCTTTCTGTTCATAGAATTCAAACTTATCTAGCAAACTTTCAACAAAACCTACTGGAGAAAATAACATTTTTCCAGCAGAGATCAAATCAATGTCAATCTTTTGTAAATATTGACTAGTAGCATCAAATCGATTTAAAATATCATTCCATAAAACAGCCCTAAATGCGTTTTCTAATTTACATATATTTTTCATGTATCCCAAAGCTTCTTGTTTTGTTTTGGCTTTCTCATCAGGGTCATTAGCTATGCTTTCTAAAGCTTTATATATGCCGTTAAAATTATTTACGATAACATTTACGGCTTGTTTTCGGGATGACCATCTCGTTTTACTCAAGTCTTTTACTGTGGCACTGGAACTTTGCTCCATTAGAATTTCCCAACGATGAGTCGAAATAGTGAAAAATGCGTACAATCCTTCTGCAGTTTCGAAAAATATTACCGCTACAATACATTCCCCTACGCTGCACTCTCCGATCAAATTTAGTGAATGTCCAGCGCACGGCACGAAAAACGGAATAAATTTCTTGATTTTTTTACCATAACTTTTTTTCTGTATCACGGGGCCCCCGAACCTTCGCGGGGCCCGGGGCTTAAGCCCCGGCTAGCCCCTACGTAAATCCGCCAATGATATAGGGGCTATTAGCTGTAGGTAGAGTTTGCAGGTTCAACTCCTGTCGGATAATACTTTATTTCGATTTCTTGTTTGTCTTATTTCCAAATTTCAAAAATCAGTAACTGCTTATACTTTGCAGCTAATTTACAATAATTTAAAACAAATAAGTACAATAATAGGTCAAAATAATTAAGAAGCGCGTTAATGTTATTTCGTTAGATTTTAGAGTAATCGTAATTATACTTTGATTATGAGCGCTATTATAACTATGCCTTATAATGATAGTTTCTTATTATCTCCAAAATGATAGACAATTTAGATGTTTTAAACTTTCAGGATCGCATTACGATAAACAACCTGCATACAATCCAAGTTACAATCCTGCAGGATATGGTCCACCACCAGCTTATAATCCAGCAGTACATGGTGCTCCACCTGCTTACAGTCCAGCTGGCCACGCTCCGGCTTACAGTCCAAATGGTTATGGTCATGCTCCCCCCGCTTACAGTCCTGCAGGTTCTCATGCCCCACCCGCTTACAGTCCTGGAGGTTATCATCCTCCACCAGCCTACAGTCCTGCAGGTCATAACGCACCAGGACATACAACAATAATTAATAATAATAATTACCATTATGGATCAGGAGCTGGTGGTGGTTATGTACACACTTATGTTCCTACTTATGTTCCTACATACCACTACACTACACACGATACAGGTGAGTTTTTTTAAAAAGCTGAAAGTTATAAAAATACCTCATAATCAGTATTACCTAATTTTTTTATTGTCTATTTGTTATCAACTGGTAATTACCTTTTCCTATTGGAATTCTGTGGTTATAAATCATCTTTGTAAAATTTAAATATTAACTAAAATTTTTATTGTAGGAAGTGGTACGCTTGGCTTCTTCTTAGGATATTCATTAGGTCGATTAACAACTCCAAGTTTCCATTATCATTCCTCTTATTACGATAACGGGCCAAGATACGACCACTATGAAGTGCATCATTACTACCACAACAATAATAACATTCCAAAAGTAGCTGAAATTCAACCTAATGCCGTAGTGACATGTATAGGGGATACAGGATCATTTTGTCCAAAAGGAACTACTTCATTATGTACCAATAATGGTGCTGTTATGTGTGTGGCTACTTCAACATCAACAGTACCATGTTCAAATATCGGTCAAACGAATTGTGTAAAGAGTACTGTACCTTGCTTTAATAATAGTGCACCTGAATGTATGGGAACGACGAATAATCAGACTGAAGTAACATTACCATGTATATCCACAGCTAAAATTTTTGCTAATATTACATATGTTAACAATTCTGTCATTATATCACAACCTGCCAATGATAGTAATAATAATACACTTCCTAATAACAATAGTACAGTTGCTAATATGAATGGTACTGTTACTAATATTAACGGTACTGTTACTAATAGTAATGGTACTGCTATTAATGGTAATAGTACAGTATCTAATAGTACTATTACGACTACAGAAAAACCGAAAGAACCTCAAATATTCTGTGTTACGATTTTAGCTTTACCTGCAGAAAAACAGAAATTAGTGCAACAAAATTTGCCAGAAAATGAAAAAATATTTAATAAAGCTGATAATCTTCTAGGTAATTTTATAGTTAAGGCATTTGGTATTGCCTGATACAGCCTTATAATTAGTACTATTTTTATATACTGGATTTTCACTTAAATATATAAAATTGACAAAAAAATATTTTTTGTACAACTGTCATTAAAAGTGACACTTTTAATGATAGCAAACAATGTTAAAAACGATTGTTTACATAGCAGCGTGTTAAAAATACTTTTAACACGTTGCCATGTAAACAAGTTTACTTTTAACACGGTTTAGTTTACTTTTAACACGGTTTGGTTTATTGTCATTGCAAATTCGCTCGTTTCATTATCAAAATAGGGAAGTTGTACAAAAAACATTGTATGGTATTTGTGTTAAAAGTGATTTTATTTTGTTCGTGAAATTGTTTAATTCGCTCCGCTCATTTCACAAACGTTTTCACTCACAAAATAAAACCTCACTTTTAACACTCATATCATAAATAACTATTAAACATAAATAAAATATTATATGATCTGTATAGATCTAGTCACTTTGCACAATATAGAAATTTAAGCAATTTTGTACCAATAGATGGATATTAATTACAACCGATATGTGAGTGTCCTAAATGTTGCTTGAAAGAATAATTCAATTATTTGAATTTAATCGATATATGTGATTTTAGATTATTTTAAATGTGCATTAATATCTTAACCTGTGTGTAAATACTTATTGGGTAATAAATTTTTTTTTTAATTTTAGTATTTATAAAATTGCAAAAATAATTGTAGCTGCATAAAAAATACCCCAACCCTCTGTTGAAATTAGAAAATCTTAAGAAACAGGAAATATTGAGAAACATATAAAAAAAAAGAAAAAAAGAAAAAAAAAATGTTAAACTTCGTAAAAAATATATGAAAATCAATAAAATACGATAAAAAATGTGTATTGATAATGGAAAAATGTATAAAAAACAGGGATACTCATAAACAGTTTAAGTAAATGGTGAAAAAGCTGAAAAAACAACATCAAGTATGAAAACCAAAAACGATCGTGCAAAATCCATTAATAATAATTTATGAAAAATGAAAATCATGTTTTACTGTTTTGATAGTAGAATAAGAATAAATAATTGTTTTTGCTTTTTTGAAATTTCATTTTTATGGCAATAGTTTGATTATACTAAACAGCTTTTTTAACACCCTGAAGTATTATTTGCTGAACATACATATAAAAAAATGTATTGATATGGATTTTTCTTCATGGGTGCATGTTCCTTCAATGAAATATTGGAACGTGATCCATGATTTTTAAATTGGTTGTCTAGATTAAGTATATTTTTTATGTAGATGTTTTTTTTTTTGATAAAAATGAGTTTGTTTTTGCGTTGCTACGTTGTTAGGATGATGATGTATAAATTTGTCAGACTGAAAGTGGTAAAAAAGAATTGTCATTGAATAAACTAAATTAAATAGAATTTTTTGAATTTAAATAAAAAAGATTACTAATTAAATAAATAAAAAGCAAAGCACAACAGAAAAGCAGTAAGAAGGCGTTGGAAAATTGTAGGAAGAGGAAAGTATAGAGAAAGAGTTGAGCAGCAGAAAGGTATTAGATAGATGAAAAGGCAGCAGCAAGAAGGAGTTGAAAAATAGTAAGAAGAGGAAGATATGGAGTAAGAATTGAATATTGGAAGAAGAAAGATTTAAAAGAAGATAAATTATTTTTTTATTTATAATTTTTATAATTTATTTTGGGACAATCAATTTGAAAATTTTGAATCCACGACCAAGAATTTTATTGAAGAAGGGTGTTCCGGAAGGAGGATCCATTTCAGTATATTTATATTTTATTTTAATAATATCCATTAATAGTTGTTTAATAAGAAATTCAAATGTAAGTTGCGGCTCAGCGCAGTATAATTTATAATGTATACACTTATTATGTAAATAATAATAATTTCTTTAGCTCGTTGGATCGTTCTTTCAGTTTTTTGGAGTTCATACGGATCCAATCGCTGCTTTTCGAATTGCCATAAAAAACCTATGCTTTCAAAAAAAAATGTAATACGGTATTTTTAAAAATGATAAAAAATCCCATAAAAATAGTTAATTATTAAATGATACATATACGGTAAGTCGGAAAAGAAACGGAATTTATATAAATATAAAAAAACTACCACCGCCATCTCTTAGAACAATTAAGGCAATAAAGTACTGACCGTCCGAAATTTAAACGGCAAGACGGATTTTAATGATTCTATTTGCATTCAATTCGTGAGACCATCAGGAAACTTTGTGACCTCTTGCGATCTTGTAATATTTGTGCATAAAAATAATGCATTCTTAAAGTTCCTCTCAAACAGAACTCAGTATTTATTGGTGGGAATGAGTTCAATTTTATTACTCGGTAGTTTTTTGGGTCGCTAAAAACGAATATAATATTGAAAATGATATCCGAAGTACCTGGTGCCCAGGATATTAACTGTTTACCTCGTCTCCTGGAGTATTGGGTAATATTGTTCTATAATCAGTTAAAACTCAATAATCGGTGGTTTTTGAGCTCGCTTATTACGGATGTGACATTGAAAGTGATCTCTGGAGCCCCTGGTGCTTAGGATACCTACTGTTTATACCTCATCTTCTGAAGTTTTTGAAGATATCGTTATACAATGAGACAAAATTCCATACTCGGGGGTTTTCGTTTTTGTTGAAAACGAGTATGACATTGAAAGTCATCCGGAGTACCTGGTGCTCAGAATATCTACTGTTTACGTCGTCTCCTCGAGATTTTGGTAATATCGTCATACAATTAGCAAAAACTCAATACTTTTTTGGATCGCTGAAAACGAATATGATATCGAATGTTATCGATGGAGTACCTGGAGCTTAGGACCCCACCTTCTGAAGGTTTTGGAAATATCGCTATTCAATTAGTCAAGACTCAATATTTGAGGGTTTTTGAGCTCGGTGAAAGCAATTATGTCATCGAATATCATCTACGGAATATCTGGTGAGCAGGATACGTACTGTTTACCTCGTCTCCTAGAGATTTTAGGTAATATCGTCATACAATTATTCAAAACTCAATATTCCGGTGTATTTAGGTCGCTGAAAACGAATATAATATGGAAAGCGATTTACGGAGTATCTACTGCCCAACTCAGCGGTCTTTACGTTATCTCCTAGGGTTTTATTGAATATAATAAAAAAATAAACTCTTTAAACTGATAAATCTTTATAAAATCGATAATACCTTGTAAAAAGAAGGAGATATAATAAAAAAACAAATAATAAATTATGACTAATAATAAAATAATATTGCCGTAAACTCCAAGAGGCGACATAAACACTGGGTACCAGGTACTCTGGAAATCACTTTCAATGTCATATTCGTTTTCAGCAACCCCAAAAACACCCAAATAACAAAATTGGACTTATGAACTTATCTCCGCCAATAAATAACGAGTTCTGTTTGAGATGCACTTTAAGAATGCATGTTTGTATGCACAAATGCAGTTTTCCAATATTACATTATCGCATAAGGTCTTGCTGTTTACATTTCGGAAGTAATGCCAATTTTGCCTCGACTATTCTAAAAGCTGTGAATTCCATTTATCACATAAACATTACATCAATAAAATCGGTCAACGGATTTTCAAGTTATTACTCTTAAAATAAAACTGCTTATGGTCATCTCGTTACAAAATCACAACGAAACAAATTGATAATAATAATTAAATTTTGTATTTACCTTTGAAAAAACTTTTACAGCAACGTTTGAAATATTTATCAAGATGGGTTTTTGTCTCATTCACGTATGGTCGAATAACAAAGATATAATTATGACAACGAAACAACTTTCCACGTTCCTAGAATCAAACATAGCTAATGGTAAGCTCTGGTATATCAAATAGGCTCTCTAAAATTGAAAAAATTGTGATTTTAGAAATCTCCTGTGAAGGCAACATTGATGCTCTTTATGATTCCATAGGTATTATTTTTCGGAAATTCCTTCCTGAGGGTCAAAATGTCACTGTTGCATATGACTTGAAAGTTTTGAAGCAATTGTTGAAAAAAAGTATCTGCATAAAGCTTGAATATCGAGCGGCGGGAAATTATTGCTACACAATAATGCACCGCCTCAACGGATTCTCGCAGTGCGTGAAGTTTTGGCAAAACAAACAAGTCTGTGTTTTACAACATCCAACATTTAATTGATCCCCTTACCACTATTTTTTATTTTCATGAAAGACCATGAAAGGAATAATTTATGATAGCTTAGCTCAACGTCATGGGGTTTATTAAAGCTTTTCCAAAAAGTGACATCAAAGATTCAATATTTGTTAATTATGTCAAACAGTTAATATGTGCTAAAGGAATCTATTTGTTAAAAAATATATAATTTTGGTAAAATAACTATACTAAATAAGCAAATAGTTAGATCTACATAATCTGGTAAAGAGTTTTTTTCTAATTATAAGTTGAGAGTTAGCTGTCTTTTGTTTCTTATAATATAGGTTCTCCCAGAAATTTCTGTACCTGTCAAGGCCAGTTTAGTCTTTTCTTTGAATCGGATTGACTCATTAAAAGGAATTTCTGAAAGGACTACATTTAATAATTTAAACAAACAAGTCAGGATCTTATTAGTACAACAATCATAAAAACAAAGGAAGATGATGATTAGGAGCTATAAGTATGATACTGTAACACGTTCTGCATGTAATAGCTGTTTGAAAGGGTTAACAGCCTGAGGTGAGGATATCCCTACACACGGAAGGATGCACAATTGGTCATATATGTGGCCTCAGTGTTGGCTGAGCACTAGCTTGCCCCTCCCCAAATTTCCAGAAGGGTTGTTAGTCGTGAAATTTGAAGCACGAACTTTTACGTACTCCTTTTAGCAAAAATTACAAAAATATACAAGGTGTTTGTTGGAATTGTAAAAAGTTCACCATTACAGATACCAAAAGAGTACCAATTTTATATAAATAATTGAAAAAATGTCGCACCCAGCGAGACTCGAACTCGCAACATGGTACCGGTCTCCTAACCGAATAAAAATATAAGACAGGGTACTAAAAAAATGACTTAGAGTTTGATATTTCAATTGTCGATTTGACAAAGTCTCTCTCTCATTAACGTCATACTATATGTGCTTAAGGAGAAAGTGAGTGAGTGTAGCATGTGGCATGAGTTGAATTTAACGACCGATAAGCGATTTGATAGCTAGGCATTCATAGCTTAGTTGTTAGAGCGTCAGCGCGTAGAGCTGAAGGTTGCGAGCTCGAGTCTCCTTAATGTCATTTAATATACTCTTGTTTGTATACTTTCTAAAAAGTTTCAAAATTTTCAATCTAATAATTTATGTTATGTTTCTATTTCATGTACATGTCTTTTAAAAATTTAAAAATTATATTTTAACAATATCATATATTTGTGACAAATATTGCGAAATATTGACCCAATAAAATTTAACTATAAACAAACTTATGGTTATCATCTTTATATTAACCTTTTATTGCATTTTCGTAGACATATCATGTTAAGAAAATATTTATATAAATTTATTATTTACATTTAAGTAATACAATGAAGAAAACAATTCAGATCATAATATCTCTTATATTTATAATAGAGTCGGTACCAGCTTTCAGAATAACACAAATAAAGAGCGGTAAGTTGTTAAATTATTACTAGTATCTTTTATTCAATTGATAAACTCCTTATTTGCTTTTTAGAAATTTTTGACTAAGACAGATTCGTTTGCTTGTTTGAGACGAGTAGCGGATATGTTCAATATGCACGACTTGTGGATATTATTCATTCCTGTTATCCGGAGTTTCTAGAGTCACCGACATAAATAAAATCTGGTGATATATTTATGTGCTACAAAATCCCGTATCCTAATTTTTGTTATAAAACGGTTACAGTGTCGGAGGATCTGTAAAAAATCATACTGTTTCTATCTCGTTGTTGGTTTTTTTAAAGAAGGAAGATGTCTGACATATAGTTACCGGTCGTACTGTAGTCTAGTTAGGCTTATGGTACTTCTTCCATTTTTTCATGTCACCAAATCCATGATCTTGGTACCATCTGCTACAGTGCAGTGTGTTTGTGGATTCTTTTAAAAGTCTCCAAAAATTGATTGTCTCTTGCGATCCAATGCCTCGCAACGGTACGGTATGTGTTTAGTTTCAAGTCCCCTTCCGCATAATCTGCTGGTTGGGTCTTCATTAAACAGTACCATGGATTGCAGATGTCCCTTAACAGGTGCATGGCCTGCAAGGAATCCTGTTATGACTCCTAGCTAATTCCTGCTGATTTTGTGCAGTGTTTCAATTCTTCTGGCATACCTCTGTTCAATACATATTCTGCTGGGTACTTGGCCAGAGATGTGAGTACAGTGTTTGTTGTGTTGTCAACAAATCCAGTCTTTCATTCGGCTACGGATCGTACTTTTTGATAGTCCTAGAGCTGACTTTGGACCGTAGAATGTTGTGACTAATCATTTTTTTTTGCAAGTTTATTAGCTTGTTCGAATTTCTTGTATAACCCGTCACCCTTAACTAGTTTGACAGTTTTATTTTTAACTCTTGTTCTTTTGCAGCCTGTAAAAGCACATCTTTTCCTTCCCCTTCAAAAATATGTAAATAAGAGGAAGGTCCAATAGAACTTTTATTGATGTTGTTAGAGTGCATCGCAGAGCTCCAGATATTCTGAGGCAAGCAAATATTTGGACCTTGCCTTACTTGATGATGGCTCGATGTGTCTTCTTCACTAGTGTCAATTAATATTAGTTCACTAGGTTGAAATAAGTATTTGTTTAGATTTCTATGACCTATGATTAATTCTAATGTTTCCTTGGCAACTATTATTATTATTAATATTCTTAGCCACCCACTCTCAATTCTTTATCTACATTTGTTTTAGCTCCATCCTTAATTTCAACCACATTGAGAGTGGGATTCCAAATAAGTTTTTATAGATTATTCAAAATTAAACACTTATTTCGAGTATGCAGGTGTATCAAGACCTTCAGGAGGTGATTCCTTACCAGAAATTAGGTTTACAAAGTCCTATAGCATTATTCGAAAAATCATATAATTCCAACAACTCCAGTGTTAAAGAGGCTAAACTGACGGTAACCCTGGATTTACGTTTCACATATTTTTTTTTTACTTTTTTGAACAGCACCATCTTAAAGGACATAAAACAATTCATCAAATAAATACTATTTCTTGTTTTCTATGAATAAATGAGGGAAACAATGAAAACAATACCATAAAATGCCTAAATTAATTTTGACAGATTTTTCCATATATCAGAATACCAAAATCGAAGTTGTTCAGTACTTATACTAGTAATAAATGAAAACAATTGGAAAAAATCAAAACACCAATACGAAAGTTATACCCAAAAAAAGTTGGCATAGAAGTATAATAATTGCCAATACTTCTTAAATGCTCCTAATTGCTCATCAATTGCTCAAATATAATCTGCAATTGCTCACATTATTAATTAATTATTTAATTAGTTATTAACAAATAAAAATACAAATAATTTTTTCTCAATTACGCGAAGAGCATTCAACTTTTATAATAAATCTTTTCTTTAATAAATTGCTCACAATTTGCTCAATTATAACCTGCAATTGCTCACATTATTAATTAATTATTTAATTAGTTATTAACAAATTAAAATACAAATCATTTTTTCTCAATTACGCAAAGATTATTTAACTTTTCTAATAAATTGCTCACAATTTGCTCAATTATATTCTGGAATTGCTCACATTATTAATTAATTATTTAATTAGTTATTAACAAATGAAAATACAAATCATTTTTTCTCAATTACGCGAAGAGCATTAAACTTTTCTGATAAATCTTTTCTTTAATAAATTGCTCACAATTTGCTCAATTATAATCTGCAACAGCTCACATTATTTATTAATTATTTAATTATTTATTAACAAATGAAAATACAAATCATTTTTTTCTCAATTACGCTATGAGCATTCAACTTTTCTAATAAATCTTTTCTTTAATAAATTGCTCACAATTTGCTCAATTATAATCTGCAATTGCTCACATTATTAATTAATTATTTAATTAGTTATTAACAAATGAAAATACAAATCATTTTTTCTTAATTACGCTAAGAGCATTCAGCTTTTCTAATAAATCTTTTCTTTAATAAATTGCTCAAAATTTGCTCATATTATTTTCAACATAAGTCTCATTAAATTTCTTTTATTTATTTTTAATTAATTAAAAATAATTATTGCTATTTGAAACGGTGATGGGTGACGTGACACTAGCAGAAGATTTCTTGTGCGCATGCGCATGAATAAAATCATTGCGCATGGCATACACAATTTATATATGTTATTAATATTTATTTATTGTTAACATTTTAATAACTTATCTTTTAAGACCCTTCTTTTTCTGTTTGTGGCCTCAGCTACCTAGGCTGGGCCGATTAGGCTAGGTAGCTGAGTCCACAAACAAAAGAAGAAGAAGTGGCTGCAATATGCTCTAGAGCCAGTCAGCATTGTAGTCACTATCAAATCGAGCTGGCGATTGCCGAGTAGCAGAGCCATACAACAAACAAGGACAAGGACAGCATAATTAGTAAAAATGATAATTAAATAATACAAATTATCATTACTTTTAAGTGAGCATTTGGTAGGTATTAATTCGACGTCCCTGAATTGTTGAATTGAAATGTTGGAATGTGCATGCGCACAAGAAATCTTCTGCTAATGTCACATCACCCATCACCGTTTTAAATAGCAATAATTATTTTTAATTAATTAAAAATAAATAAAAGAAATTTAATGAGACTTAGTTCGAAAATAAGATGAGCAAATTGTGAGCAATTTATTAAAGAAAAGATTTATTAGAAAAGCTGAATGAACTTAGCGTAATTGAGAAAAATGATTTGTATTTTCATTTGTTAATAACTAATTAAATAATTAATTAATAATGTGAGCAACTGCAGATTATAATTGAGCAAATTGTGAGCAATTTATTAAAGAAAAGATTTATTATAAAAGTTAAATGCTCTAAGCGTAATTGAGAACAAAATGATTTGTATTTTCATTTGTTAATAACTAATTAAATAATTAATAAATAATGTGAGCAATTGCAGATTATAATTGAGCAAATTGTGAGCAATTTATTAAAGAAAAGATTTATTAGAAAAGTTGATTGCTCTTCGCGTAATTAAGAAAAAATGATTTGTATTTTCATTTGTTAATAACTGATTAAATAATTAATTAATGATGTGAGCAATTGCAGATTATAATTGGGCAAATTGTGAGCAATTTATTAAAAAAAAGATTTATTAGAAAAGTTTAATGCTCCTCGCATAATTGAGCAAATTGTGAGCAATTTATTAGAAAAGTTGAATGCTCTTCGCGTAGTTAAGAAAAAATTATTTGTATTTTCATTTGTTAATAACTAATTAAATAATTAATTAATATTGTGAGCAATTGCAGATTATAATTGAGCAAATTGTGAGCAATTTATTAAAGAAAAGATTTATTGGAAAAGTTGAATGCTTTTCGCGTAATTGAGAAAAAATTATTTGTATTTTCATTTGTTAATAACTAATTAATTAATTAATTAATAATGTGAGCAATTGCAGATTATACTTGAGCAATTGATGAGCAATTAGGAGCATTTAAGAAATATTAGCAATTATTATACTTCTATGCCAACTTTTTTTGGGTGAAAGTTATTCAAGGAAATATAATTTTTTTGACTCCTGGTCTCCGTTAGTACCTATTGAGTTTTCGAAAAATATGTTAAAAGACTTTGTGGCCTAAGGGTACGTTTATAAACTACGTTTGCATACAGGGGGTGGAGGGGTCTTGCTAAGTGTGACAAATGTAACAAAGGGATAGGAAATGTCTTCGGCAACGTGACGTTCCAGTTCATAAAAAAATATTACTGGAATATTGCCCTTAACCTTTTTTTATTTTTGTCATGATCGAAGTTATCAGTTCGTAACAAAATTTGTGTATTATCAATCGAATTTATTATTTTCAGCAGGGCTTATTTTTTGTGACAACATATTTGTGTGACACAGTGTGAAAATTTTATGAACGCCCTAATGTACTTCGTCTTGGTTCTTGACGAATAATTTTCGGACACTTTTTATATTCTTTGTGCACCTACGTACATACAAGAGGCAGTAATGAATAGATGTTCTGTCTAGTTTTAACATTTCAATAAATTTTGATGAATGCAATATTTTGTTAAACTTAGTTCGTAATTGTAGGAGCCAAGAGTATATCGCCAGAAAATTCAATTACAGATACAAGAAAACGAGCTATAAAAACTTTTTTGGAATCTTCAGGAACAAACCTACAACCTATAAGAAAACACTATCATTTTAAAATATTTCATAAGTATCATAACAAAGATAAAGTTCCAATCGAAGTTAATGTTCTACCTAGAGATATAACCCTGTGTGATGACCGTAGTGGAGAATTTTGTCCCAAGGGATCAACAGCGATGTGTACGAAAAATGGTGCTATTCGATGTCTGACTAAATTATGGGACACTATCTTATGTGACAATGCGATTTTCTCACACTGTGCCAGCATTGATTTACCGTGTAATAAATATACTCCAGAATGCAGGCTTTCTAACTCAAGTTATTTCACAGTGTATTTACCGTGTATATCAATGATTAATGTCTACGCAAATTTAATGTACGTAAATAAAACAATTATAGCTCAAGATTTAATCAAGATTTATCCGCCTAACTATTTTTGTGAAACAATTTTAGCTTTACCAGCGGAACTAACTGAAGGCGAGGAATTGTATTATAAAAGTAGTTTAGTTTTCGGACAATTCGCTGTTAAAGCTTTCGGAGTAGTAAAGTAAACTTTAATTAAGCTAATGATATTTTGTTATGTAAATTATTTATTTTAAATAAAGGATGTCATTTTCTTGTGATAATTGTTATCTTTTATCATTTATTCTTTTAGTCATTTTAACATCGTACTTTCCAAAAGAAAACGTAAAACACTCATTTTCGTAAGTATTAAATACTTACCTGCATATTTTACACAAATCCGCATATACAGGGTGTCCCAGGTTTTTTGATCAGGACTTTAACAGTGATTAGAAAACTTTATTTTAAAGTAAGTTACTCGTATGAACATTGGTCGAGAAACTTTTTGTTTCTGAGATACCGGGCGTCTAAGTTTTCCACAAAACAAAAGTTTTTATTTTTTAATATCCGAACTATTAACGATTTTCAAATAAAAATTGGTATAAACAATATTGGGATAAAGAGTCATAAGCCTAGATACAAAAAAACTAAATAGACATAACGTCAAACCTTAAACAAACACATCCATCTCAACTGCGATGTCTGGCAATATCAAACTGGGGTCTAATCTACATCCTTATGAATTACTAATTACAAAAACCTAATTTGAGGACAAACTACGCTACCTACGAACAAATCTCAGGAGGACACTTTTGTTAAGAATAGAATGTACTATTTGAATATGACCGTATAAAACTTAATCCAATGCCGTGCTACTTTTTTAGCCGAATTAATATTATTAATTAGTCATATCTCCGCCACTGGTCAATGTAAAAGTTTGATATTATATACGTTTGTGACTCTTCATGCTAGTATTGTTTGTACCAATTTTGATTTAAATATTTTAAATAGTTCGGATATTAAAAAATAAAAACTTTTTTTTGTAGAAAACTTTGACGCCCTGTATCTCAGAAACAAAAAGTTTCACGACCAATGTTCATAAGGGTAACTTACTTTAAAATAAGTTTTTCTAATCACTGTTAAAGTCTTGATCAAAAAACCTGGGACACCCTGTATATTCAATAAATCTAATTAGAATTTGTTTGTTTTTCAAAACAACTCAAACGCTTTCAGCGTAAATTCTCTTGTTTTTGTTTTTTGTCTTTATTGTGTCACTTTCTATTGTCTGGTTTCTAATTTTTATTGTTATGATTGATTAACTTTTAATTAATTACTGAGTTTGTTACCATTAGGACAATTTTTAGGGTTTCTCTCATATTCATCTTTTTTATAGAACTTTTACCATTATTTGTACTTCTGTATTCCCTACGGTTAGAACGTTGGTGTATCTTAGGCTAAGTATTCCAAGATCTATAAGTTAAGCTAAAAATTTTGTAGGCTAACGTATTAAAACACATTTTTGGTAAAATTCGATTTTATTATTTAACACAGTTGTGTTCGAGTGCCATATAGCGATTAAAGTGGTATACAATTTTTTGATACTATTTTATACGATTTCTCTTCAGTCTCAAAATAGGATTCAATTTCAGCGATTACGTTTTTATCAGTGATAAATTTCTTTTTAGCATACATTTTTTTAAAGTCTACAAACAGAAAAGTCACCGTGTGCCAGATCTGGCGAATACGGTTATTGAGGAACCAATTCTGATCCTTATTCATGAAATTTCGTCATAGTTTTCTTGTTTTTTGATACGGTGAATTTTGTCTTGATGAAAAAGTGCTTTTTCTTTTTCAAATGGGAACGTTTTTTCCTGACTTTATCTTTAAATCTTTCAACAACGTTATGTAATAATTGATGTTGTTGATGATCTAGCCCTTTTTAAGGTAATCTACACTGGAATGTAGAATCATGAACACATTGTTATTTTTTTTTGATTATGCGCAAACACGACACCCACTGTGCAGATAGCTTTCGCATATCTAAGATGTTCCTTTGATATCTTTATAGTCTTAGCTAACTCTTTTGGGCGCCCACTGCGTGCATTGTCGTGGATGCTCATTTAGCAAATTTAGCAAACACTTCTCAACGCTCCAAATAATGATTAACAACTTTTGTTTTTATCAGAATTTTTCTGCCAAAAAGCATAACAAAAGTTGCTTTTAAATTCTTACTATGTTACTTGCATTAAACTCGTATGGAAATTGTAAAAAATGGGTATACTTTTATTCTTTTCCTTATTTTAAAAATCATTTTGTTTAAAGTAAATTTAAAAATGCATCACATATTTATGTGTTTGTTTTGATAAGTAAATCTATTCTGCAATACATTTTAGTTTTGAATAACAAAAAACAGACAAAATCATCTTAACAAATGAGCCTAAATTAAGATCTCCGAATATTACAAATAGTTTTTAACATTTTGTTAATTACTGTTTACATGTTCGTAATAGTTTTGGTTTATTAAGTAAATTAACTTTTATGAGCCATCAACTTTGTATGATTATGTTTCAAATAAAATACGTTTGCGTTTATGTTATGTTTTAATCTAGCTAGGAAAGAGTCATTAATAAAAGTAAACTAATTTTATACACTACATCTGGCAAATATATACTTAAAATTTTTTTAGGAATTAAAAATATGTCTATCACAATTAATAACAACAATAAAATTTTCTAAGTACCTACCTAGGCAACTTTGCTTTAATCAAAATTTGGATTACTGTCATTTTTTATATATTTTCTTCTACTGCTAGAGTCCTGTTATCCATACGAAGGTTGTCTTTTTAGTTTTTCATAAAGACAAAAAATATATAAACCCAAAGTACTTTCTCGCTTTTCAAAATGTGTCCCCCTAAGTTCGATATACTTTTGCATACGTTCAAACCAATTGTTAAAACAGTTATTCCAGTCTTCAGTTGACACCTGCAAAATCATTGTTTAAAAGTCATCGATGGCTTCTTCATGCGACCGGAATCGCTGCCTGCGCATTAAATTCTTGGCCTTTGGAAACGTGAAGAAGTCGTTGGGACTTAGATCGGGACTATACGGTGAAATAATTCGATGTTTTGAAGCTCCAAAAACTTAGTAGTCTTCTGGGTAGTGTGAGCACTTGCAGTGTCCCAATGTAGGATGATTCTCCGTTGTTTGTTGCTTTGTCAGAGTTTTGCTATAACTTCTGGTAAACAAACATTTATATACGAATCGGAAGTAACCATTCATCGATCTTCTACAGCAATTGTTTCCGCATGACCAGATTTTAACACAAAAATTGCGACTTTTTTCTTTGACACACTTCGCGAACGAATCACTTTTGTTGGTATTTTCTCATCGTGAAACACCCACACAACGAATTAGCGTTTATTTTCTGGTTTGTAGGAGTCAATCCAAGATTTATCACCACTAACAATACTATAAACGTTTTTTTTTTCTACGGCCACTATCCAAAGTAGTCTTTTTCGCATCAATTGTTATTAGCAAAGAAGGCGATTTCTAAAGTGTATGAACAATTTGACGTTTCTGTGCGGCAAAGTGACGTTTCTGTTGGAAAAGTAGGTTACTTTTCCCGCATCATGTGACCCACATCTGGTGATATATTAATAAATGACGAACAAACTACACAATCAAATTATTTAACAATTAATGATTTCATAAAAAAAACTAAAACCCCTCAAATAACCATTCAAAATTGTTTAAATTTTACAATTAAATACCACATTAACAAAACAGAAGGTATAGTTTAGTTCATATTTTTTAATTTTGCGGCAATGGAAAATTATCCAATTTCATTTAAGTTTTATCTAATTTAATTAAACATATGTTCGAATTTAGTTATACTTAGTCGTTTATTATCCATGAAATAAAAAATTCAATTTTTTAAATGTTGTTTCTAAAATGTGTGGTCGCAGAAAAAGTATTGTGTGCAACACGTGCACAAAACACTTTTCCCACTCGCTTGATTTGTCGCACTCGCCTAACGGCTTGTGCGACTAACTTCTACGCTCGTGGAAAAAGTGTCACTTTGCGCACTTGTTGCACAAACTACTATTTTAGCTTACTTTGTTCCCTGAATCGTTCCAATGTTTTTCGAAACCAATTAAAGCGAACTGCTTTTTGCCCTTCTATGAGCAAATCAGGCATCCAAACGAGAAACCAACTTCGTAACACACAGTTCTTTATGTAGGATCTTTTCGATAGAGGTCTTTGATATGTTCAAAGATGCCTTTATCTCCTGTTACACGATATGTTACACGGTCGTCATCCTTAATTAGCTGACGAACTACATACCTACATCAATGTTTTGCTGTGTAACTGATATTTAGCCTGGATTCGTCGCTGAGGCTGAAGCGGCTACGTTAAAATTCGCAATAGCAGCAGGAAATAGTTGACTGGTGTGGTGCTTAATTCACAAATATATAATCGAGATTTAGCTGTTGGGAAAATCCTCTCCGAAAAGTGTAAAAAAGTTATTGTTTAAAAATGTTCTCGGATAAGATCCATTTTTCAATCGAATTGCTAATTTTAAGAATTCACTGTACCTATACGACTTGTTGTATGGCAATGAAACTCTGGATTTATGTCAACAAAAGTTTGAGGTTAGATTTGTGTCTAGTCTGAAGGTTTTATTGGTAGTGCCTTCTAAGCGGCTATATGCAAAACTAAAAAGACAACCCTCGTATTTCTTAATACCTATATCGGCAAGAAATTTCGATATGGTCAAATTTAGTACATGTCACATGTCTCCAAAAAATTGTAACTAGTTTCAAAAGTCTAAAAACTTAAATTTCCAAAATTATTAAACATGTTTTTCGGTAAAATAAAGTTCTAGAGACTCTCCAGCTTTAAATTAACAAAAATACACCTCACTTTTGTTTTTTTTTTGTGCAATAAACTGGATTAAGATGTGTTTTTTGCATTCAATTCGCGATTAATTAATTTTGAATAATTACACTAGAGTATAAGAATAAAATTTTATAAGGGCTTTTTCTAGTGACACTAAAGAATATCACGAAAATGAGTTTAACTTTGTTATTCCGGATTTTTTGGTGTCACTGAACGAGAATCTCACGAAAGCAATGGTTTAAAGGTATCAATGTTTTAAAAGATATCCTAAAGCTAAAGCCAATCAATCTTCTTGGCGTAATGTCAATAACGATAAAAACTTCATTCTCTGGAATTGCTTCTCAATTCTCTGAAAAAGTCATTCTTTGCTGATACGAGGTATTTTACTCAGTTTGGAGATAATGTAACAATTTAATCATAAGGTTGAAGAAATACTAATACCACCGAAATTCAACATATACCTAAGCTCACAACCGTAGTATATATCGATACATGGTTTAAAATAGTGGAAAGTTTAGTCGCAATCAGTATTAGCTGCTCAGTAATACCTAAGAACCTAAATTATGTACTCACCGACATCAGCAGGGCCATTGTCATGATCCGTCCATTCGGAAAACTAAAAAATAAAAAACAATCAATTTTATTTTCTTCTGTTTTTAATAATCTAGCAGAACTGTTTAAATCAGTAGCTGTAACATTTCAGCTATCATTAACCAAACACAATCTCTTTTTTTAAAGAAGAGAAAAAAGATAAATCGAAAAAATAAAAGAAATCATTGATTTTTATGCGATCCCAAGTTTGGCAGATCAGCTAGGATTAATATACATATGTAATTATAAAGCGGAGGCAGTAAATCAAAATAAATTTAACTTTAATTCTTCAAACCTACGACTGTGTTTTGTTGAACTTTAAGAAACTACGATAATCAACGTAATGCGTTTTAAACAGTTTCGATTCTTTATTCAGAAAAATACTAATTTTCTTAATTAACTTAAATAGTTTCTGATCGAAAACAAGTTTACATAAAAGTATTATCCATAATATTCTTTCAGAGAACTAGGTATGTACAAATAATCTGTGAACATAATCTCGAATAACAACAAACAAGTTTTAACTCAAATCTTGGAATAGATATCGAAGCTTTTGATTTACTATAAAACTTTGTCTCTGCCAAAAATCGAAGTGTTAAAATTTTAGTTTCATTCAGGTCACAGTTTCCGCAGTCATATTATACGATCCACCTCTGATCCAATAGATAGTTTAGGAAAAATTGAATTTTCAAAAGTAATTTATTCTAAGTAGTTATTGTTAAACATCAGCAGGAAAAGTTTTGGCAAGTATTTTTTAATATGCTTATTGGATACTGTGGATTGATTATCTTGAGAATAAATACATAATCACAGTAAAGATTCATAGCTACTTTTTACTCAATGGTTTAATGGTTAAAATTATACAAAAAGCTGGCATTTAGTGAAAGATAAAGGAAATCTTGTGCCACTAAATCAAAGTACCAACACACCAGGAAATTAAAAAGATGTTAAAATTGGACCGCTTGGGTTATGAACTGCTTTCACGTCCTTCGTAGGTATTCGCCAGATCTGTGCCCCAGCGATTATTATTTCCTTCCTAATTTAAAAAGATGTTTCCAAAATTTGCTGAAATGATATAATGATAAACTTAAATTGGAAAAAAGCTTTATTTTAGACTGCTTTACAAAGCGTAGGTCTTCACATGTACCTAATAGGGTCACTGGACTCTCGTGAAGAATAAAATTGGTATTTTTCAAACACACTATTTTTGGAACGAAGTTCACTTTCGCGCGTTACGAACAGTTACGACTGACGCTAGGAGCTAGCCAAAAAAAATTCATACCAAAAGTTGTCACGACACTATGCACCGACACAATGCACCGACACACGCATGTTTCTCTCTCACAGACCAAAAAATAAATAACTCTCTCTCCCTCTCTCTCATAGATAGATATATTACAATTAAAAAGACACTATTTTAAATAAAAAAAAAAATGTACATTAAAAAGAAAATACTGTAGAAAAAAACATAATTACCTATAATAGAATTATATTTTATTTCATCCTGTTTTTATAAATTAATAAATTCATAAACATTTTAAAAATAGTTCGTAACTTGACTACGTCAAATTACCTTAACTGTCAGTCACTGTCAAATATTTTAATTTTAAATTTTTTGTATTGAATTGTTAATTCCTGTTTTAAATTATAAAAAGTAATTTTAAAAAGATGTGTTATTTAAAGCTCTGGTATTGTATAAATGGACACTTTTGTTAAAAGAAACGAACTGTTAGGTAAGTAGAGATTTTATACAGACAATAATAAATGCTTATGTATGTATAAACACTCTGTTATGTTTACAAATTACTAATTCCTTCACTAATTAATCGAAAGGAACTTCGTTCCATCCGGGTGTCCCTTGACACCTCACACTTTTTTTTTATTTATTTCCAGAACTTTTTATCACAAGGTAGTATATGTTATCTTTTAAATTATTTGATCTACATTAAACACTTTACAGAAAATAGCTTCACCAAATCATCTAACTCAAAATACTGATAAGACAGATTTGATAATTTTCACCTAAAACATATTTTTATGCAAAAAATTGCCACGTAATTTTAAACAAACCATCGCGTCACCTGAGAATATATTAAAACAAAGTTTTCCCTCACGAGATCAACCATTAGAGTCTAAGAGTAGGTATACCTAATTGAGTTAGAAACTTAGCTTCTATTTGAAATTGTCTTTCCAGATAATGTGCCAGGATAAGATAGGAACAGTATTTCTTAGGAAACTACAAACTTGAATGCCAGCCCAAACTGAGTTCGTAGGGATCATTATCACATTAATTCTGATTTGATTTCCACTATATTATCTTTTTTACAACCACCTTCTATTTAATTCCATATATTCCTGGTCATTCATTAATTATATTTTAGCCAAGCCCATGATTAACTAATCTAACCAAGAGAACGAGAAAACTCATTAATCACTTTGATCTCGAATGCGAGATAATTTCATAATTCGACAGTTATTGACGTTCCGGGAATAAATAACTACACGTTTGCTTAATAATTAAATGGAAATCCCTAATTAAGGATTATATTACATTAATAGTCAGAGTAAAAGAGGAATTGCCGCTGAGGGATTCCTGCAAATGGGATTTTATTAGACTATTAGAACATAGTAAAGACGGTTAACCAACTCAGGCGACACGAATTATAGGTATCGTGTAAGTTAATCGAAGCTTCAAGTAATTATTAAATGTAATCCAACGGAAATATTTACAGATCAATATTCTTAATAATTGATATTAAAACTATGGAGACAAAATACAATAGTGTTTATTATTTAAACATACTTAGAATAGGAAGGAGAGATTTAACGGGTTCACAAGTTGATGCCTTTATTTAAATAGTCAATTTTGGAAACAGCTTCGAGATAAAACTCAAATGCATGTAGCTGTATTGGATACAAAGTGATTCATATAAATTAAGATGGTTAGCATGGCCATGGCTGACTTGTTGTCTTCATACATGAGTATTTTCCGACTTTTATCAAAAGCCTGTTGAACAACTAAACGAGTATTTTATAAATCATCTGGGAGTTAAGTGCGAATATCGTAAGGTAACTTCTTATATGTAACCAAATTGTTTATAAATCGTAATAGATATAATTTTTGAAGTAAAACTTCTTTAGGCGCGACTAGAGGGTAACTCAGATTTTTTTCTGATGGAAGTAACGGTGTGACGTCAGCTATGGGAGGAGCTTAAAAACCTTTCCAAACAAACCAAATTTGCATTATCATTTTAGTGGAATTGAGGTTATGTTTTGTTTAAAAGTTTATAAATTTTATTATTGTAATCTTGTCATTAATTATGTATTCTTTAACTATTAGATACTATTCTGTTCGAGTAAAAATGGTGTGGTATTATAATCTTCTTTCGGTTTCAAATACATTAAAGGTATTTAGAGAGTAAAATCTATGTTTCACAATTTAGTTATCATAAACCTATTATTTCATATATAAAAAATAATGATAACTTTCAAATTCCTATTTCTAATGAATAATATAAATATAACATTATATTATTTTTTGTAAAGTATATAGACAATAAATATAATTTATTATTTATTTTGCGATACGTACGTTAAATAAGTTTTACTTTAATCGCGCGTAAAGGTTACACACACACTCTTTTTTTTTAAGTGTAAAATAATAATAATAACAGAGTTCAAGTAATTAAGTAAATATAACCTAAAAAATTGAGCACACCGACCAGCGCAATGGAAGTCTTACTCGGTCTCACCCCCCTTGATATATTTGTTAAGGAGGTCGCATTGATGACCATGGGACGCTTTCGCACGGTTGGTATCGAACCCACTGTAGGGACTGGCACCCATAGGGACACTCTGTGGAGGGAATCGATAAAGGTGATACCACTCTTACAGGCAGACACGGATGCCGTCGCACCAAGATTTGTCTTTGACAAACCCTACAAAATATTAACAAACAAGACAACAGACTCCAACGTAGTGAACGCTCTGAGCGTATATACGGATGGATCAAAAACAAAGCAAAGTGTGGGATGTGGAATTTACTCTAGATCCTTAAACCTAAATATAAAATGGGCTATGGATGGCTTGTCAAGTGTGGTTCAGTCAGAACTCACAGGTATAACCATAGCTGCAAAAGAATTAATCAATAGGAACATCACAGGCAGAAATATAAATATATACACAGACTGCCGACAAGCACTACTGACCTTGAATAGACCACGTTTCACTTCAAGTTTAGTACTAGAATGTCACCAATCTTTAACTGAGGCCAGCCAGAATAACGTGGTCACTCTCAGCTGGATCAAAGGACATGGGAACTCTAAAGGCAACCGCATTGCGAACAATTTAGCAAGGAGGGCTGCGGGCTACAAATATGTTAGCCCTCGCTCATCTACCAAGCTAACATTATCCGCAGTCGTGGACCTTATCAAACAGCATTCTCACCAAAACTTTATACAGTGCTGGGATGAAACTACGAACTGTAGACTGGCCAGAGAGTTATTACCTCATCCTGGCGAGGAAACAGCAAAAGGATTTAAGGCATTGACCAGACAAAATCTCCGAACAGCTGTGGGAATCTTGACAGGTCACTGCCAATTGCGACAACATCTCTTTAGGATGAAATTAACAGAATCGCCGCTATGCAGAGGCTGCGATCAAGAAGAGGAAACAGTAGAACACATAATGTATGACTGCTCTGCTTTTTCTGAAATCAGAAGATCCGTGTTGGGCGAGTACTGGCTTACACCAGCCGATGTCAGGGAGATCCCCCTCGGGAGCCTCATCACCTATTTTAAATCACTAGGCCTGGTGACAGTCTGAGGTGAGGATATCCCTACACACGGGAGGATGCACAATGGGTCATATGTGGCCTCAGTGCTGGCTGAGCACTAGCTCGCCCCTCCTCAAATTTCCAGATCCAGAACCTAAAAAATTGGTACCAATAAGACGAATTTCTCTTATCTTTAATTAGAAGGTTGAATAATATCATTTACACAATTTTATTCTGGATATAAATTTTTTTATCGTCATCATAAAAATAGTGTTAGTATCGAAAATAAATCTAATACTCTGTATATTTCAATACAACTTTACTATTCGGACCATATTCAGATGATAAAATATGTTTTTGTAGGAGTTTCTGCCTTACCCCTTCTAACCCATAAAAATAAATATCGCGTGTTTTCCTCCAATATAATCTACCACTCCGTGTTGTACGACGTCATTAACCCCGATTGAGGGGGCAGGAATGGCTGACGACGGATTCGACTTTGCTTGGTTTATATTTACGTAATAACGATTTGTTTTGTTGCATACGGAGAAATAAATAGATTTAACAGCTGGTTGAACTCACAAAACAAATTACGGTATAGATCGACTGTAAGAATCAAAAATAAATGAATTTTTGTAACATAGGTAATTACTGATCGGTTTTTAAAAAGTGTTTTATTTGTTTTAAAATGCTTTTTATAAGACATTATAGCATACAGAGTAAACGTAAAAAGAGCGACAGAAGAAAGGCTTGCATGGAAATATAGGTGCATTACTCCCATGTTAAGCAAAGATAGCACAGGAATACGAAAGTTTATATATAAAAATCTCGTGTTATGATAGAATAACGTAGATATCTGTTATTTGTTCTAACCTAAAAGATAGGATAGTTTTTATCTCGATTA
Organism: Altica lythri; assembly: GCA_964028335.1. NCBI lineage: Eukaryota > Metazoa > Arthropoda > Insecta > Coleoptera > Chrysomelidae > Altica > Altica lythri. The sequence continues at coordinate 8,023,138 of OZ034801.1, read as the reverse complement.
ATAAGCGTAATTTATTTATTGCGAAGGTTTTATTCTTAAAGTGTTAAGTTCTGCGAGTATTTAATAGATGGCGGTAAGAGTTATACACTTTTCATCATATTTTTAGGTTGTGTAAGTATGCAATAGATGGCGATGTGTTAATGGTGGACCAAATCGTAAATGGTCCACTATAAAATGTGTTTTAATTTATTTTTTAAGTGACAATACATCCTAAATGACATTTATTTTTTAGTTCTACGTATTCCTAATAGACAGTGGTGTAAGTTAATTAATATAACTCTCTATCATCGAGATCGATGCTCTCTATCAAAGTTTGACATCTAGGTTGGGTAGAAACCCGTTAGATGGTGCTGTGTTTTGATTTTTAGATTATTCAAATATAAGTTGCAGGAAAACCAGTAGATGGTTTTGTGTTTTGATTTATTAATAAATAGAGAAACACAAAACTAAAGTAAAAAAAGGCCCAAAAATGTAGAAAAAAAGAAAAAAAATACTAAATCAAGTACTATGACGCCACCGTAAGGTGGCACAATTAATATCTCAAATATTTAAAAATTAATTCTCACTTAATTAAGTACTATGAATTCACCGTTGATATCTCATATATTTAAACGAGAAATTATTAACAAATTAACTACTATGACGCCACCTTAAGGTGGCTCAGTTGGTATCTAATAAATTTAATGGATAAATTAAAAAATACAACGAAAAAAAGAGTAAAAACCGGGAAACTAAAGAGAAAATATACAAAACTTTAAAATCAATAAAAAAGAAACGGGAAAAAACGTGACAATTCGAAAAAACGACAACAAAACAAGTTAAAATGGTGTCGTGGGACACCAGGTAGGAACCAAGTTCCTTCGGCTAATGTAGAATCGACACATAACACTATTCGCTTGTATATACGACTGTAGCGCCCGCTCACGTCTCATTTAACGGTCAATACACGAAGTATAGATACCAGTTGTCTAAACGTAATGTTTAACAAATGGTCTCAATTTAAGGAACATAACTATTGCCGGTAGAGTGCGCCCGTGTTCAAGAGATACTCGTTTAAATCCTTACGCGGGAAGTTTTGTTACTATTGACAGCTTTTATGACAACTCATTTCAAATAAATAAATTAATATTATATATTTAATTTAATTTCGCGACATTTAAATGTCATAATAATAAAAACATCGGTATCTCCTGATTACTCGCGCCGCCAGTGGCAAAAATTAGAAATATGATGTGGGTTGATTATTGGGTACCAAAAATATTATGAAAAAGCCTATACCGTGTAGACTCCTGGTATCTATACTTTGTGGGTCAATATATTAAAATCAGTTAAATCTTGGCGTTAAGAAAGAAGCTTCTATAAAAATCAAGGTGAGCTTTAAAGAGTAATGTATACATTTATTTTTTCTCACCCTTCCTAACTACTTTCAACTATCAAGATTTTTAAAAATTATATCTCATATTACTTTAACAAAAAAAGGTAAATGTTAAGAGATATATACAAAAAAAAAAAATTGCATCGGCCGGGAATCGGACCCGGCTTATTTAACGGTTTTTTCGTTAAGGTTTTTTACTATTAATTTTTTTTCAGTTCGGTCGCGCAGCAAAATCCCTATCTCTTCTAAGCCTGCCGTAAGGAACTTAGTTCCAAAAAACTGACAATATGTATATTTAATTGTATGTTTTTTATGAAAAAAAAATTCGAGAAGAGGTTGACCTTAAAGGCCATCCTTGCAACTTCCCGCTAGTTTTAACCGTAAAGCTATAGTAACGTGACGTATTTTGACGTTTTTGACTTTTTTTGAAATGTTTAAAAAGCGCGTTTTCGATTTTAATGTTCAAGATGGCATTCGACGCAGATTAGTCCAAAAATCTTTAATTTATTGAAAAAAAAAAACACTTTTTTTGAAATTTTTCGACAACGATATCTCACGAACGAATCAACCGATTTTAATTTGCAAAACGGCATTCGACGTGGTTTTTTAAGCTTGAGAGCTGATTAGGTTATGAAATTAATCAATGTAATGACCAAAAAGATATGCCCAAAAAACATCATTTTTACCAATTGTTTTTTTCGGTTATTTTGAAATTTCTTGAAATCTACCGGTTCGAATCGGTTCAAACTTACAGGGAGTCTAAGTTAGATGGAACTCTTTGGAACGCTTTTTATTTCATTCCGATCGATCAAGCCGTTCAAAAGTTATAAGAGGTTTACATACATCCACACACACATCCACACGTACATACAGACATACAGACACCCTCGTAAAAATAGTCAGGGGAGGTTCCAAATACCTCAAAACGTTGAGATCCGATGAAAACTCGATTTTCGAAAAACGGGGTAAAACCAATAACTTTCCGATTTTAAAAAAAATTGTAATTTTTTTAGCGGGAAGTTAAAAAAACTTTAGAAAATTAAAAAATTCATAATAATGAAATAATTATCCTTCGTATAATTAAACCCACAATTTATCAATCTAATACATTTCCTGAAAACACGCAAAAGTGAAATGGAATCTCCAAAAGAAAGCTGACGTGAACGGGTAGCTAAAAAGAAATGAAAAAAAAACAGCCTGCAATTGGAAATTTCCACTAACGTGTCCCGACATAACTGATGTGTTGATATTAAATCTTCACGTACTTGACAATCTTGTACATAATAGCGAAAATCTACCTTAGAGCAGATGAAAAATGTTTTTTAATTCTTTCATCTTCCTCTTTCAGATTTGAACGGTTTACATTTTAAAAAATTGAGCATAAGAGTTGCAGTAAGTGTATGTAGACAAATTGATATATTTCTTAGTACCGTTGTTGTGAAAAAATTTAGTGTACACTGTCATTTTTATTCTTACGTATTTATTATAAAAAATGTTTGACTAACAAACTCTAACGAAAATTTACGATTCAAAATATTATACAGTAAATAAAAAACAGGTCAAATTATTACAGTACAGTCGACATCATTGGTCATAAATTAGATCAGATTTCTACGAGTAAAAAAAGGATTTATGAAAACTTGCTTAAATATTAAATTAGAAATTAAAATTTATTTTTTGGTGCTGACTTTAAACGTTATCTACGATAAAAACATTTTTATTGTGAGTAAATCCAAATGAAAATCGACAGAAATGGAAAATAATTATTACATTTAATTGATGTTATATATTAGGATGCTTTGACGGACATAGAAAAACCAACAGAAAAAAATGTTATAAGAGATATACCCCACTACTGCGCCGGCGGTAAGAAAAGAACTTACACGCATACTACAGTTCATCTTATGGCCGGTATATTATTACATATACAGGCACATGTATAAAGGGCAATTATTGTATTTTAACCATTTTTGAAACTATGCTTCCTAAGAGAAGGTTAAAACAACCAAACCAAAAATGTTACATTAATTATTATATTACATACTCAATAGTTTTGAAAATTTGGGTAAATAAAGAAAAACGCGTGTGTTAGTCAGTGAGACTGCCGGTAGAAGTTATACCTCTATGCACGCGCCCGGGTTTAGAAATTTGTATAGGAATGATTTAGCAAAATCATTATATATGCTTGAAGCTTGGACCTGCTATACTATAAACCCAACCTTCCGTGTCCATTTTATAGATTAAAATGCAATGTACAGTCAAAAAACAATTCACATTTAATAAAACTCTGTATCTTTCCAATAGTGTGTTACAAAATATCGCTTATCTTACTTACGTCAGTAAATTGCCACGTACTTTTAATAAAAATAAAAAAAATCAAATTTGGAAAAATTATTCAAATTGTTTGAAGTGAAATTGCCAACTCCAGCTGAGATCGGTAAGTGGTCTTCTCTACTGGCAAATTATGCCCAGCTCAGCCGTAGAGGGTAAGTACAAAAAAAAGTGAGTCGCGCCACTGATTTAGACGGTACAAATCGGAAACCCCTGTTGTTCCAGGCACTGACCTACCTCGCTGGAGATAAATAAATAAAGAAAGAATCTCAATCAAAATTATTAATTGAATAGGTGAGGTGAGTGGGTGATTGACTGAGTAAGACACCAAAATAGATCTATCTCGTATATTCACTATAATAAGAAAAATCACAATAAACCCAACAATATATATAGTGGTACGTAAGTATATACATATAAAAAAAATAATGCCACACAACTAATGGCACACAAAGCAAGAGTGATCACCCAGCGCATAGAATAATTAGAACCAAGATTAAAAAAAAAATTACAAAGTATTACATCCGCAAAAAAAGAAACAATATCTATATATACATATATATATATATATATATATATATATATATATATATATATATATATATATATATATATATGAAAGAGAATTCTTTGCTGGCTAATTAAATAAAGTAATTTAGATTATTGGGTATGCAGCAAAATTAAGGAACGAGTGTACTCTTATAAATTCTTTAATCCAAGCTTTCGGCTGTGGTTACAGCCATCATCTGGGAAGCTACAATACATTATAATTAAAGAAACTTAATAGTACTAATATGAGAAAGTGTACTTACAACTTTTTGAGAATGTTGTTAAAAAGGTGATATATAAAAACATGGATTATTAAAAAATGTAAAACATACGTAAGTATAACAACACATACAAATTGAAATAGATTAAAATTATTAATTTAACATTTACGTCGTATTTTAGGTTTGACTTTAAAAGTTAAGATGTTAAATTAACTTTGACATTGACTCAAATGAAATACCTAAAATTTGATATAAAGTATGTTTACCGAAACTAGCAACAACCAAAAACACAAATATATATATACACATATATATATACACATATACATATACATACATACATACATATACATATACATACACATACACATATATACACATATACATATATGTATGTACGTGCCTATATATGTATATATGTATATGTGTATATATGTGTATGTGTATGTATATGTATATGTATGTATGTATGTATATGTATATGTGTATATATATATTTGTGTTTTTGGTTGTTGCTAGTTTCGGTAAACATACTTTATATCAAATTTTAGGTATTTCATTTGAGTCAATGTCAAAGTTAATTTAACATCTTAACTTTTAAAGTCAAACCTAAAATACGACGTAAATGTTAAATTAATAATTTTAATCTATTTCAATTTGTATGTGTTGTTATACTTACGTATGTTTTACATTTTTTAATAATCCATGTTTTTATATATCACCTTTTTAACAACATTCTCAAAAAGTTGTAAGTACACTTTCTCATATTAGTACTATTAAGTTTCTTTAATTATAATGTATTGTAGCTTCCCAGATGATGGCTGTAACCACAGCCGAAAGCTTGGATTAAAGAATTTATAAGAGTACACTCGTTCCTTAATTTTGCTGCATACCCAATAATCTAAATTACTTTATATATATATATATATATATATATATATATATAAAGGAGTCGGAATTAATAATTCAATTAGGCTTATATGTAACTACGCTTCTCTAGCGCAGATGCTTTTGATGAGAGGCTTCCTGTAATAGCCTCACTGCTCGGGTAAAGGTGTCAGGCTGCGTTGTTCCAGATTAATACACCTGGATCAAGAATGATGAACCAGTCCAAAGGCTATTGTTCCAAAATAATAACCCAAGCCAGAGGAAATGTTCGCCAGATCCAAGAATGTTCGCCAGGCCCAAAAAGATTAGCCAGGTCCAAAAATGTTCAGCCAGGACCAAAAAAGATTAGCCAGGACCAAGAATATGTCCGCCAGGTCCAAGAACCCCTTTATGTAATTAGGGGTTAAAGCAGCCAGTCCGACGATGTTTTATTCCCACAACTCCCTGTATCATTTTTTTTTTCGTGATCCTATTTCGGTAGTCCACGAATCCACGTATCGAAATTTTTAGCAAATCATTCTCGTGAATTAACCAAATAAAAATCCCACAAAATGGAAATATCCAAGCCTACCCACAAAAAAAAAATATCACAAAAGGAATATTCACCAAATGAGGCTTAGATTATTGATAGTGTTAGCATTCAAAATCCTATTAAGGCAACCACGATGTGATCAGAATAAATGCACACACTGTATGGCGTTTCACTGAATAAATTCACTAATGATTATCAGCTGCTGATTCGTAGACGGACAAATTGTAAAAGGAAGAACTTTATGCGTATTCAAACCGAAAAATTCACTCTGCCGAAACTTCCTGGGGGGGGGAGAAGTGCGTTTTGTTGCCAACTCGATTTATTATTTCAATGACTAATTGAATATTAAATTATTAAACATAAACATGCCAAAATTAATTTAACTTAATAAATTATATATACTAATTATTAGATAAGTCACGAAGAATCACTATTTGCTAAATTAGTTATTATATTAGCTGATTAACACATAAACTAAGGTCACGGAAATTTCTTCATACGTCAACTAGAGGTCGCTCGCTGGATCTATAGTAAATAAATGTGTTTCGATTTTTAATACAAATTTCAGTTTCCCTTTTGGTAAATAATCAAATTTGGCACGTGACAAAATATGTAACGTAATGTAATGATTTTGACAATTTAATCCCATACAAATTTCCAACGCCGGGTGTGCGAATAGAAGTGTTACTTTAAAAAGAGAAAAAACTAAATGTACTAATTTAGGAATGACAAAAGAAGTTAAGTATAGCTTTTTAATGCTCTGTAGTATTATTTAACCGAACAAATATATGAAAAACATGCAGTGAATTGCACTTATAATCAATTAAAATTACTTACAATCACTTGAAATTTGAAAATTCTCAAAATAACTAAAAAAAATTTAAACGTTAAAAAACATTATTAAAGATTTGGAGAAATCGTGAACATTGGAAAAGGTTGTGAATAACTGGAAAAAGTTGGGAAAATTGTTATTTAATGAAAATCCGAAAAAAAATGAAATGATCAAAAAGACCGCTTATAACTTAGATATAAAACAGAGGCATAGACTTTGTCTATCAGTTCCACGATTTTGGATCTTTTTTTTTAATTAGACAACTTTCCTCCTTTGGATCTTTTTTGGTTTCAGTTCCTTAGAAATATGGTTGATTAACTAATTTTTTCTATGTTTAAATGAAATGGATTTCGGGATTTTTAGTACTTAGCACACATGAAAATGTAATAGTAACTGTACAAAACTTAAGGCAGACTTTATTAAGGTTATTTTTGTCACGAATTATTATTCATGAAACACTGGCTTCAACTTATTTGTAATATCTTGCAATTTTTTAGAAATCAAATTAATTGAGAGTTTACTGAACTAACCACCAATATATATAAACATACGTTATACAATTTAATTAACTTGGACAAAGACCTTATATCCTGGCAGCACTGAAATTGAAAACCGAGGACAGTCTTTGTACGGAATTAAGGGTTATCTCACTATAATGAATGAAACTGATTGGGTATATTTTGTCTTTCTAAAAAGACGGAAAATTCATATATATGGAAAATAAAGCTGATCAGAATGTGTAATTCATTTGGGTCAAATGTTTAATTAACAGTAATCTCTGTGGAATTATTAATAAAGTTATACTTTGTTTAACAATTTAAAATTTATTCGCTTCAAATATACTGTAATATAATTTTAGTATTAAAACAAATTGTTTTTCAATATAATTGATTTGATTTTATGTTAAACCAAATTTTGTCTCTACATTTTACAAATTTTGCCTCTATTTAAGCGACAGAAAAGAGTTGTATCGTTGGTTTTCGAACATTCCGTCCGGACTATAAATATTTTTAATTTATCTATTGTTATCGCGTTGATACGAAAGGGGATAGGTAATTGGGAAGGACAGAATGGGTCTCGTCGTGAGTTTGTGATTTTATTTCGTTGACTTTATCGATGAATTTGAAGAAATTCAGAGCTTTTCCGACTATCTTTGCCCTTCTGTTTCTGGGTTATTGCCAACTAGAAGAAGGGCCCTATTAAGGACCAACAAATTGCTCTCTGAAAGAATTTCGCAGTTCGACGTCATTCTGTGAAGACGACGCCATTTTGCTGTTCGGTTCCACGTCGATAGAAAATCTGACGAGAAGTCCTTGAGGAGTATTCCATTCCGTTGCTGTACCGATCCCCCGTCGTAAGCCAATACTCGCCCAACACGGATCTTCTGATTTCAGAAAAAGCAGAGCAGTCATACATAATGTGTTCTACTGTTTCCTCTTCTTGTTCGCAGCCTCTGCATAACAGAATCGCCGCTATGCAGAGGTGACAGCCTGAGGTGAGGATATCCCTACATACGGGAGGATGCACAATGGGTCATATGTGGCCTCAGTGCAGGCTGAGCACTAGCTCGCCCCTCCCAAATTTCCAGATCCAGATCCCCCGTCGTTAGAAAAATCCGACAAGAAGTTCCTAGAGGGGTATTTCTATTCCGTTGCTGTTCCGATTCCACGTCGTAGGAAAATTGACAAGAAGTTCCTACAGGGCAATTCCATTCCGTTGCTGTTCCGTTTCCTCGTCGTTAGGAAATTTGACAAGAAGTCCCTACAGGGGAATTCCATTCCGTTTTGCTGTTCCGTTTCCACGTCGTGTGAAAATCCGTCTAGAAGTAATAAACCATTTTAAACTGATCTTTCGAATTTTATTTTTGTGTCTGTACTTTGCGCCCTTTAATTAATGTTTGGAGAGAATCTAGTAGAACGCAGAAGGAAGCCACGACCCACGGGAGCTAGTCTAGGGTACTTTTAAGGTTACATAGTGCACGACTTAAGTTACTACAATTCTAACTTTAGTTCTAGATCAACAAAATCTATTCATATAATAAAACGGTAGAAATGTATTTGCTAGTATTAAAGGGGTTTTTGATGATTTTTATAAAACGTCGTTTCATCTGTACTTTCAGACAATTGAATGCTGCTAAAATAAACTAAAAAAAAGAGTGTGCGTGTAACCTTTACGCGCGATTGAAGTAAAACTTTTTGACGTACGTATCGGAAAATAAATATTTAATTACAATTCAATTATATTTATTGTCTATATACTTAACAAAAAATGAGATGTTATATTTATATTATTCATTAGAAATAGGAATTTGAAAGTTATCATTATTTTTTATATATGAAATAATAGGTTTATGATAACTAAAATGTGAAACATGGATTTTACTCTCTAAATACCATTAATGTATTTGAAACCGTTTGAAAATTTCATAAATAAATTTTGAAAATTTAAGCTCCTTCCATAGCTGAAATCACACCGTTACTTCCATCAGAATCTTCCGTTATAATCTAACGTTAGAGTTACCCCTAGTCGCACCTAAAGAAGTTTTGCTTCAATAAGAGGTAAACAATATTAAAAATATACACACATTACGTTTAGAATGTGTGATTTTGTAGCTGTATCTACCTTATTGTAATAAAACACAACACAAGAGCCTTCGATAGTTAGATAACCATTTCATTTTGTAGCATTTTATAGCATATTCCATAAAATTTAAAATCCTGAGTTGAGTTTGTTTTCTTCAGTTCTACGAAGGATCTGTTATTGCTGGTAAAAGATCAGCCATCCTGACTAGTGGTTTTATGGCCTTTATGGCTACCTAACCAAACCTAAAATAAGTATAAGCAAGTGTTAAAACATTTCGAATATTATTATTTTATGAACAAAAATGTGCAACATGCTTCTTTACTTAACGTAAAGCTTCCCTATAAACAATTATTTACTATCATAATATGTATGTATGTATATAAACTTACTTAATCAAATCATAATGAATGTCGCTGTCTCGTCTTTTTTTCATTTTCAATTTTCTTCAAATCTTTCTGGCGCTGATAATATGCCATTTAACGTTCACAATTTCTTTTTCTTTTTAGCTCTTTAAGTCTATAAAACGAAAATAGCTAGGTATAAATAATAGGTATAAATAATTATGTATAAATAGTGTAATTACACACCAGAAATAAAATGTATGCATATAGAGTAGGTACTCACTCATTTTCATTCAATATTTTTTCATCACTTTCTTCATTAATAAATCCACTTTGTTCATTCATATTTAAAACAAACACTTTATACACAAATTTAAACTATTTACCACCAAGGTATTTTGTTTGAAAAGCTGTCAATTCATATAATTACAGATTTAATTTTATTTAATATACTTAGTAGGCGGAATCGTGTTAGTTATTTTGTATCAGGTTTTGTTTCCGGTACGCGGTACATTAGAATGACGTCACGTACGCTAGAATTACTGAGTTACCCCTAGTCGCCGCTAAAGAAGTTTTACTTCAAAAATGACAATTCCTGACATCTATTGCCTAATAGATCTTTGACAAAACGTTTATGAACAATCTTTCTTCATTAAATCGCGACTCGTCTCAAGGACACTTGTCATTAAACGCATCATTTCAAGAAAAACAGGTTTCTGTTCTCGCCGCATGAGCTGCTAAAGTAAAATGTTTGCAAAACTTGAATAACATTATACGAGCAGAAAGGTCTTAAAGAGTTTCATATTTCACGAGCGAAGCTCGTTTATCCAGGTACTATTTATTAAACCCAGATTAAAACAAAAAAAAGCTACCTACTATGTAGAAATTATTTTCAGCAAAAATAAGCAACATCCACAGATATTTATTTTAAGTATATCTATCATCTCCGTAAAATAAAAAAATTTCAATTACGGGAAGACTCCATTTGACAAATTTATGCTTTTTACTTAAAATTTAGCACAAGTATCATGTATAAATTACCCGCTTTTAGAAATGGGTCAAAAATCTTGTTTAAATTCATGAGTTTCTAGCAACGTATAAAATAAGTTATTGCAAACAAAAATGAAGGTATTAATACTTCTCAAAAATATTTATTACAAATAATTGTTAAGCTAATATTCTGGAAATAAAACGGAATAGTATTGAAACTAAGAACTAAATTTTTATATCTTTCTGTCTGTGTTCACTGAAGTCGATAAGACATGACACTGTTACATTTTCTTCCATTACATAGTTTTCATGAATTTGAAACTTCTTGATTTCCTAAAAGTAGTTCTACTACCCTAGTTTCAGTCAAATGCAACGATAGTTCATGCACCTCATGCAATCCATCCATTTTACTTTCCGAAAATGGTAGTAAAATCCGGTCGATTCTAAAGGGTTTACTGAACGTTAAAAGTTCATTTTAGTCGTAAATGGTGTTGTTTCCGTAGGTATAAACCTCGCGCTTTACTGTATTGTATCGATCTACTTTTGATCTTAATGACAACACGCCAAAGAAAACATAATCTATCTTTGGTATAGAAAACTTTGAATATACCAGATGACAAGAATATAACGTTTTAAGTATAAAAAATATTAGTCATAAATCATTACATTTATCACTTTTTATTACATGTGCAAAAATTCTTCGCCATCTATTTAATTTAGAGAATAGAGTAAAACATTATTGGACAAAATTGTTTAGTTGTTACTTAGATATGAACAATAGAATATGTATATAATTAATTACTCATTATTTTCTAAGGTTAGAATCTATTTCTGTCAGCGGTTAATTCAAATAGCTCGATTATAATGGTGAATTCTAATAAAAAAAAATTAGAACTCAAAAATAACATATTTGCCAATCTCCAGCATCAAGAAATGTTCAATTGGTTATACCATAGACAAATAATACCTAGGTGAAGCGTTCCTAATTGAGTCCGTTCTCCTGGTGTAAGAGAGAAAAAATGATCGGAGAAGTGTTTGCTTTTCTTTCTAATTGCCTGTACAAAAGTAAAACCACTAGCTGATTGCTACATAAATATTCTTGCACTAGGAGAACAGGTTTTCATCGGTACGAGCAGTAATTATTCTTGCATCCTAAGCTGCAAACCAAGTCTCAGTCAGAACGATGTTATATGGTTAAAGCTGACTTCAAGGAGAAGCTTAAGAAATCTCTGTTGAACTGATTCTTATCTGTTTATAAATTTTGGTAATTTTTTATTTTTTTAAAAACCTTTGTAACATTCTTCATTATTAGCAAACGATTATTTGACATATCTCTTATGATATTTTTGAAATTTTTAAGTTAGTATCACATTTGACATAACTTAAATTTAACGACCGAAAAGCGAAATGATGACTTAGCATTCTTAGCTTAGTTGTCAGAGCGTTGCTGAGTAGAGACAAAGATTGCGGGTTCGAGTCCTGCTGGATGAGCCATTTTTCAATTTCTCCTTAATGTCATTTAATATATTTTTGTTTGTATACTTTCAAAAATCCTTCATTAGCAATAAAATTCTTTAACATATAACTAGTCTATCATTGATATTGGCTTCTACAAGCTTTCCTTGTTCCTCCAAATTCCTCCGATCACATTCTGGATCTTCTGTGTTATCTTACATGCTTTTAAACATAATACAAATAAGTTTTCAGCTATAAAAATTTTTGACACAAATTAGGAAATTTGGTGTGGATAGTAACAGGTTACTGTGGAACAAACACGAAAACGAAAACAAATTAATACACAAAGTTACAAAAGCCCTCATGGTGTGCAGAAACATTGCTGGAATTGGGGCTGTAAGTCAAAAACATTGCATTGGATGTACACGGCAATAGTGAGACCAATCATCACCTATGGGGCAGTAGCTTGGGGCACGACAGCTAATCTGACCAAAACGAAGACAAACCTCTCGAAGATTTAGAGACTAGCCTGTGCATGCTTCACTGGAGTAATGGGAACATGCCCACTGCTGCAATGGAACTAATCCTAAATCTCTCTACATATTCAAGTAGAAAATGTAGGAAAAAACAATATATAGAATGGTCAAAGAAGGAATAATCAAGGAAAGACCTCGAGCACTTCAACTTGATCAAACTTGGGAAATGCCCCAAGATCACATACCAAAGAAATTTAACTTTGTGAGAAAATTCACTACAAAACTGCGAAGTAAATCTGAATGGGACAAAGACACCATATTGGGTCTAAGCCAAAACGCCATAAAATGGTATACGGATGGCTCCAAGACAGATAAAGGAACGGAAGCAGGGGTTTTTGGACCTATAGTCTGGCCGTCGAAAAGATGGAATGATCACGAGACAAATGTACTCCTTATTTCAGCCCACAGTTTATATCATCTTTGGTATGAGTACAGTCTAAACTATCCTTCGTTTACTGCAGTTTAGAAGGTGTTACATCGTAAGATTAAGCCGTTCGAATGCCCGTATTCACTGATCAAGAATCCTTGAATTCCATCTTTTCAGCGGCCGGGGTATAGAACCAAATACTTAAAAAGCCAAGGCGTACCCAAGCATCTTTCAAGCGGAAATCCGTGCCATCGAAAGATGTATAGAATTTAATATGGAAAGGAACTATCGTAGACAAAAGATTGTAATCATGTCAGATAGTCAAGCAGCCATCAAAGCCCTGAATTCGCACACAATCAGTTTAAAGATGGTCTGGGTATGCCTAGGCAAATTAAATGAACTAATGAATTAGTGATATTCTGCACTATTATCTTTCTATGAGTTCCAGGACACATAGGAATAGAAGGAAACAAAACGGCAGACAAACTAGCAAAAGAAGGATCTGAAACCCCATACCTGCAACCAGAACCATCCTGTGGAATCAGCAGTGGTACAATCTTAGAAAAACTAAAGAAAAAAATGGATAGTGAAAAATCCAAGTACTGGAACGATCTATTAGGACTAAGACAATCGAAGACGCTCCTGGGAAACTACAACCAGAAGAGATCTCTCAACTCTGCTACCGTAGTAAGAAGAACCTCCTTATTATAACAGGAATATTAACCGGGCACTGCCGATTAAGAGGGAACATAAAGAAACTAGGATTGGTAGATGAAGCAAACTGCAGATTCTCTGACGTAGAGGATAAAAACCTTAATACAAATACTCTCAAAATGCATTGTATTCTAGGGTCAAATGATTCAGAGACGATTATCGAAATTTGTTACCAGTTTATTAAAAGAACTGATAAAAAAACGGATATGCATTAATGCTACTTCCGACCAAATACAGGCGCCACCAGCAATGCTTTTTTTTTGTCTATAATTTACATTAATCCATTAGCTTTACGTAAGAATTATTCTACTGCAACTAGTTGCACGAATTTTGCAGATAAGGCCAACTTTATTAAATTTAACAATTTTTCAAACAAGCCTCAGCAATTTACAAAAACATTATATATCGCATTTTTATTAATATAATTTTTTCTTATTCCTGGACTAACTCTGTAGATATGTAACTAACAGTAATATTTGAAATAGAAAGGAAACTTTGTCGTATCCCTTCGACTGAACTAACCCTACACGCGAACCTGGTGTATTAGCCCACGGCAACATGCAAGAACACTCCGGGTTTATGGGTAACCGTGACGGTGCAATAATCACCGGGTCATGGTGTCAAAGACCCTTTCGGTGCCGGCAGGTAGGTCGTCGACATACTCGCGCTCGCTTCACCGTAGGCTCTGTGCAGGAGTTGAATGGGCCGATACCGATATGATTATGTTATAGGGAAATTGCAGGCATTTGGAAAATGGCAGGCTGTTGTAGGGACTAGAGAGGTTGAAAACGAAAATTGGAGAGGGTCGATTGCTTGAGTGCACACGAATTGATTTGAAATTGTTTTTTCGTATATCTTGCGCGTTGTTCTTTTCTTTGTAGCACTTCTTAAAGTTGAGGTTTATGTGTACAGGAAATTTATTTGATAGTAATGGTTTTAAATGCATTACATATATATATATATTGATTGGTACTCATTACTTTCTGAAAATTAACAGGTACAACATACGAATACGAAGTTTACCAATAAAAATTTAAGTTTTGAGCTGTTTTCAAAGATTGTTAGTTTTATAAATTAAATGATTAAATTTTTGCCTTTCTAAAAATTAGATCAAGTAGACGTAAGAATTTTTGAAACTATTGACCAAAATGGAAACCATCTCGTTTATTCCTTCTCATATAATAGACGTGATTGCATATCGATTTAACTTTAATAAAAAAATGTTCCCTGTGGTAACTTGAGCCATTTTAAGATGACATCGTCAAGTCAGTTATCTTAAACTATGTTCAAAACTAGTATATAACAGGTTATATACTTAATTCACGATTTAATTATTACCACCAGAATAACACTTTTGGTACAAATTTTCACATATTTTACGTAAATGTTAATCACGCCTAAGTCTAAATAATAAACTGCTGATCTGTAAATGTGTACTGAAGCCCATCTGGACGTATGGCATTCAAATCTGGGGAACTGCCAGTGAAACAAACCTACTCAAGATACAGCGCTTTCAATCAAAAGTTCTAAGGCATCTGTGCCAAGCTCCTTGGTACATTTCCAACATTAATATACATAAAAATCAAACCGTCAAAGAAGAAATTATTTCTTTGTGCTCCAAGCACCACAATAGACTAAAAGTTCACCCAAACACATTGGTCACCAATCTTCTGACACCCCTACAAAACATAAGACTAAAAAGACCAGAAACTCTTGACCTCAACACTAGAAACTAATTAATCATACCAATTACCAGTGTACTATTAAACTCAATTCAACTAATTATTATTAATAACTGTATGAATCAAATTATTATTGTACTCTCTTAGGTATTCACCACTGGGTGAATACTGGCTGTGTCACTTTCTTAACACTCATAATGATTGTTTATTATTTTGTATAAAATAGATCGCAATAAAATGGAAGTCAAAAAAAAGATATGAAGGCTTTTTAGAGAAGCTTATATGATGCTGCTAATACACGAAATATCAATAACGACTTTAAATCAACTGTTTTATGGCACACGAATCGTCATATATTTGATGAAACAGACTTTTTAATAAAGCATATAGTATTTGATTAGCTTAAAACGCAAGAAATCCTATTAATACCATAAAAAATGATTAAACTTAAGTCCATTTAGTAGACCTTATATGTAGATATAATCTCATTAATTATACATAATGAATGTAAATTTTGCTTTCTTGTAAACTCTAAACTCAAACATGATTATAATTCTATATTAACAACTTAAGAGGTATGTAAAGTATGAATAAACCTTACTTTATTTACATAGCATTAAGACACTTTCAAGTTTAAAAAATTGTAATTTAATTACCTCTGTTTTAGATGAGTAATCTCAGCTGTGGAAAACACGAAAATATGGATAAATTAAAGATGAGAAAAAGTGTTCGCCTACGAAAGATGACATTATTACCTATCCTCTCTCTCTCTCTCTCACTCCTCTCTCTCCCTTTTTGAAAGTTTTTTAAAACATTGAAAACTTCCAAACCTTTTTTAAGCAAATATCAAGAGATGAAAACAGTTTTGTTACTGTATTTTAAACCAGAATCTGAAAATGGAGGTCCTTGGCTTCCACTTACTGCTATAAGATATACACGTTACAAAGTTACAAGGAATACTCGGTTTACTAAGATATGGAGGATCCTCTGGGCGGGCGGTAATGTTGTTCCGCCGTGGAGTCCAGGCGACATATCGTCGTAACGTCTAAAATCGAGAAGGAAGAGGAAGTAATTTTGTATTTTGGAAGGCTGCTTGGGTAAAGGTGGTATAGGTGTTTTGCTTTGCGAATAATGGCTCTTCATGTGGCAAGAATGTAGGAGTCTCTGAGGAAGAGTAGAGTATGACATCGACAAGAGGTAGAATAAAAGTTTTGTAGGTATGAAGTATGGTTTTGGAGTGACATCTTCCGAATCTACCACCTAAAGCAACTAGGAGGGACGCTCGCCTGATTTGATTGATGGTAAGTTCGACGTCGGTGTCCCACCTAAGCGTTCAAGTAAATCGCACGTGCAAGTTGCTATAAGAGATGTAAGTATAAATATTTTTAACCTCTGTTGTCAATACCTACAAATTATTAATATAATTCAATGTTGAATCTAGGTTTAGGTAAGTTCTCAAAACTAGACAAGAACCTGTTATTTTAATATTTAATTAAACAGTTGTTTTTCGATCCAATATTATAAGAATCCACATCCACAATTTAATTAGAGAACCTTTTCTGGACGATGTAAGTCATGTTTGCTTATCGGTGACAGAAGCAATTACTGCTAAACTCTGTTAATTTATATTTTCCGTCCAGAAGAATAAGGACCAACAATCACGTTGTCCCAGGATTTACAGAAAAATAGACAGGAGAGAATAAATAGACTGTCTATTAATCAGGATACTTAATTCGATCTAAGGATGCTGGCAACTCATAGTTTATTACTTTGCAGTAGGTAATCTTGACAGTGCAAAAAGTACCTACTCAGATACAGTTTCTGTGATTTTAATTTCTTTATTTTGTGGCTGATTTTGGGATTTCTGCATAAAAATTTAAAATACTTATTATTCCACTGTTTTCAATACGATTATGAGTAAAAATTTAACATTAAAAAAAGTTTTATCATTTTTTTATACATTTTATTTTTATTTATTTTAGGTCAAAAAACTTTCAAAAACACGTAAGGCTGTAGAGATTCAATGTAATAAATAGGAACACGAAATATCGTAGAACTACTGGCACACATTACTAAAATAGTTACTCTTTACAAAAAAAATTAAGTATACCAACAAACTACTGAATTAGTCTTTAAAATTACGACCAATTAATAGAAATGTTAAAAATCATAAATCATATTTAGTAGATATCAATAAGCTTCAGTGGTTGTTTCCAAAGAGACCAAATCCAGAGTTCGTGTTTGCACATACATAATTCTGATTATCATTCAACGAGATGCCAAGTAACATGAATATTTATTGTCTATGTCAATTATTAAAAGCTAAATTAACCAAAATATTCAACAAGATTCCAAACACAAATATTTACTAAGAGTAAATGAAAATCTGACATGGAAAATTCAGGTTTAATGTGAAAAGTATTTAAATAAATATTTTTGTTACTTTCATAATTACGCAAAAAAATTAACAGTGATGAAAAAGACCGATGATAAAAAATAATTTTTAATTCGTTAAATCAGCATCAATGTAATATTTCTTATTCTTAATTAACTATACCAAAATAACTGACAAATTATACAAATCTGACTTAAAGTGTTGGGAGCGCTATTAGGAACACAATGATTCCAGGATAAATAAAAAACATAAAACCAAAACCAAACTTTTTCAATTATGCTGAAGAAAAACTGGAATAGCATTGCAGTGAAAGGAGCTAGTCTAGTACGTATTTCTTCTGCTATAGATGTGTAAAGGTTGGTTGAAAAGTTTTGAAAGCGACACCTATTAACCAATAGAAAAAATTTATACGCTTTTGTAATATATCACCTTTCATTTAAATATACAAAAAAATCTATTTTGATTCATTATTTGTTTAAAAGCAACTTAAAGTTGAAATGTGAGTGTATTTTGTTTGAATGGAAAAGACCGAATATCGTGCAGTAACAAAATTCTATGTTTTGAAAAATTTATGAGCAAAAGAAATTTATACAAAAATGATGAAAGTCTTAAAGGAGTCTGCTCCTTCATTTCCAACTGTGCATTGATGGGATTAAGAGTTTAAACATGGTCGTACAAGCATCGAAGATAAACCACGTAGTGGACGTCCAAAAAGTGCAACAACACCACAAATCATTGTTTGACTAGGTGTAAAATTGCTGATACTATAGGGATATCACTGATATCAGTTAAATGAGTACTCCATATTTTACACGAAGAATTACATATAAAAAAGCTGTTCGGTATTTTAGTGCCGCATTCGTTAACAATTCAACAAAAACTGAATCAAAAACAATTTTTTTCAGCGTAATTTGGAGTGTTTTAAACAGAATAAAACTGATTTTGTGCGTCGTTTTATAACTATGGATGGGACTTGGAGCTACCATCAGGATCCTAAACTGAAACAGGAACGTTTACAGGACACTGAAGCTGGTTATTCAGCTCTAAACAGATAAAGTCAGAACCATCATCAAAAGTCACATATATTTTTTTAATGTAAACAATAGATTGTAAAATCATGAGTGAATATCATATGATATTTATTCTAAACAAATATAAGTAGGTACCTATAGCTTGTTATAGTTAAGAACAGATTTTTACTTATTACCTCCCTGTATATGTTGTTCTGATTAGAAATCATTTAATGATAATTTTGTTGATAAATTTAAATATAATAAGTTGAAGAAGAACTAGAAGTACAAAAGTCAAAAAGTTATAAGATCAAATGGTAAGCGTATTTTTTTCTTTATTTTGTTTAGGGCTGTTATTAAGTGTTATTTATAGTTAAGTTTCACCATACTCAAAAACTATGCAAAGTAGACAAATTCTATGTACATATAAAGCATTTGAAAATTTCAGGATAATTCAAATTATTTTAAAGACTATAACAGGTAAGTAATAACTTTAATCAAGTCTCTAAAAATAACAGATCATAAGGAAGACTAACTGCTGTGTAAAAACGGAACAAAAATTAACACATCCAGATTTATCGTATTAAAACCATATTTTTTATTTATGGTTTATACACACACACTTATTGGATTTTCCGATCTAATCCCTACCATTAAAAATCGTAATCCTAAGAGCAGACCTGTATATTAAATTAAGAAACCTCTTCAAACATTTCTTATTACTTAACAGCTCAGTAAAAATCAGTGCTTGACTAAATAAAAATAAATGTAAAAATTTATTCGCAGACTATCAACCGAGCCAAAGTATCTGAGTTCATAACCTTAAAAGCACTCTAAGAAATTGCTTGAACTTAAATATTCTGTGTGAAAAAATACCTCCCATATTATCCCTATAACACCAGATTAAAGATTTTAAATTTAAAGACAAAACGAACCTGAAAAGTCCAGAAGAGCGTCTGCAAGTGGCTCTACAAAAGAATTCATTAGAATTTATTACGGTTCAATTCTTAGGGGCGCAATAAATTTGCATCTTTTACGGCTAAGAAAAATCAGGTTCGTAGATATATTAATCACCGTAAAAGTGATTATTTGGTTTATCGAATAGAACTATTTAAACAATTAACGGTTTATTGTCTCAAAAAGATTTCACAACTTTCGACGTTCTGAGCATATTTTAAATATAAGTAACATATTATTTTAAAATACCTCTCATACAAACAAGAATTTATTAAATGACATTAATTGAAAAATTAAATTGAAAAAATGTCGCACTTAATAGGACTCGATCCCTCAACCATTAATTTTACTAAGTATGTTTTGGATATGCATGTGCTTACTAGAGTTCCTAAATATACCTATATGAGAGTTTTAACTTTCTAAATAAAAACAAATTCAAAAAAATGAGACAAACATATGAAGAATATAAAAGAGTACGAAATAAATTAATTTCAATAGCAAGAAGGAAGAACATTGGGAAACATTTTCAAAAGACCACAACTTCTATGGGATGCAAAAGGAAATTTGGAAAATGATAACAGGTCAAAGAGCAGAGATGAAGGAATTGTTAGAAATAAAAAAAAAATAATACAAATACATGTACAACTTACCCAAAAACCTGTATCAAACAGATAATAACACAGAACTGGGAACACCAGAATTAGAATCGGATGAGCAAACAGAAGTTAAAAAGGAAGATATAACACTTTAAACAAGAAGAAAAATCGAAAAGCACCTGGGACAGTTGGAATAACTATTGAACTTTTAAAATACGGAGTAGAGAGACTTTACAAAGAATTGAATATCTTAATAGATAAAATAATAAATACAGGAAGAATTCTAAAAGAATAGAGAACCACTCAAATGATAGCGTTTTTTAAGAAAGGTGATAGGTCAGACCCCAGTAACTATAGAGGGATAAATCTACTGAGGACCATATTGAAACTCACAACAAAAATACTAATGGAGAAAATAATGGCGTGCATGAATATATCGGATGAACAACAAGGATTTAGTAGTGGAAAATCATGTAACGATGCAGTTTTTGTGATAAGGAAATAGCGAAAAAATCATTAGAATATAATAAGCTAGCCTTTATTGTTACATAGAGCTAGGAAAGCGTTCGATAAATTATAATTAAAAGATGTAATACACCTACTATATGACAAAAATATACCACTGGATATCATAAAACTAATAAAAAACATATATGTAAGAAATAAAATAGAAATGAAAGTCAATGGAATAATAACAGAACTCATAGAAGCAAAAACAGGAATCAGGCAAGGAGTTTCACTAAGTCCCCTACTGTTTAACATAGTGTTTTATACAAGAAAAAATACTCTGTTATGCTGATGACACCGCGTTAGTAGCAGAGTGCGAAGACGACCCATAAAGATTACTGCACGAATTCAACATTAACTCAACAAAAAGCTTAGTAATAGACAAAGAAGCAATAAGATGCAAACTGGAGTTAGACAATCCACAGGTTATGACTTTCAAGTACCTGGGATTTAATTTAGCAGCCGACAACAATATCAAAGAAAGTAAAAGGTAAAATAATTAAAGCCAGTAGAACAGCCGGATGGCTTAACGACACAATTTGGAAAAACAAACACTTAAGAGTGAAAACGAAGGCCAAATATATAAGTCAGTTATTAGCCCAATTATACGGCCGAAACAAGACCAGACAGAAGCGATAGGCAAAGACATCTAGAGGCCAATGAAATGAAGATCTTAAGAAGGATTGCCGGAAAAGGACTACAGGACAGGTTAAAAAGTGAAGAAATCAGACGCATGTGTGGGGTAGACAATATAAATATCTGGGTAAAGAACAAAATAGAAGAGTGGGATCAACACATAAGCAGGATGTCTGAATCAAGGATAGTAAGAATTACCATGGACAAGTCGCCGTCAGGTAAAAGAAGTATAGGGCGCACAAGGAAAAAATGAAACGACAATTTGGGAGTAGGATAAAAGACACAGTTGAAGAAAAACAGGCAGCACTGCCTATAGAGAAGAAGAAGAATACCAAATACAGATTGTTTAATTTAAAAACTATTTTAAGTATGTTCGAACTTTTCTGATTACTTAAACTCACTTGTAATCAGTTGCAATCATGCTCTGAATTAATATTTGAATTTACACACGTATCACGTGACGTATCCTGATGTCACGTTTTCACAGTTTATACGTCTCACCGATTCAGCCACATAGGTACACCGTAGACAGATGTAAAAAAGCAATGCTTCTAAAAAAAATTATCTAACATTTAGTAAGAGGAATTGATAACACCACTTTTGGTTTAACGTATTTTTAAACAAATTTGACTGAAATTAAATATTATTTGTAGCTTGAACTTTATTTTATCAGATTTAGCGAATACCACTGGAAAGATTTCAATCCAAATTCTCTCCTCATAATCGGAGTAGTAAAGCACGGCTTGATTGGAATAAATTAATTTCATTTTATGAATCTGGAGTCTGTAGAATATTTCAGCTTTCCTATAACCCTAATTATTTAGTCTGCTTATCTCAGAAGTTGTGAATGAATTAATCTTCTACGAAACGAGAATCTAAACGAGGAATGCAAAGCGAAATGTTTCTGTAGAAATAAAGTATACTACTCGTACACTGAAAATAAGTATATTAATATTGAATATTAAAAAAGTATTTTTTTACATTTACATATTTTTATAGACGTTGTGGAGATAATATCCTTCTTAAAGTTATGAAGTCATGAACATTGTGTTGATGGTGATATAAAGAATATAATAACAATAAAATTTTTAATGCTTATGAAACGTGAACCTAGATTATTCAAATTTATTCAATCCTTTCTTTACTACACTCTAATCATAGATCAAGCTGGAAAGCCCTGTATATGCAGTTAGTAGGTAATCAAAATATTGGGTCAGACCTGTTAAAATAATCGACATATATACCTAGCATTAGCAATAGTTTTATCAAAAATAAGGAAAACAAAAATAACAGGATACAGAACAGTCTTCATACCAATATAGAACTGACATTTGGAATACACTGGATATTACAAACAGTATGATGTGGGTTACGATAAATAAAAAGACTAGATAACAACAGAAACGATGTGATAAGAGAAGAATTGATAGTAGAAATATTAAAAAATAACATAAAAGGACAGCAAGTACAGGATGCTTGACACAAGACCTGTAAAACAAATTGTGTAAGCGAAATACAGAAAAAAAGAAAAAAAAGGAGACTACAGAAGACTTGGAACGATAAAACAGGACAAAGGTGTAAAAATAGAACAACAGTTAGTAGAATATCAAAAAATAAGACAGGATGGAAAAAATTTGTAGACAATAAAGATGGCTAGGATTCGATGATAAATAACCATGCTCTACTCTTTGCTGCAGCTCTTCGAGGTTATTCACAAGAGTGGCGTATACGACATTTTTTAAGTGTTTCCAAAGAAAAAAGTCAAGGTGGTTTAAATTAGGTGATCTTGCAGGCCATGGTACAGGTCCACCCCTTTCTATCCATCTTTCTCGAATAGATCTGTCTAAATGATCTCTTACGGCAATTGGAGTCTTTAAATAGATATCTAATAATTTAACTTAATTATCTAGTTTCTATTCTTGAGAATAAATCGATTTAGAAAACCACTTTCCCAGAAGCAGCAAGCAATAAATACAAATTAGCTGGAAATTTGAACCCAAACATATGGATACATTTTCAATCATAGTATGTTAATTTAAATACATTTTGAAATATTATTCACATGCTAATTTCAGTCTCGAGTTGTGTGTGAAGAAAAGGTATGTGTTTGAATACTCAACTATTCAGAAATCTAGTCTGGTTCGGCCGAATTACCGTTTCCAAAAAGATGCGAATTTCTGATGTATTGTTTCTGATGATTTATAGGTCGTAATGAAATATAGATGGCGTCATTTGTCTGGCTAAATTCGAAGTATTGAATTGCTGCCAGTTTATGGGGATGACCAATAGGGTCTAAAAACAATAAATTTGATTTATCAATCTGAGAACGTGTCGATATGTTAAATGATTGAATATTTTTTATATATAACCACTTTTCATAACAATATGGAAAGTTAAGAACTAAAAACAATTTTATTACAAAATACTAGCGAACCTTTTTTAACAATTATTAAAGATAAACTAAAATAAAATCTAAAAACACTATGGTTCATATTAAATAACAATTTTAATATAATTAACAAGATACGTAAAGTTTAAAATGACAAAAAATGACCTTCTACGTATAAATATGTAATTATAATTACAAAAGCCAAAATAAGGCTGACATTAAGGTAAAATATCAGCTAGTCTATTAAGCTTCAAACAATTTAATCTGTCTGATCCTCTTCTACTTACTTAAATAAACAACAAAATAAAACCAGAAGACTGGTGAAAAGACGAATACTTAAATCAACTACTACAAGATTAAAAGTTTGATCAAATATATGCATTTAAATTTCGCGAAGTTGCATAAGTCAAAGAATAGAAAAAAGTGGTTCTAAGGGAAATCAGTGTAGCTATAGGAAAAATGATAAATAAAGTAAAGGTAAACGAAAAAAGTAAAACAAATTAATTCATACACATCGGAAAATTAATATTTAATGAGAAATAAAAAAAACATTCGGGGGTTTGGGGGTTGTTTACACATGCAGAAAGCCTGCCATTGAGAAATGGAGGCTAGGGAAGAACCAGAAAGTGGTGGGAAAAAATTACCGGACAAGCGACAAGGCAAAGTCTTCGTAAAAGGACACTCGGTGAAATTTACCGCAGAGCTGTTATAACAAAGGCGATGTCAGAATGATTGTCAGTATCTTGACAGGACATTCGGTTCAAAAAACACCTGAGCCAGTTAAATTTGGCAGATGAAGACATCTGTCGATTCTGCCAAGAGGAGGAGAAAATTGCTTTTCATCTACTATTCCAATATGAAGATCTTGCATTGGGAGAGGAGAACACGGCTGCTCCAAGTTACGTGGAGAGGACACTGTCAAAGCTATTAAGTGTTATTAAGAGGACAGGTCTAGACAAGGTACTCTAATCCTATTCTAGAGATGATGTTTGTTTACAATAGGTCTGTAAAGGTTGCAGTGATACAGGATAACAGCCAACCAAATGAATATGTATCCATCTGTTTAAGACAGAACAATCCCAAAGCAATTTCAAGGAGAATACAAACATATTACATTTTCTACTTTATAAGCACTCTTTTGTTATATGTTATCAACATTAACACTACTAACACCAAGCATTGACCTCTTTTATCCTTAGAACCATCTAAGCACCTCTTTACTCAGTTAAAGTTACTTCAAGCAGTATGCCAGTATCTTCCAAAGACCTTGTATAACAATCTAAGCCTATACATTATGCTTTAATTGTATAGGCTTTGGTTTTCAAGGGTTTCCCTTCCAATCCAAAAATAGATTTTTTCAGGAAAAATTGGATAAATGTTATTTCTTATTCAAGGCAAGGTTAACACGAACAACTCTCATAAACAGAATAGGGAACATTAGTTTGTAGCACTACACTTAAAAAAGCCTTTGGTTCTTGAGCAATTGCAAATACCTATTATTGAACTTAATAATTGTTCGTATATAATAAAGATTTAAAATCTGAGTTTAGTTGAAAATAGATCTCTTCCCATACCTACTCTTTATAGCATATTTTTAACTCATCCAGCGTATAACATCCTTTTCTGATTATCCGTAGTGATAGTATAGTATAATTAGACCCACTTGGATAGGAATTATTTTTACGATTTTACCAGGGGAAACTCAAAAGAACATCATTATATGAACGAACCTAGTAAAATATCTATTTAATGTTGCTTTTAACTTCCCGACTCACACCTGTACGCCCATGAAGAGAATTCTTGGAAATTCGAAAAGAGCGTTGACCACGCCTATTCAAGTGGTTTTGGATAAACTATAACTCCATTTTATTTTATGTATCATTTGGACGATTTACTATCTTAACTATGCAGACTGTTTTGCTTCTTTGAAAAAAGTATATTGTGGCGTTAATGGAATAAATGGCGACAAAAATACAGTTTAATAATGAATTGAAATTTGTTTTTTTATTTTCTGTTTCGTATAGAAAGAAAACCTTTTATAACGATATTAACGAACTGAAACGAAATCAAACCAATGAATGATTCAAAATTTTACATTTATAATCCAGAATATTTAAAATTGTGCTAACGGTTATAATAAAACTTCGGTTTATTAATTAATATGGAAGGCATATTTGTATTGCTGCCATATGCGATCCAATGAATGTCCGCTTTCGGCATAAGCGAATATATCTCAGAATTTCAGATTACACCTAGTTATCCCAAAACGGAAATCAATTTGAAATTCCTCAATAAATCCATTGTGTGAATACGACATTCAAAGAACGCGATAATTTAAAACGATCTGCGGGATATGTCCCCAACACATCAATTTCAAAAAAAAGTGGGATGAATCCTGTAGGTACTTAAATAACGTACCTACAGCCCACAGAGGCGTAGTTCTTGCTGATTAAGAATACAAATGAAATATTATTGTTATGTATTTATTGAAGGCATCCGCCTAAAAGAAAGACAATAAAAATTGCATACAAATGTAACAAATAACACAAAACCTAAAGTAAAACTAAATAATCTAAACAATGAAAACATAAGCTTCCTGTAACGCATATCTTATCCTAGATTTTAATATGGGCAGTGAATCATTAAATATGTCAATATGCACCTTTGGCTAATATGTATTATAAAGTCTCTGGCAACGAGTAAGAAGAAAATGATACCCATAATTGCTGGAATGATAGTTAACATAATATAAATTATGATGCCAGTACAGTAGCAAGTGTTCAAGCAAATACCACTTAACAAAAAAGGCAAATCAGTGTAACCATTTACAAATTTATAAAGAAAACACAAATCATAAACTTTACGGCGATACTGCAGTTTCACTATATTTAGCTGAGACATGACATTCACATAAGAGTACTCTGAAAAAGTAAAACGGTATTTGTGATAAGCATAATAACGAGCAAATTGAACCTGAACCCTGTGACAATAGTAATAAGGCGATCAAACTGGAGTACAATATTCTAAACTTGATCCGACAAACGCTCAATACAGGAGAGAACTCCAAAAGACAAGTCCTTACTATGACGTAATATAAAACCTAAATTTTTAAAACCTTTATTTACAACAGCATTAATATCTTAACGAGAATTTAAAGAACAGAAATCTAGTAAATAGCTTATAACTTTTTTTTAGGTTATTCATATCATTCATTTCTGTATACCGTTCGAAACAAAATTAAAGAATAATTGGTTTTACAACAATTGCGTTTAATAGAAAATATCTGTCGAGGTAAATACAAATAAATATATGAAAACATGAAAGACAAATTAAACTGAATTACACATAAGTATATTAGTTTTGATGTCACGAAGTTATCGCTCAAATGTTTATTTTGTTGCTTAAAATATGAGTGCTTAATTAATACAATTTTTCGATTAAAAGATATTGGATTTCGATACTTTTATACTATATTCTTAATTGTAAGTTGTTTAAAGATGAAGAATTTATGGATATTATTTGTAAGCATAATAATTTCGGCATGTTGTCAAGGTAAGATATAATTTTTATTTAATTTTAAATGAGGTAAACACTATGTTTAAATTAACACTAAATAAATCTTTTTTTATAGATGATTACCTACAATTAAAAAAATCTGTAGAAAAATTTGAAAAAACTACAAGGATTCCTCCTTACTTAAAATCTGAGGTCTGCAACAAATGCTCTTTTATTGCTGAATATCTTGTATCACAAAGAAAAAATGGAATGAACGATACTGAATTTTCCAATGAACTCTTATACTTTTGTAATGTATACTCTGGTCAAACAACCAGAACGTGTCAAGGACAGGTGGAAATTTATTTGGTAAAATTTAATTCCTCTACAACAAGTAGATAGCAGATATGTTTTATTCAGATCTGATTTTAGCCTACACTTCTTTATATAATTGATAACTCTCCAAACTTTACTGCATCTGATATATGTGCACTAGGGTTTCCACACAGCAACTGTGCACTTAGTTCAAAATTTGAATGGTCTATCGATATACCTCCTCGAACAACACACCTCAGCAAACCAAAAGTATACTTTCGATAAAATTATATAACACAATACTAACATATTATTTTATTTTAGCCGCTTGGCAACAGAAAATTTAATATTTTGCACATTAGTGACATTCATTTTGATCCAAGATATACTCCAAACAAAACAACAAGATGTAACGAAAAAATTTGCTGTCAAGATGACCAACCAGAAGCAAAATCTGAACAAGACAGATGTGGTTATTGGTCTTCTTATCATAAAGCGGATATACCATGGAGGCTTGTTGTAAATGCTTTGGAACAAACTAAAAAACATGTAAGTCCATTATATATAGTACCAGCTGAGTCCGTGACTCCCTACGCGATTGAACTTAACAAATAGTCTTTTTGACCAGTTCTGCTAACTCAGGTGATTCCTGAGCCGACAATGACCTGCCAAGAAACTGACAATCATTCTGACTAATAACCTGTGTGTACACCCAGAGGTTCATTTTGGGGTTTAGGCTCCAGTTCTTGCCACATATTTGTCAACATCTACTACGGGTGATTGTATCATCGCGTATGACCTTCTCGATGTGCTGCGTTCATGATAGCCTCTGGTCAAACACCACACCCAGGTATTTGGCTTCTGTGGCCATTGATACCAGCACTTTAATCAGCGTTATTGGTTTTAAACCTTTCAAAGCCCTTTTATTTGTGAATGGGACCACTGATGTTTTTTTTTGTGGATTGACTGTTAGACCTTCATCCCTGCATCATATTCTTGCGGTCTGCAATCTCTCTAAGACTATGACCAAAAACCTACCCTGAACGACTATGTCCAGATTATCTACAAAACCTAGGCAGTGAAAGCCTTCACTGCGGAGTTTCTTAAAAAGGTCATCCACAAGTGCTGACCATAGCAGAAGCTCATTTTAAATAAACAGATGCAATTCTCGACTGTTTCTGGTGTAATTACAAATTACGGCTGGCCAACATGTTCGTCGTCTTCCAGCGACTCACCACCCTCTTTGAACCGTGTAAATTACTCTTGGACGAAATAAACAACCATCACCATAAAATTGTTTTAACAATCGATGCGTTTAGGTAAATATTTTAACCAGTTTAAAACAGAACTTAATATTAGCTATTTGTTCGATGATCATTTTTCGACCGATGTTAAAAAGGTACTATCACTTTGAGAGCAACAACTCGGAGTGAAATGATTCAACTGTCATGACAGATGTACCTATCAAACGCCATTATTAATAACAGATTAGATATTAAAGTCTTACTTACCTCGTATTTTAATTTTTAACACTTGATATCATTATTGCTGGTAATAAAATATTAAAACAATAATTCTGTTATTTAATTCATGGTTTTTCAGGATTACGATTATGTTTACTTCACAGGAGATTTTCTACATCACAGATTTTGGATTACAAGTGAAAGAGGCAACGCTAAAATGTTGGCTCAGTTATTAGATGCTTTTTCTGAATATTACAAAGTTCCTGTATACATCGCACTCGGAAATAATGATCCTCATCCAAGCAATTTGTAAGTTCCCTTTTGCCAAAGTTGTTTGCAAGGAATGGAATCCGCAAAACTTTGTGACTAAACTTTTATAAAACGTTTACAGTTAGCACATTACAATATCACAAATAGACTTAAGAGAATTTATTAAAAATTTCGTATAACTAATCTGTTATAATGTTGTTATAGCTACTCTGAAGTAAAGAATTCAACGGTATCTACGCAATGGTTGTATGATCTTTTATTGCAAAAAATTTCTAAGTGGATACCAATAAAAGAAGTTAAAGAGACAATATTAACTGGTGGTTATTATACAGTATCACCACGAAAAGGTTTTAGAGTAATAGTGTTAAATAATAACATAGCCAAATTTGATAATTTGTAAGTTAATCCTTTTTTTTTTCTAAACTTAGTAATGTTTTAACAATAATCCAATTTTTACTAAAAAGCCATTTTTTTTCCAAAAAAATCTTTCTTTTCTCAAGACTACTCATTTAGTCACAAAAGAAACGCCATTTCCACTAAAAATATTATTTTCTCCAAGAAACCATGAATGTTAATGCCCGTTTTATCATAAAATCTCATATAAAACATACCATTCAAATATATATGTTTCTGCCAATCGATCATCGATAACAATGAAAATCGAATAATTGAAATATTCACAATGCAAGTAGAAGGTGTAGGTATACAAATTCCATTAATTGGTTCCACTTTAAAAATCCACGAGTGGAAACATCTATTTCGATGTTGTATTTTAAAAATTGATTAATTAAAGGGTCCAGTCGAGGCTTTTGTATTTTAATTTAATTCTAAAAATGTTCCACATTGATTTCGTTTCTATAGAAGCTCAATGGCCATGTCGATATGATATTTGTCCACCTAAAATAGAAATTCATATCTAGAACGATACATATCCCAGTGCATATTTTAAATATTTTCTTAAGAAAAAAAAACGAGGGAAACCTTGCACTTTAATCATGTCATGTCTTACTCTACAGTAGTGACAAAATAATTTATTTAACCTTCAGAAACATCCCAAATTTAAATTTATGAGATTATCGTATATTTTTAGATGGTTGTTAGATAATCCGCATGATCCTTACGGTCAGTTGAAATGGTTAACACAAGTACTAAAAAATGCAGAAGAAAATAATGAAAGAGTTCACTTGTTATATCATATGGGAACTGGAAGAGCAGATTTTTATAAAACATGGTCTAGAGAATTTGGAAGGATACTGAATAGGTAAAAAATACTTGATGGTGACCTACTAGTTCATTTTATTTCTTCTGACAGGTTTATCTTAAATTTGTTAGAGACTATATTTTTTACAGAGATATCTAAATAATATTCAATACCTTGCAATTTGTGTTTGTTTGTTCAGGTTTATTACCGTATAATCCATATGGTCTTTCCTAAAGAACCTCAAAAATGTAGAATTTTTTATGCACAACCTGAAAGGAAACATGTTACGATAGTACTCGAACCACATACTTATGACACCTCTACCCTAAATTTAACAGCAAATTGTCAACACTCTTGAATTTTTGAATTCTTAAATTCTTTCAACTGCAATCATTTTGGGCACTAAATTTGTTTTTTTACAAGATCAATGGTGCTAGCTGTCATTGTTGTATCTTAGTGTATCTTTGACATTGCCACCGTATATAGACAAGAATAGTAGGATCACTCTGCCCTCCGCCTTTAAAGTTCTTTGTACCACTTTTCCCTTTGGTTTGCCGACGTTTTTGTGTAGTTTTGTGAGAACTGGTGAGCAGCGATGCCAACTTAACCGATTTTTTGGTAGATCCATCGATTTATTTCTTTTATATTCTGAAGTTTTTTTTCTATTTAAGTTCTGTGATTTGTTTTTTTTTATTAAATTTTAGGTAATTAAGTGTAATTAATTAGGCGTGTGTTCAAGGTTATTAATTTTTTACTGTTTTCTGGGCTTTTTTCAATTTTCAATGTTTCAATAATTAATTATGTCACTTTGTAAGGACTGTTTGCCTTTTGTCTATCACAATTTCATTCAGGAAGAGCAATTCTCAGATGAACCGCTTGGATAATTCAATCTTAATCGTGGGATGTGTGAATTCAGCATGTGTGAAACTATAAATTAAATTATAAATAAATTGTTTTAGATTTTCTGACATAATTGCGGCCCAATTCAATGGACACACACATAAAGATGAATTTTATATTTATTATAATGCAACTAATACTAGTCAACCTCTTAATGTATGTTGGAATGGTGGATCCATTACTACTTACCAGAACTCAAATCCAGGTTACAAAATTCTATCTATTGATGCAGATAATTTTGTAAGTTGTGTATTTTGCATTTTAACTACATTTGCAATATTTTGGATTAGTTTTAATAGACTAGGAGATTATAAAACGAGCACATTAAAAGCTAAATGCAATATTGATGTGTGTAATAGCTACTTATCTGTACTGAACGTCAAGTAATATACATTTTCCGAAGATGGAATTTCGGTATATGTAGGTATTTTATTAAAATAGTAGAAAAAATCTGTGTTTGGCCGGGCAATATCTTTCTGTCATACAAGACTGGTAGAAAATTGTTTTTATCTAATTTCTATCATACTTCGCATACTTATTGATTTTCCTGTTTTATATCTTACACTTTTTTATATTTCTCTGCCAACTTCTACTATATTTATTCTAAGATCTACTTGTAAGACCACTTTTTCAAAAGTCTGTTTGTTATTTAAACAGGGCGTGATTATGGCTATGGTAACTACTCACAGGCTGCTACAAGGCGAAGCTCCCATAGCCTTATTGTGCGGAAAAGAGCAAGCAGGGCTATATGATTGGATTTTTTTTTACAGAGGGCCAGGCTTAGGGGTAGTCCATGGGATTGCATCGCAGCTAGTACAGCTTATTGTGCACCCTCATTCACAGGTCCTCACTCTCCGTCAAATCCCAGGTTCTTAATGAACCAAGAGATCCTTTTGACTATGGTTGCCCGTTCTTTCCTTTGATCTCCAGTCGGTAGGCCAAGGGATCTCACACGCAGACTTTGCAGGGCTGGGCACATGAATATCACGTGGAAGGCTGTTTCCTCCTCCTCACCGCATTTTCTACATAGGAGGTTTTCAACTTGAAATCCCATCTTATGTAGATGTCCGCGGAATACCCAGTGGCCGCTGATGATGCCAATCACTTTCCACAGGGTCTTCCTCCTCAACCCAAGGGCATCTGCCGCTATAGCACCAGTAGGTGTCTGCAGCATTCTCTTTGAAAGTATTTTACCTTCTGTTCTTTTCCAGCTCTTTCGATGTTCTATGCCCATCCACTGGCGTACAGCTCTTCGTGCTGTGTTGTAGGCAATACCACACGTCGGCTCTGGGCCAATGAGCGGGCTTTCAGCTCTTTTGTTTGCCCACTTGTCTGCTCCCTCATTGCCAGTGATACCTTTGTGCCCCGGAAACCAACTAAGGATAACCTTGTTGTACTCTCCCAGGGTTTTCATGGCCTGATGACAGTCCCATACTGCTTTAGAGGTAAAGTCAAAACTGTCAAGTGCCATTAGCGCTGCTCTACTATCCGAGTTTATGTATATGGTGTGGCCTGTCATACCACGCTCCAAACACACTCTTGCACACTCTGATAGGGCAACAACTTCAGCCTGGAAAACAGTAGCCAGTTTACCCAGGCTTACGCAAAACTGCGCCTTGGGTCAGACTCCATATATTCCTGCCCCAGTGCCTGTTGGCTTTTTCGAGCCATCCGTATACCAAGTGATCCCCCTTTTCATATATTCAGGTTCACCTTTCTCCCAGGCAGCCCTGTCAATAAGTACCTCACATGGCTCCTGTGATGCCAAGACACGCTACTCGCTGGATCTTTTGTAATCTCTTTACAGCGGTAGTTTTTATCACCTTGGTCCACCAGACTATCGAGCCATACATCATCATCGGTCTTGCAACCCTAGTGTATAGCCAGTTAGTCATTTGTGGGCACAGACCCCATGTCTTCCCAACTGGCCCGTCTCATCATCATAAGTGTGGTCTGAGAGCGTTGCGTTATATGTGCCAAATGGCTGATCCAGGTGAGCTTATCGTCCAGTCTTATTCCTAGGTACTTGAACTCTCTCTTAACCTGGATCTGTTTACCGAAGAGAGTTGGTACCCTAGCGATATCAACATTTCTCTTCCTTGTAAATGGTACCATTACAGTCTTCATTGGATTGACCCTCAGACCCTCCTGGTTACACCACCTTTCCACTATGAACAATGCCCTCTGCATGTGTTCTAGGCAAGTGTTCATAAATTTTCCTCTTATTAGGACAACAATGTCGTCAGCATATCCTTGAGCGTACATTCCCTGTTCATTGAGCTCAGAAAGGAGGTCATCAACCACTAGATTCCACAGATTCGGTGACAGGCCGCCACCCTGTGGACACCCTCTTTGTGCCTTGACCTCCTTTACCGTTCCACACAGAGATGCTTGCGCTCTCCTACTTTCGAGCATGTTGCCTATCTACCTCACCACAGTGTTTTCCACATTCCTTGATACCAGCTTTGACACAATAGAGCGAGTACTAGTGTTTTCGAAAGCTCCTTCTATATCAAGAAAAGCAACCACCGCTATTTCCCTATTTGAGATAGCATCTTCAATCTTGCAAACCAGCGCATGCAAGGCTGTTTCGCATGACTTTCCTTTCTGATAGGCATGTTGGTTCGGGTGCAAAGGACGGCTTAAAAGGACCCTGTCCTTTATATGTCTATCCACGACTTCTCCATGGTCTTCAGGAGAAATGATGTAAGGCTGATGGGTCTAAAAGCCTTAGGCACAGCATATGTGTCCCTTCCAGGCTTCGGTATGAATACCACCCTAGAGGTCCTCCATGCTGTTGGTATTACTCCACTGGCTAAGCTGGTCCTGAACAGACGCACCAAGGGGAGTATCAACTGGTCCCTACCTTCCTGCAGGAACACAGGATAGATGCCATCGGTACCAGGAGTTTTAAATGGTTGAAATGCCCTAAGAGCCCATTTAATGCCCGTAAAGGTGATCACAGCCTTAGCGCAATCCCAGTCCTCCTTTATCGTCCGCATCCTAGTCCCTCTCTCCACATCATTTTGGACTGTGTTCTGCGGTTGTAAGGATCCTGGGAAGTGAGCGCTTAAAAGGCACTCTAGCGTTTCTTCTGGGCCGTCCGTATATGTACCATCCTCTTTAAGCATTGTGCCTAAAGGATTGGTTTGACCTCGAGCTAAGACTCGATGGAGCTTTGCACATTCAGGAACACTTTCAATGTTCTGACAGAATTCTCTCCATGACTCTCTCTTAGCTCTCCTTATTGTTTTGTTATATACAGTGAGCACCCTTGAGTAGTTGTCCCAGTTTCCTGTACGATTGGATTAAGGTGGATCAAATAATGAGTATTCCTCGGGACAGGATAGTCCCTAGGTATAACTTTGCAAAAAAGTTTAGAGTAGAATTATTAGAAAGGGATTCATGAAACAATGCCCCCTATTCAAGGGGTGTCAATTTGGTATATCGTTGGCTTCAAGACTGAGAAAGGCACAGGGTGGGGTATATAGTAGAAGACATAGGATGCAAGTCCAGTTAATGGCCATGCAAAACTGTGCAACGGAAATCATAAGTCAGTGTATAACGGATAAAAGCGTAGTCATATACTCGGACAGCCAAGCAGCTCTAAAGGCGATAGTCTCGGCACAAGTTAGCTTACATATGGAGTGGGACTGCGTTAGGGCCATGACACATGCCACAAGTCGAAATTCTTTTACACTGGCATGGGTACCAGAAATTGGCCCTAGCGGAAGCTAATAGCCGAATGATTGGATCAAAACTATTCGGCGGAGTTGCTAACACGTTCAAAAAACCAGCCATTGAGAAATGGAGGCCAGAGAAGGCCCTGGAAAAATCAGCGGGCAAGCGGCAAGCACAAGTCTTTATAAAGCTGTTATCACAAAGGCGAAATGATGTCAGAATGATTGTCAATCTCTTGGACATAGAAAACACCTGAGTCAGCTGAACTTGGGAAATGAAGACATCTGTAGATACTGCCAAGAGACGGAGGAAACGGCATTTAATGTTCTGTGCCAATGTGAAGGCCTTGCATTAGGAGAGGAGAAACCAGCTACTCCAAGTTACCTGAAGAGGCCACTGTCAAGGACATTAAATCTTATTAAGAGGGCAGAGCTGGACATTCTGCTCTAATCTAATTCTAGAGATGATGGGTGCTCACAATAGACCTGTAAATGTCGCAGTGATAAAAGCTAATATCCAACCCATATTTAAACTTAGTGCCGAATCAGCTTAATTGATTTGCCATTTCTGAAACAGCCAACTTTATATGAACTTTGTAACCACTTGAAATAAAATAATACCAATATGTACACCTTTTAAGATTTTTCACAGAAGTAGAAAATTTTTAAACCAAATTCAATGGCACATCTTTCCTTAACAATAATAAGATAAAAAAGATAGAATGGTGGCTCCTGTACTTCTTCTATAGTACCTTCATTAAGTTCGAAAAGAAGAATTTATACCTCGAGGCCCAATTGTATGTCAGTGACGTCATTGTGACTTAAATGCAAGTGGAACCAATGCGAGGTTCGAAAGAATGCTAGTTGGCATGTTTAACTTAGAAAGACTTACTATCTTTGTCTTATTAACGAGCTATAGAAAGTGATACTTTTAAGAAAAATGTCATTACTAGACAACATTATTAAGTAAGCGTTAATCAGACAAAGATAGCAAGTGTTTCTAAATTAAACATGGCTACTAACATTCATTCGAACTTCGCATTGGTTCCACTTGCATTTACATCACCATAACATCACTGACAGACAATTGGGCCTCTAGGTATAGATTATATTTTTGATAAACTAAATAAAAAACTTAAAAAATATTTTAGGGATTATTAGATTTTGAAGAATGGTTCATGAATCTTACTATGGCAAATTTAAACTATGACAAGACTCCGAAATGGTGTAAATTGTATTCTTTTAAAAATGCCTATGGAGTTAAAAGTATGGAAGCAGATGATATAAATAATTTAGTTTATAATTTTACTGTAAATCCAGATTTATTATATCAATATTTCAGGTAGGTATTATATATATATATATACCACCAATATTCATATATAGTAGTACTTAATTCTAAATATTGGAAAACAAAAATTTCAAATTTAATATTAACAATCGTTCATTTTTAGATTTAGAAGCCGAAATAGTGACTCTTCTATTGCTTACGATTGTGATGATACCTGTAAAAAACAATTGTTATGTATCATGGTCACAACAGACCCGCAAATTAATGCAAACTGTGCAAAATTGAAACATATCTATGATAATCAAAAACTAAGTTAACTTATCTAAATAAATTTTAAAAACTGTGAACTGTGTACTTTTTTAAAAGCTTTATCTAATCTGATTAGTGATCTGAGTGCTTATTAATTGTGATTGGATTTGTACATCGGCGTAGAAAATGATTAATATAGCATAAATATTAATAAAAATACCATAGTTGATTTATACAAAGATTTCAAACAGAACAATGCAAATGTCATCTTCGAGTTAGCTCAGAGAAAGTTCCATTAACCCAAATAAACAGGTTACTAGCATATTAAAAATGAGAATATATAATATGTACATATACATACTTACGTGTATTTCGTAAGGGTAGACTATTTCAACATTCTTCAGTGAAAATACCAATGTAATCGGTTGTATTTGCACATAATAGGGCGTGAGAATCATTGTATTCAGTAGCAATAAAATAATATGTGATGGGTATATGAATAGAAGTATAATGTGAAAAAAATATTTTGTAAGGGGTTTGGAAAAGGCTTATAAGAACTTGAATAGCTACAGTTGCACCATAACTTATTCTAGGAACAAAATTCTTTTACCGAAATAGACTATAGACATTATACTTAGAGCTAGATATCAAAAACTTTTTTTTTTCGAAATATCTCTATTCTTTTTGTTTTATACATAAAAGTTTAGTATAAATTTTTGGAGTTGACATAGTGAATAGTACTAAGAATATTAATTTCTAGTGTAAACATCATTGTCATTACCCGTCTATTTTCTTCATCGAGTAATACTCAGAAAATAAGATTATTTTTTGGTGATCTCCAATAAAGGATACCATTTTCCTTTTCTATATAAAATATATAAGATGAAACATGTATGGTGTTAACTTATGTATTAATTATTACCAACACGACGAGTTTAACTTTGTTATTACCATATATGAATATGTAGATATGCAGTTATCAAATGTTGTAGATCTAAAACTGAACATTCCAAATTTGAATTTGATGACTACTATGTGGAAAATAACTGCTATGTGGAAAATAACTGCACTTTTCACAAAAATGTAGGCAGACACAATAAAATAATGTATATTGTACACTTTTTTCCAAGCTATAAAAATATTTAATGAAAGCAAAATATGTAGCGACGGATTTTAGTTTTAGTAATTTTAATTAAAGCACGGTAGATGTATTCAACCTCTTGAAATTATTTAGTAAAAAAATGGGAGTGATAGCAGTTTTTTATATTAAATAAAATTAATGCAAAGGAAAAGTTCTTGTTGCAACGAGACCCTTATGTGTATCAAAATAGAAAGGTGCAATAATTATTAAATTAAAATAGTCAAAAATGCTCTTACTAAAATCGTTATACATGCTAACAATCGACAAAGAATCGTGGTGTAAATTTTTAGGAAAAACGTTCTCTTACACACTTGATAGTTCAATTCGTGTTCACGGAATTGTAATCCCACTGCTATCAGGGAACCACCACCTGATGCTAAAGCCTAGGCCACACTTGGACGCATTGTTGCGAATCATTGTTAAAGTGCTGAGTCTCATTTGAATTACGAGTGTGCCTATTCAGCCTTGCAACATGTCCCCTTATATCTGGAGTGTATTGCGGGTCTACGTGATACAAGGTTTTAAATCCAAGTGTGGACTAGGCCTAAGAAACCCATGCAAGAGTTCACGTCTTTTGATGGACCTTCGCGCCGAGATTTTGCGAATACGAATTCTTCCAACATGCAATATAGCTCAGTCTATCTGTGAAAATATCAACGATTTCACGGAAAAATCTTCTTCAGATATTTGAAGGTTCTAAATGGTGTTTGGGGGGTAGTAGATAAAAAATCCGTAAAAAGGTACAGCTAATTATGCTTTGCTTTTTTTTTAAACAATTTCAAAAATCGAAAAACTACTTTTTCTTCAATAAAATTTTTCTGTTACATTTTAGAGAAAAATAGTTCAAATAAAAGTTTGGGATTTTAAAGAGTTCTTTAATTCAAGAGTTGTTAAATTGAATTCCATAAATAATTAACTGAGATAATTGCAAAAAACCCTTAAAAACACCTATTTTCGAACTTTTTAATTAATTGTTAATAACTTTTTTTTGTGCATAATTACATGGAATGCAAATACTTAAAATTGTATCCACTAATGAGTTTTTTATTTGTGCAAAATTTCAGATTGGCCAAATAATTTCTAAGTTATTTAATTTGTTTAATAAGGTTGTTTTTCAGAGAGCCAATGTTTAAACATCTCTGCTTGCCCATACAGTGACTCTAGAGGTATTTAGCAGGTCGCTATCGATTCTTTGAAGCTTAATATTCCAGATAATTAAAAAAAAATTGAATTTTTTATCAAAATTGTTATTTAAAAAACTGTTTGAAAAAGTGGTTACTTTTTAGCTTATAAACAATTAAAATAACTTTGCCAATTTTTGTTTTACATACTTCTAAGTAGACTTTCTAAAAATGTGGTAAAAAACACACATTTTTTTAAAAGAAATAACATTCTACGATAAATAGGAGCCAAGATAGCAAATTTTTTTTTAGAACCATATCTTCATTGTTTATAAACATTAAGAGCTGAAAATTGAACTGGTTATAAAAGACGATCTAATTTTTATGATCCAATTAATAGCTTGCATGAGTAAAGAAGGAGTAAAAAGTTATAACTCGTTAAAGTGATGGTACTCATAAAGTACAGATACGAAAAAGTTGAAGGGGAATTGCTTGAGCTCAGTTTACGGTACTTCAAATTAAAGCGCGCTGAAAAAATTTGCAATATCTCGGCTTCTATGGCATCTAGAGCCTTAATTTTTTTTTAATCTGGGGTAACTCAATAAAATAATGATTACCGTGCTATTTTTATTCCCTGGAAATGCCGGGAAATCTCGGGAAATTCAGAAAGTAAATCTTTTTATATAAAAATTACTAAATTTCTACATAAATTTTAACAGGATGTTATACAACTTCCTCTTTTTTCAACCAAGGAAAATTTAAATTATTAAATGCACCAACAGTAATTTTAGAACTGATAAATATTTTATATACAGAAAATACTAGTCACGAGGAACTTATGAAGAATGGATGCGATATCATCGTTTTTTTGTATTCTGCCACAATTGATGTTACTTATTAAAAACGCACAATAACAGAATGTCATTAAACGAATTACGTTTTTTACAATTTATAAGAAACATGGGAAAAATTCTTTCAAATTGGAAAATTTGCCACCAACAGAAGGTGTCGGTTATCAACATGTACTTCGCGTTTATTTTCAATTACAACTTTGGCTAGGTAATAATTTGGATGCTACTAAATATGGGTGAAAATAACTGACAATGGTTTTGAGCCTATTTATATACATTAGATAGCTTGATTCCGGAAGAAACAATGAAACATATTACGTGTAAATGTTCAACGGGTTGCAAAACTTTAAAATGTGGTTGTAAAAAGCATGGGATTAACTGCACAGGTCTTTGCACAAACTGTGCAGTGAAAGAAATTGCAACCGCGCTGCAAATAATCTTGACGAAGATATTGATGCAGAGCCAGATGATTTATTACAAAAACTAAATATCATAGAAGACGACGCAGAAACTGCAGCAAAGCGATTTAGAAGCGAAATGATTGATTAGAATATTTTAATCAAAATATATCAATAATTTTTAATTTTTATACTAAAATTACATACAGACTATTAAGTAGTATAAAAATTTTACTTACTTTCAAAAAAATTAATATTTTCATTAAGTGTAGTGGTAAAATGAACTTTAAAATAAAATTTATTGTGATGATTTATAATTATTATTATATATTTATATAAATAATGTAAATTAATTAATAAAATTTAAACAATTCTTGCGAAATAATAGAGAAATTTAGTAATTTTTATATAAAAAGAGTTACTTACTGAATTTCCCGAGATTTTCCGATTTTTTCGGGGAATGAAAATAGCACGGTTATCATTATTTTATTGATTAAAAAAAAATAAGGCTCTAGATGCCATAGAAGCCGAGATATTGCAAATTTTTTCAGCGCGCTTTAATTTGAAGTACCGTAAACTGAGCTCAAGCAATTCCCCTTCTACTTTTTCGTATCTGTACTTTACGAGTACCATCACTTTAACGAGTTATAAATTTTTACTCCTTCTTTACTCATGCAAGCTATAAATTGGATCATAAAAATTAGATCGTCTTTTATAATCAGTCCAATTTTCAGCTCTTAATGTTTATAAACAATGAAGATATGGTTTTTTTAAAAAAAAATATGCTATCTTGGCTCCTATTGATCGTAGAATGTTATTTCTATAAAAAAATGTGTGTTTTTTACCACATTTTCAGAGAGTCTACTTAGAAGTATGTAAAACAAAAATTGGCAAAGTTATTTTAATTGTTTATAAGCTAAAAAGTAACCCCTTTTTCAAACAGTTTTTTAAATAACAATTTTGATAAAAAATTCAATTTTTTTTTAATTATCTGGAATATTAAGCTTCAAAGAATCGATAGCGACCTGCTAAATACCTCTAGAGTCTAGAGTCACTGTATGGGCAAGCAGAGATGTTTAAACATTGGCTCTCTGAAAAACAACCTTATTAAACAAATTAAATAACTTAGAAATTATTTGGCCAATCTGGCTGAAATTTTGCACAATTAAAAAACACATTAGTGGATACAATTTTAAGTATTTGTATTCCATGTAATTATGCACAAAAAAAGTTATTAACAATTAATTAAAAAGTTCGAAAATAGGTGTTTTTAAGGGTTTTTTGCAATTATCTCAGTTAATTATTTATGGAATTCAATTTAACAACTCTTGAATTAAAGAACTCTTTAAAATCCAAAACTTTTATTTGAACTATTTTTCTCTAAAATGTAACTGAAAAATTTAATTGACGAAAAAGTAGTTTTTCGATTTTTGAAATTGTTTAAAAAAAAAGCAAAGCATAATTAGCTGTACCTTTTTACGGATTTTTCATCTACTACCCCCCAAACACCATTTAGAACCTTCAAATATCTGAAGAAGATTTTTCCGTGAAATCGTTGATATTTTCAGGGATAGACTGAGCTATATTGCATGTTGGAAGAATTCGTATTCAGTAACTAAAACCAGTCAGTACAAAAACCGTTACGCTACTGTTTAAATTAAATATATTTATCTTTGTTACACGCATACCAAAATTGTTTTGTCGTATGTATGCGAATGATATTGTTTTAAAATATTTCCTTATTCTTACTTCGTTTAGTGATATATTATGTGATTATCGAAAAGAAAAAGATAGCTGTTATCAGTTTTGTCTTTTATTAAATACTGTATCTCAACGAAGATATTTTATTGTGAAATTAAATTTTTGTTGTTTATGCATTATAATATGTTAATTATTTATTAATAAACTAACCTAAGAATTCATTTTTCACTAGATTTACTAATACGACAGAAAATGAGGATTTTATTGTTCCTTATTTTGGTGATAATAGTTTCTGTGACATCTACAAATTTCGAGAGGAAATGTGAGTACCTATATGTATTTATAAATTAATATTTATTACCTAAAGTACAACGTTATTTTATTTTATTTAACATGTAGACGATTGCAATTTTAAAATAAATTAAACAGTGAAATATTGTGGTTTTTGGTACTGGATCTTTAAAATGAAACCCCAACGTTTCGGTTATATATTTCTCCATCCTCGGGCTCGGGGTAACTACAATCTATACATATAATAAAACTGTAGAAATGTATATGTTTGTGCGCGCATCACATGAAAACTACTGATCCTATTCGAAAGCGGTTTTCAAAGACGTATTTGTCTTCTTTCAACTTAACATCTGGTGTATAAAACTTTCTTCCCCCACCCCTTTAACGGGGTAAGGAAAGAAATTTTTATACAAAAAACAACACGCCACGCGAACGACGTCGCGGGTACATTGAAATAGAACCCAAAAATGTGGTTAGATTTTTTTGTCTGTCTGTCTGTATATTTGTGCGCGCATCACATGAAAACTACTAATCCGATTCGAATGCGGTTTTCACAGATGTATTTGTCTTCTTTCAACTTAACATCTGGTGTATAAATATTTCTCTCCCATTCCTTAAATGGGGTGGGGTAATAAATTTTTATACAACAATCACACGCCACGCGAACGACGTTGCGAGTACAACTAGTCGTATATAAATGACAACAAGCAACATACAGTACTAATTAATACATTAAATATAAAGTGTCTACTTACGATATTAAAAGAATCATAAATTTAAAAAATATTAATAAATTAGAAACTAAAAAATTATCAAGAAACAGGCATTTAGGTACTCGCGAAATTAGTTTTTTTGTCATAAAGGTATGTTGTGATCCAACATGAACCAGTCTACATATATATCTATGTATTTAAATAAAAACAAGGGAAAAACAAAAGAAAAATTGAGTATTTAAACAATGGAAGGAATTTATCATATATAGACAACAATGAATGTTCCAAACTAGGCGGAAATTCAATTATAGGTGAAAGGAAAAAAATTGTTTGATTTATTATCACAGAAAGATTCAATCCCACGGATCGAATGAGCTAGATTTAGCAATTCTACATTTTTCCTATTATTAACTGTATTAATACAGGGAAAACAAAAAAAAACAAATCGGTATTTAAACAATAATAGGTATTTAGCA
Source organism: Altica lythri (assembly GCA_964028335.1). Lineage (NCBI taxonomy): Eukaryota > Metazoa > Arthropoda > Insecta > Coleoptera > Chrysomelidae > Altica > Altica lythri. The sequence continues at coordinate 7,979,696 of OZ034801.1, read as the reverse complement.
TGTGTAAACAATAACTGCAGGAAAGATATAGAAGAGCTAAATCTAGCATACTATCATTTAATCAGTCGGATTGAATCTTCCTGTAATATTAAAGAAAACAATTATAGAGAATTTTCTTTTTTTAAGCACTCATAAATATTTAAAATAATTCATTGACTTTGAATATGTAAATCTTTATGTTCAAATTCCGTACACCACTGTAACAATATACCGCAATCGCATCCCGCTCCCGCTCAAATTATTCTTAAAACAAGCACCCGTGCAAACAAATAATGATTAATTGCATGTCTCAGTAAGGCACATTAACTCGTTGATCAAATAGAGCATGCGCCGATTCGTTATAGGGGCGGTCTTTAAAACAATACAGGTGTGAATCGGGAAATTAAATGCAAAATTAAATAGAAATTTTAATAGGTTCTTTTGAGTTTCCCCTGGTAAAATCGTAAAAATAATTTCTCTCCAAATGGCTCTAGTTATACTATACGTAAAAATAATGTTAAATTGAATTTTCTCCTAGTTGAGAACATGCATTCTTTTTGAAATATGATAAATACCTACCATTGTTTAAATACCGAATAATTCTTCTATTTTTCCCTTCTTTTTATTTGGATGTTCTTCTTTTTTTGAATAAATACATGTATATATTTAGATTTATTCAGGTTGGATTATAATATATCTTTATTTATGACAAAGAAACTAATTTCGGACGTAAGAGTCTATTTTTAAATATTTTTCAAGTTTTTATTTTATTACTATTATTATAAAATATATTCAAATAGGGGTGACTTGACCCATATGCCCATATAAATTATAATATGACTGCGAAAAATATCAAAAGAACAGAAAAACAATAGAGTTGGCATCGCTGTTCACCAGTTCTCACAACAATTCACAAAAAACGTCGGCAAACCGAAGCGAAATGTGCTACAAAGAACTTCAAAGGGGGCGGGTAAAGTAATCCTACTATTCTTGTCTATACATGGTGCCAATATACTTAAGAAAAGTTTAAAATGTTTTGACAACTAACTGTTTTAGATGCTTACGATAAAATGATACGTGCATTAAAGAAGTACAAAGCTACAGGTATTCGGCCCTCATACTTAGAACCAGCAGTACAGGTATTAAATGATCCAAAGTACGCTTATAACCGAAAACGTCAATTTGATACAGAAGAAATTTGTCACACCTGCGAACTTGTATCTGATTTAATGATACAGCAAAGACATGATGGCATGTCTGATAACAATTTTGCATTAGAAGTTTATTTTTTCTGTAACTTATATGGTGGACACACAGAGAGAGTTTGTAGAGGATTAGTAGAATTAAACACAGTAAGTGTGTATAGTTTGGACAATTATAATTTAAAAATCAGTATAATATTATTACTTCTTTATACTCTTACTTACTTAATCCGTAACGTCTGTTACCAATACATGTGTCTAGGTGGTGGCTGTTTATGTTAGGTTTCTATCTATTTTCTTTCATTGTTTACGGTCTGCAACCAAAGCCTATGCGTCTCCAGTTTAAATTTCCTTTTTTTAGCGCCTCAATTACAGTATTGTTCCATGTCTTTCTTGGCCTCCCTCTATATCTCTTTCCCGGCACATCCATTTCCCATACTTTTTTTGACTATACGTGTGTCTTGCATACGTATAATGTGCCTAAACTATCGCAGCTGATTATTTTCTACAGTTTATAGAACTGGTGTTGATCGTGAGACCGTACTCATCGAGTATTTAAGATGCGTTGTAACTGAACTCCAGTCTCAGTCAAAAGCACAAGGTCATCAGCGTGCATCATCTCCATAATCTCCACTGTTTTCAGATCTCTTATTGCCTCTCTGGCTACACTAATGCTTCCTCCAACTTTTCTTCCCAATTCGTCCATTTATATTATAAATAGGAGTGTGCTGAAGCTGCTTCCTTGTCTTACTCCCTTGCTGGTTTGAAATTGCTTTATTTCAGTTTTACTGCTTCTATCAGTTCCTGGGGAACTCCTTTCTCTTCCAGTACCTGGCAAATTTTTTTTGTAGGTGCACTATCGAAAGCCTTTTGTAGGTCCTCAAAACATAAATAAGTCTCTTTCTTGTATACTTAAACAAATAAATTGTTAAATAAGAGGGTCAAAGCAAGTAGAATTATTTTAAACTTTTTTAAATTCATGCGTAATTCATAGATTTAGATTATGGCTGTATTTATTTTCATTTGTTTAAATCAATAGATATGGTGTTTTTATTTTTGTTGTTTTTTGACCCTTACAAAATTTATTACAATCCAAAGTTCAAAAAAATTGTTTATTATTAAGTGTATTTGGAATCCGATAAAAATACATTATCACTAAATTGTTATTTTTAATTGTAGCCTATTTTATTATACATCATTGATAACACCGCCAATATAACAGGGAAATTGGTATGTGCAAAAGCATTCCAATATCAAGGTTGTACCAGTGACGATCTGGATGATTGGACCATTGACATTCCACCTCGAAAAGGTTATAGAAAACCTAAGGTAAATTTTTACTGTAAAAACGTATTGAAATTCAAATAAAGAAACACAATGGAACTAAAGTGAGGCATTTATTACTGTTTATTCTAATAGAACTGTTATTGTAATTGCAGTACTCAAATCAATTCCTCTATTTTATATTAAATTAATAAGTAATTATTTAACTTATGTTCAATAACTTTTATTTGGCTTTTAATCAGTTTTTGATAATTATCAAACGAAAAAAGATAACTGTTTTTTGTATTTTGTAGTCAACTGGTGCTAATTCTTTTAAAGTCCTCCACATCACTGATATTCATTACGACCCTCGATATGTAGAAGGAAAAAGTAATGTTTGTGGAGAACCTGTGTGTTGTCAGTATGATCAACCAGAGGGCAATTCTTCTGAAACGAAATGTGGTTATTGGTCAGATTACATTAATGCTGATATACCTTGGAGAACTGTTATCAACGCATTAGAACAAACCACAACCCATGTAAGTATTTTTAACAAATATTGCAAAAACTTCCAAAATCTAAGCTGTGTATGAGCAGACTCCTTTAACAGATTCCTTTAACACTTTCAGTATTCTTGTATGAATTTCTGTTGCTGATAAATCTTCCAAAACAATTTTTTTTTATTGTAAAGAATGAATTGACACATCAAAATAATTTTTTTGATTCGCTTTTAAAAATTTTCAACCAACCTTTAGTACACCAAACTTTTCTGTTATACAGGTCATTTCCAATTGTCTAAATCCAAAGTTTTATCCATTTTGAATTTTTATATGCGTAGAATCGTTCCTTTCTCTGACAACTTAATAAACTTTTTATCTCAAATTTACAAAATTATTTTAGTGTGTACTTTTCTAGGATTATGATTTTATATATTTTACTGGAGACATTATACCTCACAGAGTATGGAATACTAGTCAAATAGATAATACCCAAATAATAGCTCAAATTTTTGATGCCTTCGTTCTGCACTACAAAGTACCAGTATATCCTGTATTAGGTAATCATGAAGCACATCCTGCTAATGAGTAAGTAAAATATTAATGTAATTATATACGCAAATATGTCCGAAATGGAACATTTGTAAATCAGACAAACTGTCTCACATAAAATAATTCATTGCATTATTTCTATGAATTTAGTCTTCTACAGCAGACCTTGATTAAACATAAAACATCTTTGACGCAAAATTGAAACTCAAGTTTCATTTGTGATTTATTATCGTATAGAACCTAACGTTAGTTTGTTCATTGCCAGATGTAATCTGAAGAAGTCTAATATAAAGAAGAACAATATTATTTGGTAAAAGGTGCAATAGGCATTTAAGTGAAACATTGTCATTGACAAAACAACAAAGCAATCATCTGGCTTTATGTTTCGTTATCGGGCCAGTAACACCCTTTAAAAAATTCCTTATTTGATTGAATAACATGATCCCACATTTGTTTCTACTTCTAGAAACAGTTCTGGATGTCAGGTTTGGGAGCAACCTTGAATGTTCCCGTCGCATTAACTTTAACCGACTTTTTCCCGTCGAGCCAATGCCTTTGAGCGTTATTTAAAATTTGGTAACAACCAAAACTCACAGGCAGCTATGTTGGGATTGTATGGAGGTTGGAAAAGCTGTACTATATTGTTTTTGTTAAAAACTGATGCAGGAGATCGTAATGCAGAAACCAGTCACCCCTTAACCAAAAAAGACGGCCGTTTCCTTTTCACCACATCACGCAATGATTCCATATTTTTTACGTAATATCACCTATTAACCATTTGTCATATATGTGCATAATCGTGCACAACACCTTTGTATTAAAAAAATAATCATCTTTGATTTAACATTACTATGATTTTGAGGTATCTTTTTCGGACGAGAGCTTCCACTGTAAAATTGTTGTTTTGTCTTAGGATCATAACCATAAACCCACGATTCATATCCAGTTATAACCAGTAATTGTAGCACATTTTTAGTATTACTGACCGTTTCTTAGTAGTTCTATGTGATTTATAATCGAAGTTCTGCAATAAAATCTTTAGAAGATATCAGTCCTGTCGTCGACGGTCTGCGAAAATAAGTATCCATAACAACAGATGTGCAGCCACTTATGAAACGATTATTCCATTCTTTTATTTGTATTACGCCTCTACACTAATTCACAAAGGCTTTTTACATCATTTGATTAGTTTCAGAACAGGATTCTTAGAGTTTAAAGGAAAATTTGAGCAAACACGTTGATCTGTTCTTATAGTCATTTTTGTCAATAGCAAAATCCGATGACGAAAAATAGGCATTCTAAACAAATACATGCACGTTGTGCATATACATGCACGTTGTGCATGCAGTTTGTATGGCAATGCTGTTGATTCTCATGACTTGTATATAAAAAGAAGTCCTAGAATAATAAACCACAGAAAAAATTAAAAGTCTGTTTTTGTGTCTAGAAGTTAATTGATTAAAATACACCTTGACTGAATTACTTCACACTAACACAATCTAAACTAGGTATTTAGGTATTTATATATAACTAATGGAATAAAAAACTTTTAGTATAAAACTCTTACATATTTTTGGTATTTTTTAGATTTTCAGAAATTGACGATCCCAAATTTACGACCAAATGGCTGTTCGATGTATTATTTCAAAAAATGTCTAAATGGTTACCAATTGAAGAAGTTAAAGAAACCGTTATGAAAGGAGGTTATTATACAGTATCTCCTAAAAAAGGATTAAGAGTCGTTGTCTTAAATAATAACCACTGCAATAGTGATAACTGGTAAGGTATAAGAACTACAATGTTTTATTGGTTTTAAATTTTTTTATACATATACGTTTTGATGTGAAACATCTATAGCCGCACGTGAATCAGATTTCTCGCGTGGCGACGGTGACGTATGATTCGTATGACGTAAAAAACCTAACGCATCGATAATATATAATAAAGAGATGTACTGATACCGTATATGAAATTGGTCTCATGTTTTGAGCGACGCCGACGGTGGCGCGCCAACAATAGGGGGAAGAAGCTCATCGATTCAAAAATTTGGCGGGACAGGGTATGAATTGTTTCATAAAAACCTAACTCGATTCCGCCTACTATCTATTCTATATATATAAAAATGTTTGTTTGTATAGGCAACATAATATTTTGCTGACCTGTAAAATTGACAGCTTGTTAATCAAAATAGATTGTTGGTGAATGGTCCCTGTAAAATTTGTGTATAAAGTGTTTGTTTTAAATATGAATAAACAAAGTGTTAATAAAGAAAGTGATGACAAAAATATTGAATAAAAATGAGTGAGTACCTACCTACCTACTCTATATACATTAGGGTGTCCGTTATTTCCCAAATTTGGTTTTGTTCTCCAAACACCCATCAAATTTTTAGATTATGACCTAACAAAAATTATCAGACCCAAACCAGCCCTTAATATTCACATTAACCCGTGCCTAAATCATAATACATTTCCCATTTAAATACCGTTTAAAAGTTATTCAACGATAAAGTTGTATTCATAGTTAAATTCATCATTTTCCTATTTTTTATTTACTATCGCTTTTTGTTTGTACTAAAATTGTGAAGTAACTACAATTATATTAATATAGTAACGTACTTCTATATAAATTTGTGTTTTAATAATTTCCTTTTTTAAGATTATTGAATTTAAGGTAATTAAATAAAAAGCTAAACGAAATCACGTTTTAAATTTATTTTCGTTCTGTAATCTATCGACATCTGTGAGCAATCTGAGAAAACGTACAATAAATATTGTGATACCATTGTGATACTATTATTTATAAGCGATAATATACTTTATTTTGTATCCAAATTTTGTATTTGTTAATTTTATTACCTATATATATGTATTTAGTTTGATATAAATAAAAATTATGGTGAAAATTACAAAAAAAAATCGTGAATTTAACTCTGATGACAAATTTATTGCAAATTTCCTACCAGAAATAGATATTTAATTATTTTTAGCTACATTTGTTTCAGTAAAAAAATTAACGACAAAAAGTGCAAAAATGCCATTTTATTTAAATTGGCAATGTCTTATGATTTAGGCACGGGTTAATGTCAATGTTTCGCATCTGCCAGGCGTCCCGTGACGGCTCACATTTTTTTTTAATACATTTTTCATTGTAATTATAGGTGGTTAATTTACAAGTCCCGTGATCCTTACGACCAGTTAAAATGGTTAGTTGATGTACTTCTTAAAGCTGAAGAAAATAATGAAAGGGTTCATCTTTTGCTTCATATACCATCAGGACGAAATGAATGTTACAGGATTTGGGCTAGAGAATACAGAAGAATCATTGACAGGTATTTAATTAAACGAATCAGAAAATCACTCATTTTTTTAGTACTAACCAAATTTTGGTAACATAAATCATAGAAAATTATAAATATTCCACTGTATATAGTTAAAAAATTAAAATGAATACGTATTCATATGCATAAGTTACCGAAACGGCCAAAGCTTTGAAATCTTGTAAACGATACAGTTTTGTGATATATTATTCTAGTTTATGTTAGGTTTGCAGATACGATAGCTGCCCAATTTAATGGTCATACTCACAGAGATGAATTTAACATTTACTACGATAAATCAAACTCTTCGAACGCTATCAGCATGGCATGGAATGGAGCTTCTATTGTTACCTATGACAAAGCTAATCCAAGTTACAAATTACTTTCTTTCGATGCAGATACATTTGTAAGTATCCTTTATAATAATTCTATTATGTTCAACAAAACACACACACACTATAGCAGAATTGTTAAAGCCGTTTCATATATTGCTCATTTACAGGTTTTAGTTTTAATTTTAAAACTATAAACTTAAAATTCCGATTTGCTAATCCACATAGTTGCCTATTTGGCTTGATAGATTTAATTTGGAGTTTATATTTTAGGACCTTTTAGATTTTGAAGAATGGACATACAACTTAACTTTAGCTAATTTACGTGTAACTCCGTCTCCTGTTTGGTATAAACTTTACTCATTCAAAGACGCTTATGGGGTAAATAGTTTAGAAGCTGAGGAAATTAATAAGTTAGTTCTAAAAATGACCAAAGAACATGATCTTATTGACCAGTATTATCGGTAAGTAATATTTGTATAATTGTATATATTTAAACCTTTCCAATTATCCTTAAAATAGCTTTGTTTTTGTGTTTATTTCTGAAGTAGAACTCATACTACACATAACCGGACATAATTTATTTATTTGTTTAGTCCGTTCAATTTTTGAATGTATTAGCATACTGAACAATATAGAATAGATATAATAATTTTCTATTTTTGTAAAGTTAATTTAATCGTAGTATTTTAAAGTGTTTTTAAAAATTCGTAAATTCGTCTTTTATTAATATTTCGTTACCAAAAATAATTGATTTCTTCATACGCCTTCTGATAGAAGCTTAAAGAATTTCAATTGCAAATCTTATTTTATACAGTTCTAAACTCTCCAAAAAAAGGCTTAATCTTTAAAAATATTCTCCAAACATATTTAGTATATCTACCTACTTATTTTAATTTCGACTAAATTTTTTATCTGGAAACAATTTAAATGACTTTTCACAACAAAATGATCTCATTGCTTTCACCCCCGATGCTGTAAAGAAAAACTTCAGAGCAATAACATTCTTCGGGTCCAAACTTCATTGAAAAAATAACCCTAAAGCAACTCTGTGACTTAATTACCAATTCTCTTTTTGAGAGAAATCTCCTAAAGCTCCAACTTTAAATGTGTTTATGAAAATTTCTGAACATTTTCAAGAATATACTTCATTCCAACTCAAACCACGTAAATTCGCCTTTGCAATCATAAACCAAAACTACTACTAGTCAGCCATCCTCGTGTATGTACAAAAATCAAAAAACTTTCAACAAATTCTGCAACCTGGATTAATAGCAAACTATACGACAGAAACATACTTATCCAATATATCAAAATCATTTATTTATATCTTTTACACCTCGTCATTTAAATCGAAGGAAAAATCTCATCAGCAAGATAAGGAAAGATGTCGAATCTAGTTGAAGTACTCCAGAAATCAGATCCCATTATATCCAATAAAAAAGGAATTCAATGAGTTTTCAACCTCAAAGTTTCATTGTCTGCTACCAAATCCAGCTGTTTAAAAAGCTTTACATTGAGGCAACCGTAGGCAATCTAGTTGCCTGCAGGACGCCATTATGGAAAATCCCTTAATTTATTTGGAGCAACCACAACAGCATGCGATTATTGCTTTTACACATACTGCGACTGTTTTGTCAACTTTTTAACTCAATTAATCCCGAGATGTCTATGCAAACTGTAGCTGCCGCAGCTTACTTAATTTTTACCAGAAGAAGGCGAAAGAGGCAAAGATGCAAGATATGGTGTAGAAAGAACTCCTATAATTTCGAAATTTTCGATTTTGTGTGCAGTTAGCAGTTATATTGTATTGCACTTTGACATTTTTGGCTATTGATGACTCCTACCGTTTGCTAATATACCTATAGATACTTTTCTTAAGGCGCATTCACTTCTACAAGAAACGTGAGCGAAGCAAAATGTACTTACTGTTCGGTTCTACTGTATTCGTACCTTTTTTTTATACCGATGGAACGTCATTCGCAATTTTTTTATTTTTTCCTTAAAATCTTTGATTGTGCATTCATATTTTTCAGATAGTGCCTCCCATACCTTTAATTTTTTACGTATAAGGGATTACGAAAATCTCACAAAATGTTGTTAGCTTCTATCAAAAAGTTTACCTTTCCTTTATTTCAAGCTATGACACACTTTACGGAATATGACCAGATAGTTTATTCATCTCCTTAGAAAGTTTCTTGTTGGTAGGTATTATCCTGACCTTATGCCTATTCTTGTGCCAGATCACTATTTAAAAATGTGGTTGATAAAATGTGAATTATATTTTATGGTGTTAACAGAAACAACAACGATGCTAAATATATTAAAAAACCTGATATCGACTATAAATTAATATGAAGTCTTCGTGCTTTTAGTCTTAGTGTAGTAGAATGAGCAATAGAAGAATCTCGTTTATTTTAGTTATTGTTATAATTTTACAATTTGATTGAAGAATAGTTATTTACTAATAACCATTTTGCAGCTAAGCTAACTCGGCTAATTGCTGGTTAAACTGATTAAACTTTCCACAAACATTCAATTTAATTTAACACAATAACGATATAAAGATGTTTTGTAATTTTCTAATTGTGCTATATTTTTTTAGATTTAAATTTCGAAATGGCGATGTAGCACTCAAAGAAGGATGTGACGACGATTGCAAAAAAGATTTATTATGTGATATGGTCAAAACTGAATTTGGTGACAATGAGGTGTGTGAGAGGGTAAAAAAATTATATGATCTACAAAGTGAAATAAAAGTAACGGTTTTAAAATAAATATTAATTTTAATACAGTATGTTGAAGTGTTAGTTCTTTATGTAAAATAAATTTTATTCTACAAAGGTCTAATTATGAAATATCTATTTCTGTAATCCCTCTCTGTTTACCTATCGTTTCATTATTGTTTAAATGTTGTGCAATCGAAAAAATTCAATCATAAAACATGAAGGTAGGTTACAAATCATTAAGGTCCAATTTGTAAACAAAAACGTACCTAGGTATTTAGTTCTTCTGCTAGTTTTCGTAAATCTTTACCTGAAAAATATAAAAGACGGATTGTAGGTCGTACAATTTATCGATGGAAAATTTTTAACCAGGCATGTAGAAATTAACAAAAAACGAAACTGGATACTAAGTATATAATATATGTCAGACTTTATCTTGCTACAATTATACATTTACATTAGGTACTACAAGTACAAAAAAATAAATAAAAAGTAGCAGAACAGGCTTAGGTGGCCTGAGTTAGAACAAAATAAAGTAGTGACAAAACCGTACGGCGGTCCAGGAGTTAGAAGAAGAGCGAGTGGTGGATTTAAAATCGATAAGTAATGAGGTTAACGTTGAGTTTAATTAGGATATCCAAATTAGTTAAATTGAAAAACAAGGTAAAAAATTAAAAATGGAAACAAGAAAAAACTCAAAGGTGTCGAACGGTGAACAGAGTTTTAAAGTATTTGTTCTCTTGTTGCCAACGGTAATTATACACTGTCTATATAGACGTTCATCTTGGTGCAGTTGAGAGCTAGACAAAGAGATATTAAAAGAAATAGAGCAACCTATCAGGCAGTTCGAGGAAATGAAATTCCATTATATTTAGGTACGGTGGAATCTACTGTAAAAAACATGTTGCACAGTCACCCTAAACTTTTTCATTGTCATGAAATTTAACCCATGAATTTACCTAAATTAAGTCCTAACCTAAACCCTATCGAATATATTTGGGATTTGCTAGGCAGACGTATTCAGATCAGATGCTTCTACCCCCTATTCTCCAACAATTTAAAAATGCCTTTATCGTAGAATGTGAGAGAATATACTTTAATAGGATAACCGTAGATTCAATTAAAGTATGCCTAGGACCCTAGGAGGTGTCAAGACATGCTTTGTGCTAAAGGAAGAAATAAACGTTATGAACAACTTCTTCGTATAATTACTTTTAACGGGCTGGATAATGTGGTTAACATATTATTTCCTGTAATTTATTTAAATGTTTTTATATTGTATTGTGAAAACTCTCATTAACTGATAAACGTAATTAAAATCCGTAAACAAATACACATTTTTAGAAAAAGTAAGCATTATCTTGTATGCTCTAATTCTCAAACCGGACTATTTCCACTTGACAAAAGAAACAGTAAACATAGATAAATCAGAATCAGTTTTAATGGCACTCATATATGGAATAATCACCCGTCAAATAAAAGGATGTCCTGGATAACTCGTCTATTTGACTTGGAATCTGAGAAATGCATGCAAAAGCTATTATTTTTGTTTGATTGGTGATGGTTCATTATGTTCTGTACTGATTTTCATCTGTTATTTGATTGATTTTTTTCATTTAATCTGTTAATTTAGCTGTATTTTAAATTTAAAGGTTTACATACGCGTTAAAATTTATTACTATAAAGATAAAAAAGAGAAGACTAAGATTTTTCCATTAAATAACGTTCTTGTATAATAAACTTTATTTGAATAAAATTTAACGTTTTTTATGTCTGGTACAGATGTGCTTGGCGTAAACAAATAACCCTCCTCAAATCACCAAATAAAGACGTTACCTGAATAAATACTTTATTTCTTCTAATTTCGGGCAGCACGAAAGACTGAGTAATCCCTAATATTAATTATTCAACAAGCGGTTAGAACAGAATTTTTTTGTGAAAGATTTGTACTTCCCTACACCAAAATAAACACTAGTTTTTACAAGGAAATAATTTCAAATTTGATTTCAAATACATTTTGTATTCGCGAGGAATCTGACAAACAAATGTTTCTATTTAATTCCAATTCTCAAAGCTTAAATGAGTAAGGTTTAATTTGTTTAAACTTTATTTAACAATAGGACTATTACATTTTACAACTGATTATTCAATTACTTTAACCACGTGTAAACTCTAAAGTGTACTATTGGAATAAAATAAATTTCATTTGCCAACAAAAAATTGTTCATTTTTTCCTCTCTCCTATTTACTTTGCGACCAACCTCGTATATTTTAATACATTCTCACCGTACTAATATCGGTTGGTAAGTGACATATACATCATACATTACGTAAAATTGGCGGGATGAGAAACAGATATTAAATTAACTTCGTAGCGGAAGATATTGGTAAGATATTTTAATTCCTGCACTGGTTCTCTGGATAAACCTGGACTGCAAAAACAGCAAACTTACCAGACTAAAATCTAAAAGTATAAGATATAAATTCTTAACTTTCCAGAAGAAAAATTTTCTCTGGTATTAGACAAACAAGAAATGAGACCACAAAAGGTGGTATAAATTACTGCTTCTTAATGATACCATCGGTAAATTTTATAAATAATTCAAATTATCAGAAGATTTCATTCAATTATCCTCAACCTCAAATTGATAGGGGATCTTATTTTTGTGATCTTAATTAAAAGACAGCTTTCAGCAAAAATGGAACGATAAAAGATTATGAATAATGACGGAAAACGATACTTATATTAATAATGCCCATGACATTGGTAAACAAGCCTATATTGTTTCAGACATCCGCTCGTCAACAATAGCTTCATTTTCCTAATGTGTATAAAAATCATTATATAAAAAGCTTTATTCTCCTTAAGACAGAATATTGACATTAGTAACATCTAACATGCTTGAAAATTTAGGGATATTATCATTTTAAAATATGCTTGTAATCACTGTTTAAATTATAGTTCAAGAGCCGGTTGTATCCAAAACCTGTGGATCGAGATTGTGTATGTGTAAGTAGTGCTACCATACGGAGCCACCCTTAGTTAAGGCTGGTTTTGCCCACATCATAAAAAATTTACGTGACTTCCGATTATGATTTTGAGTGTTTTCCTTAGTTATTAAATACGTAGATGTGCCTTAAATGAAATTATAGGTTTTAATAATTATGTACAATAAGATTATCTTAGGGTACCATGCTAGATCAACCCACAAGCCTGTGGAAACCTTGATCAAAATTTTTTTTCCTTATCATCCTAGGTTATCGAAAACATAGATCACTTTATGCTTAAATTAAAGCTTAATTTTATATTTTAAGAAAAAAATAGGCTGCCTTGTTGATTTTGTCCGCATATACAAGACTATCTTCTTTTAAATTATTATCATGGATTAAATGCCAACGTCATAGAATCTCTACATTATAAACTTTCCTCTATCATATTGAAATAATTATTACCTTGACCATAACTGACCATAAATTAGGCAGATGAAGACAATAATCGTATACTTACTCGATCAGACGTACCTGAGAGAAGTGAATAAAGGAGAGCTAGAAGTAGCAGAATATAATAAATAATGTATGACTTCATATAAAATTTTAAACCATGATAATAATTTTACAAAAGATATCCTGGTTTATGCGCGTAAAAGAATCACAGCAGCCTATTTTTTTCTTAACATATAAAACATAAGCTTTAATTTGAGATTAAAGTCATCTATGTATTGATTACAAATGAACTTTGATTGATCCTTGAGGATGCCACAGGTGTGCGGGCTTATTTAGCCTGACACCCTAAGATCATCTGATTGTACACATTAAAACCTACAATTTCATGTAATTAAAAACACTCAAAATCATAACCGGAAGTCACCTAAAAACAATCCTCAACTAATTAAACAAATTGACATTGAATAGATTTTAGATTGTTCTCAGATGGTGCAGAAGACATTATACAGTACGAAAGAGGTCATAACAATAGCAAAATAATAATTTTTCTTTGTACTAGGCTGAAAGTACGTTGTTCCGGCTTCTATATTACGACAGAAAGTCGCGATAATGTCGCGCAGACCCCGGACCGAAAGAAATTATTCGTGCACTTATATCACTGTCACTGACACTGCAAATGTCGGGGCAGGCATCCATATCTTTTATTACAGAAGGCAATTTTCTTCGTGCTTTCGGTCTAGTACAAAGTAAAATAGTATACACTACATGGGCAAAAAGTTGAGAGCCCTGCACTGCGCGCCATGATGCCCACGGCTTCGCCTCGGGCATCATGGTGCGCAGTGCAGGAATCTTAACTTTCTGCCTTTGTAGTGTAATATACTATTGATAAATAGTTGTTAATTACGAAAGAAAATATCTCAAAATATTTTTGAAATTTAAAAATTAGACAAACACGAATTGACTTTAAGCAGTAATCGAAAAAATGTTACATCCAACAGGACTTGAACCGGTGATCTCTATCGGTAGCGCTTTTAACATTTGGCGACAGATGCCTTAGTGGTTAGTCGGCATTTATGTCCAATGTGATAAGTTAAAACTTAAAATAATTAGTTTACTAATAAAGTATATCTATGTCAGTAACCAACAATTTTTGTTAGGTTCAATATTCCAACTCATGCACTAGTAACGAAATAAGGATATTTCTAAATCTCATTCACTGTTCCCTTTTAAGCAATGAAAATAGGAGAAACTTAAGTGAAACTAAATGTCTATTATACCACATATATATGTCCAGTAACCCTAATTCTACAAATCAGATCCAAATACCAGATTTTGCGGGTCTACATAAGTGTCTGCTTAACTTCGGAATACAAACGACTTAGCAGATACTTAATTAGTGAATTGATTTTGTTAAAACGACCACAAACAAGGACGCCAAAGCAGGGTTCTTGATAAAATATGTGAGGTTGAGTAATTAAGAATGAACGCTATAGATTAGTACCGCAGATTTATCCTTCTCAAGACAGGAATTACCTAAATGAATAGGATGGAAACAAATGGAAAATGGGATATAAAGTTTTTGGACGTATACGCTCAGCGTTTCTAACACAAGGGTGAGTGTTTAATAACTTGTTTTCTAAAAGATGTTTTCAATATTATTTTTGTTTTTTTTTAACAAAAGGTTTGATTAGAACACTAAAATTTACTAATATAAATACTTTGTTGTTCCATTTTGATACCAATAATGAATAAGGCTTAACAATTTTAATGCTTTTTAAATAGGGCATTAAACACTTATGTATTATCTAACTATGGATTTAACATGGTGAATGATAGTACCTTTTTGGTGTCTTCCCTTAGAATTAAAAATAAAACATCCGCATATGCGAAATGCTCTTGAAAATACGTCTATCAAGCTAGCGTATCCAATTTAGAGTCCCACTTTCGGATCTAGTGGATAATTTGTTGCTAATGGTTTGCTAATTTGTTTCGCTTTTCCTGAATTCAAGGCAGTTCGGAGAAAGGGCTTATGTTCATGGTTCAACATAAATAAAAAAATTAAACAGGATGGATATTATTACTAATATTATTTATATAAATTACTTAACTTAATATGCATACTTAAGTGACAGAACACAATAATCTGTCAAACACAATATGATACGTCACTATGATACTAAAACATTAGCTCAGACTGTTCTTTTTATATCTATTTCTTTTTAATGTACTGAATAATTAAACGGTATTCAAAGGTTTTATAGTTATGACTAATAACATGTGGTAAATATAATAATACTTATATTAATATTAATACTTATATGTTTTTCTGTCTATCTCTTAATCACGCCATTACATATGTAACGTAATGTAATGATTTTGCTGATTTAATCCCATACAAATTTCCAACGCCAAGCGCGAATAGAAGTATAACATCAAAGTAAAAAGAAAAAACTACAACGTGATAGAAAATCAGTATCGACTGACAATAGAAAAAAGTATGTTGGGAAACATAAAGAAAAACAAAAGTTACATAAACTGAAAAATACATGTATAAACTGTTATCCACTTTTACTATATACACCTGATGATAACAGTCTGTATCAGGTAAGCCAGTAGAAGTTTTAATTTCAAAAACCACCTCACTTTTTTTCCTTTTCTCAAACAGCATTTGAAAATATGCGAAAAATGATTATAAAGGTGTTATTATCTCTTTAATACATATAGAGGAAACATTAATTGAAAAAATATATCTAAATATTTATTCAAAAGTTGTTGTTTATTTAATTGGCAACAGCATTATAACACTAACGAACTGCTTTCCATAACAATACAACGAAAAGGAAAGCCCATAAACGTTGTAAGAGAAACATTATGGGACTTAGTTTCGTTATCCTGTACCTAATTGCAAACCGGCCGAATTCCAGGGTTAAATGTGTTCAAGAGATCGTGTCTGAATTTATAAAGTAAGTACGGGAAGCGTTTTATTTGACTCAATAATAGAAAAGAAAAAAGAAAATCTGAAAATATATAATAAATCAGACCGGCCTGGATCATAGGATCAAAAGGAAACTGCGTCTTTTGTTCTCAAAGATGATATATTGTGAGTATGAGAAAAAGTTTAAAATACCTTGTTGAACATATTGGAATAAAATCTGTACAAAGAAGAAATACTCTGAAAACAATATTCTTTTAGAAGGGAATCATAAGAAAATTAGAGTACCTATCTACTTTTTAAAGTACATTTACTTGTATCAATAATTTCTCGTTGGTATAGAAAATTAATAGTGCATCAAAAAGAGCAGTCAATCAGGATAACGTCGATATAATGCAAAATACATAATTGACATAATTGGATTTTTACAAATTACAATTAATACCATTTTAAAAAAAGAATTATGTATAGAAAAATAGTGTCCCTTATACGATAACAGCAGAGACAAATTGTTAATAAATAATAGTAATTAAAAGTACTACTTTCGAATATAAGTTGATCTACAGTTTACGAGATAAGAAGAAGAATGTTATTGTAGACATGTGATCCAAAGATAACTTTTAAAATTTCCATTAATACATTTTCTACCGCAATTTTAATTTAAACCAGAGAAGCATTCGTCGGTGTTGATTCAAAGAGAAATTTTCTAATTGAAGCAACATTCCGTATTTGGATTGACACTAAATGAGATTCAGAACACTAAGACCTTCTTGGAAGATGACAAAAGCGACAAAGTTGATAAGAAAAGGATGAGAAAACTTGAATTTGATAAATGGTGTAGAGCCGTAAAATCAATGAAAACCTTGTGTAAAGGTGTAAAAAGGAGTAAAATTTCTATTAAAGTTAACCTGTTTATTAAGGCAATTAATGTTATTGTTCATTTCAGATGTGATTTAACTAGTACTGGGTTTAATGAATTTAATTTTTTAAATGAAAATTTGATATTGTTGGTTCCTGATCTAATAATTTTTGAAATTGAAAAGGCTAAATTTTTTTTCAAGAAAGATGTAGAACTGAGCAGAGAGATGTTTTCTTGTAAAGTTGGATAAGCCAGTTGGCGTGTTATTTTTATTGGAATTTTTTGTATTAATTATCGATTAATGAATGTTGGTATAGTCCATTTCATCGTTTTTGGCCGATTTGATATTAGAAACCACTGAAATAAGATTAAACTGTCATCCAAGTTACCAATGGCGGAGAATTTTTTTTTTCTAAATTAGGTCGTTAGTTTCTTAAACTATCAGTGTGGTTTGACATCCACAAAAATATGACATATAATAATTATTAAATTTAACCCTTCAACAACTAGCCGTACATGACGGTTACTAGGAATGTGAATTAAGTCAAGACTTCCGTATTGAATACTTTTTATCTACCGGTGAAACAAGATGCAGTTACGTAAGTGTGGTATTAAAAAACAAACGTCCTTATTTAAATTTCTAAATTGCCTGTATCTGAGAGAGATGTAACTCTAAATTTACTTCGAGTATGATTTCTGTCATCGGCCAAAATCGGTGAAATGGACTATAGCCATTATTAACCGCAATTTGTTTTATGATTTTATGTCAAATAATTTTTTTTTTAATCACAAGTGTATTAAGTAGTCTATGTATGTAGCTGCCATCTTATGCTTTTGAGAGTGTTTGGAAGAGGCGTGGATAGCATAGTCAGTTTGTGTAGGCTTTCTGTACACACCGAAATCAAACTCATAGCCACTCCTCTGGATCCAGAGATCAAGGAAGTTGAGGTGACCTTAAAATTCAAATGAATAATTTTAATTTGATTAAGTATTCTGTTACCTGTTGAAGTGTCACCTATAATCAGACAAAAAAATGTCATCAACATATCTGTAGTAAAGAACGATGGCTTTAAATTTTTGATAATGAAACATTGTTTGATGTTATTCATAAAGAGAAGAAAGGGTTGTTCGTAAAGTGTGTTATTGAATGTGAAAAAAAAATTGTGAAAGACATTGTCTGAGAAGAGTTTTTAAAGAATTAGTGTGACTAGGAGAGCCACCCGCAGCCTCCAGAAGCTCAAGAGCCAGAGGGAGCACAAACATGTACAGTTTGCTCACATCAAAAAAAAACATTATGCAACTATCTGGTATATGGTTGTGTTAATTTTAATATGTTGTTTTTAATGTAAATTAAAAAAAATATTTCGATGGTCAACCTTTTAAAAAACATGCCTTCGTCTTGTGTTTTGCCAAGTATGTACCTATAGTGTATTTTGTTAGGTTATGTCATGGCTCTTAACTGAAAAGTCAAAAGCGCTCTGCAGTATAATCAAACATTTAATAAATTTCATGCATAAGAATATCATTTTTTTTTCATTTCTGAATATCCTATTATTGTGCACACAGCTTTAAAAATCAGATTAATAATCAATAGGGCTGTTGGGCAAAAAGGCATCAGTATAAGAAAGTAAGTAAAATAATTCTTCATCGATATTTTTTTTAATCCACACTCATAATAATTATTAATATGAGATTCAATGAAGATACCATGCTTCTAGATGATACTGCGTAAAGATCTACATAGACTAAAAGACAGAATAGTAACTGTTTGCGACAATTTTAATATGAAGCTAAATTGCAAAAAACTCTGTAATAACTAAAAGCAACATTCCTAAAATATCTTTCTACACCAATACTACAGAATTACGATACGCAAATAAAATGTCGTAGGTACCTACTTAGGATATGACCTAAAATCGGATTGGAGTCATTCTCAAGAAATACGAGTGCGGATACCTTCTATGATGTAAGAAAGATCTTTTGAAATCTGAACCTCAATATTATAATAGACATTCGATCTCGAATCCTATGCTACTATGTATTCTGTTGTATGAGACGTGGAGCTTATACTGACGCCTCTATCAAGCGTCTGCAGGCATTTTAAATTTGGATCTTTCACCGCATGATACGTGAAATATTAACAACTATGAAGTTTCAGAAAGCAAGCTAGTTCGGTTATGTTCAATAGTAAATATCGACTTTTACAAGTGATCCTTTAAAGTAAGATATATTATTAGAAATGCTCAGCGATTAATGGAAATAAGATAAGCACCAAAAGAAGAAAAAACCTATTTAACTTTAAAAATAAAAACAACGTTATTATAATACGTATTTCTGCCTCAACAAATAGAAAACATTTCTAAAAGTTAAACTTTTTAAATAAAATATCTTTTAAACTTACCTTGACTTTTTTGCCGCGCTTGGCGGCAATAGCCCGGGATTTTCTCCGTATCCGATCCAGAGGTAACACTTGGTGAAACTCACAACTCAAATACTACTGCTGTGGAGTTTTGTTATGGAAACCAGGGCGAAGTTGAGACCGTTTGAGTTTACTTTTCACCAAAAATTCGACCCTTAGTTCGGAGACGTATTGAATATTCCCAAAGGTTGCAAATTTCAATTTAATACGTAACAAGTTGTTTGATGTAGTTTTAAAACTAAGTATTTGAATTTATTTTAATTGTAATTTGTAACTAAATTGGAGGCAAGATAAAGCTGTGGTATTAAAAATAGTTGTAAGGTTATTGTATATATTGATATAGTTTTGCTAAACGTTGAATATTGAACAATATGTCGTTAACTATATTATCAAATATGCAAATAAAAAATAACATATAGATTTTTAGTAACTAAACTAAGGTAGTGAGAGAGAAAAACAGACCGAAGCAGTGTTTTCCACTCATTGTAATCAAAGCAAAACCAATACCAAACTGCTAAATCTCTCGGTTGGTATGCTAGAAAGAGAAGGAAACACTGCTCCGATCTTTCTTTCTCTGTTGCACTGGAAAACTGGAATTCTTTATCCAAGTATTATAAATCTATGCTTTAACCAGTAGTCTAGTCGAGAAGTTGATTTCCTGCGAAAAATAATTACCAGTCCCTTAAAAATATGAGTGATAGCTCAAACGATCCAGAATGGCATTTAGAGAAAGACCATTTTTCGATTTTTTTCTGGAGATAAAAATTACAATTGTTATTAACAAAAAACTGAAAAAATAAATAGTCCTTTCGGTTTTTGTTAATATCTTAAAAAGTATAAGTGATAGCTAAAATATTAAAAACGTTTCTGAAAGAGCAGAAAATTTCAGCTGGGATGTTCTGGATTCTCGGAATTGTAGCACCAACATTTATAATTTTAATTTAACGTTGAAAATCGGCTTCCGCGCGGCAATTTTGGCATGCGCGCGTGGCCTCTGTAATGACCGCAACTTTTCAATAATTTTTTTATGCCACTAAATAATATTATAAAAATTAGAAAAAATTCAGATGTCATCTAAACACTTCAAATAAAATGGTCACGCGATAAAAATTGTTGTATCATCATTTTTTAAACAGTTATTTAATTGTTAATTAACAATTTTTTACGAATTTCTGTTATTATAAAAGGCGGTATAAAAGTTTTATTAATTGTTCTAAAAATTTTTCCTTTCTTGGAGCCTTTATTATCAATGTTTTTAACAAGATGACATCATAAAAGTTTTAAAAATTTCTTTAATTCATTAATTATTAATTTGTTAATTGAAAAAAACAATTAAAAATGAAAATAATGTTGTTTAAATATATAGTTTTTTAATTTAAAGCTATTGCTGGTTTTATGTTCATGCTGGACATTATATAAATTACCTTTATAATTTTTTCATGCCATTTGTTTATAAATTTTTTATAAACAAATGGATTAATTAAATATTTTCGAAAAATTTTTTTTCACCTTATTATTAGCGTAAAAAAATAAGGATTTTTAAATAAAAAAAATTTCTTAATAACAATATTTAATTGTTTATAATCGTTTTTTTAGATATTTAATGTTTAAATTAATTATTAAGAAATCTTTTTTTTTAATCATTATTTATACTTCTAAATATACCTATTTGCTAAAAAAAAATTTTTTTTTGTTAACTATTTAGTTATTTATTTATATACCAATTTGTTATAAACAATTTTTTTTATTTGCAATAATTTTTTTCTAGAACATAAAAAAATAACAAAAACAGCTATCTACAACAAAATGCAAAAAAAAAATACAAAGTTCCGTAAAAAATTTTTTTTTTTTTTTTTTGGCATTTTGTTATAGATAGCTGTTTTTGTTATTTTTTTATGTTCTAAAAAAATTATTGCAAATAAAAAAATTGTTTATAACAAATTGGTATATAAATAAATAACTAAATTGTTTAAAAAAAAATTTTTTTTTAGCAATTAGGTATATTTAGAAGTATAAACAATGATTAAAAAAAAAGATTTCTTAATAATTCATTTAAACATTAAATTTCTAAAAAAAACGATTATAAACAATTAAATATTGTTATTAAGAATTTTTTTTTATTTAAAAATCCTTATTTTTTTACGCTAATAATATGGTGAAAAAAAATTTTTCGAAAATATTTAATTAATCCATTTGTTTATAGAAACTTTATAAACAAATGGCATGAAAAAATTATAAAGGTAATTTATATAATGTCTAGCATGAACATAAAACCAGCAATAGCTTTAAATTAAAAAACTATATATTTAAACAACATTATTTTCATTTTTAATTGTTTTTTTCAATTAACAAATTAATAATTAATGAATTAAAGAAATTTTTAATTAAAACTTTTATGATGTCATCTTGTTAAAAACATTGATAATAAGGGCTCCAAGAAAGGAAAAATTTTTAGAACAATTAATAAAACTTTTATACCGCCTTTTATAATAACAGAAATCCGTAAAAAATTGTTAATTAACAATTAAATAACTGTTTAAAAAAATGATGATACAACAATTTTTATCGCGTGACCATTTTATTTGAAGTGTTTAGATGACATCTGAATTTTTTCTAATTTTTATAATATTATTTAGTGGCATAAAAAAATTATTGAAAAGTTGCGGTCATTACAGAGGCAACGTGCGCATGCCAAAATTGCCGCGCGGAAGCCGATTTTCAACGTTAAATTAAAATTATAAATATTGGTGCTACAATTCCGAGAATCCAGAACATCCCAGCTGAAATTTTCTGCTCTTTCAGAAACGTTTTTAATATTTTAGCTATCACTTATACTTTTTAAGATATTAACAAAAACCGAAAGGACTATTTATTTTTTCAGTTTTTTTTAATAACAATTGTAATTTTTATCTCCAGAAAAAAATCGAAAAATGGTCTTTCTCTAAATGCCATTCTGGATCGTTTGAGCTATCACTCATATTTTTAAGAGACTGGTAATTATTTTTCGCAGGAAATCAACTTCTCGACTAGACTACAGAGAAATATTTTAGATCTAATACACATCTAAATTACTACAAGTCACAGCGAAAATAGTAGAATCGTTATTTAAAATATTTATTGGTCATACATTGGTGTACATTTCCTGTTAGATGACTGTTGGTGACTTGATCAAACTATTTTTGAATAAAAAGTTAAAATGGTGTCGTGGGACACCAGGTAGGAACGAAGTTCCTTCGGCTAATGTAGAATCGACACATAACAACTCGCTTGTGTATATGACTGTAGCGTCTGCGCACGTTTCATTTAACGGTCAATATATCAAAATCAGTGAAAGCGTCAAGAAAAAAGCTTCTTTAAAATTCAAGGTGAGCTTTAAAGAGTAATGTATACATTTACTTTTTCTCACCTTTCCTAACTACTTTCAACTATCAAGATTTTTATAAATTGTATCTCATATTACTATAACAAAAAAAGGTAAATGTTAAGAGATATATACAAAAAAAAAATTGCATCGGCCAGGAATCGAACCCGACTTATTTAACGGTTTTATTCCACGGACTTTTCGTTACGGTTTTTTACTATTACATTTTTTTCAGTTCGGTCACGCAGCAAAATCCCTATCTCCTCCAAGCCTGCCGTAACGAACTTAGTTCCAATCTTATATTGGTATGAGAAATAAGTACAATAATCATTTTACACTCTCTTGTGCTAAAATGACCCAAAACTGGATGTTATATTATCACTATCTATTGGGTTTAAGCTATATTTTCTACCGTCACAGTATTTAGTTTAACTGATAATTTCAAAATATACTGGATGTAAATCAATGAATTTGACAGTAGACAAATAACAATAAAATTTAAACAATATGAAAAATTTAACAACTGATAAATTACGAAAGAAATTTTAGTGGTTAGGAATATTTATATACGATCTCGAGTAATCCAAGCATAATAATGTTAATTTAATATTTTTTAACATTAATTTGCTCATATCGGGTATACAAACATGCTGAATTTAGGTACAAATTTTGATTTAATAATATTTTGTTTATCAGTAATAACGATTAATAATGTTGACAAGATAAGATAAAATCCATTACTGTTGGGTTATCATCAATAACATACTTAGGTACATCGAACTAATATTTTTTTATTTTTCGATTAACTGCCGAAAATTATTAATTATGGAACTTGGTAGTTTGAATTTATTTATATAAAATTGTATAAAATATCCAATCCAAATTTTTATAAAAAAACCTTCCAACCACTCTATAATAGATAATGTTTCAACGATTACATAATACATTTTTAGTCCGTGATTTCATTGAACAAAGTTTTTCATAAATTCATGTTTCAGTTAGCGAAGTTCTTCACAGTTGGCCCAAATATCCCAAAAAAGGTGTTTTTTCATCCTAGGGCTTTAACACAGAGTATATTATATCATACTAGCTTTTGCCCGCGACTTCGTCTGCGTGTAATTCGAATAAAAGCAAGGTCTTTATGTATCAATAACTGGTGCCCGCGACTTCGTGTGCGCAGTATTAGTATTTCGAGTAGCTTATATTAGCGTGAAAAGAACTAACATTATGACATTAAAATTATAACATACATAATTTTTGGGTCGTATTTGAAAAATATAACAGTCTGACAATATTGAGATGTTACATTCGCACTGTAATAACGTAACAATATTGTCAACATAAGAAATACAGTAATTAAGCACTGCAAACCCCTAATCATAGGCCTATAGGTAGCTACTCAAATGATGTATTGTGAATGACAAAATTTATCTCCTTTAAATACCAAAAGCGATAAAAGTATTCATTTTGATAAGGATCCATTTATTACTACCAAATGTGAATTAGAAATAAATTATCAATTTTTATTGTATTTATGGTTCACTATTTTGACAATAATGGCTTACTCATAAAAGATAGATATATATGGTGTCGCAGAATTTTTTGTAGGACTATTTAAGATAAATATTTTCACCATACATTATATACATGTAGCACTAACTGTTTTTGCAGCACACGCCTGAGTAGCTCGCAGATTGCAGAATTTTTTCAGACTTAAATGACATTTATCGTTATATTTTGGACAATTCACACAATATCTTTATAAATTATAGCCTATATGTTATTCTGATCTATAAGCTACATTACTGTAAAGTTTTATTAAAATCCGTTTAGTAGTTTTTGCGTGAAAGAGGAACAAACATCCATCCATACATCCATACATCCATCCAAACAAACTTTCGCCTATATAATATTAGTAGGATTGTACATCTCGACTTCGCCGAGAAGAAGGCATTTTATCCGCCATAAGCAGTGATCGATTTCAACTAGATTAATGTTACATATTTTTCATCCTATCCGATCGAAAATTCATAGCAATGTGCGGAAACATATCTGATCCCGACATTTACTGTGTTTCGTCCCAAAATGTTTATGCGATGGCAACATTGCCTTTCAGTAGTATTATGCAGGAAGGAAAGTCGAAGTTTTGACCGATGTAGAAAGAAATAATACATTAAATTACAAGGAATGAAAGTCGATCAGACCTCAGGAGGTGAAACCGAAGAGTACAATCCGCAGCGAGCATGATCGATTTTCGTTCCGAGTAATGTACACTATTTTTTGTTGTATCCAGGAAAACTCACCAATGTGCAGCAAACATCGACTTTTGGTAAAAGTTAAAGAGAGGCAGGTCAAATTTTCATTTAAGTCAGGAAGAAAAATAGTTTTGTTATAGTTTAGCAAGGTCATTTTATAAAACACCATTAAAAAAGCTTTTAGCCTTGAGCAGCTGGCATTTATTTTCTAGGCTTTTGGTCTGATTTACCATTTTTTGTAACAAGAAACAATCATCAGATGTAAGAGTTTCTAAGTACATAAATAGTTTTAAATTGTTTTGTTTATTAGTTGAATCATTGTTCTTATAGCTTTTACAGTGATCTATAAAAAGTAGGTTTCAAATCTTCTTCTTTACTGTCCAAAAGTAGAATTTATGTTTAATTCAATATCCGAAATAACTTATTGATAATTTCTAGTTTGTGAAAGGCTTTCGCGGCCATTGTCTAATGTATCAATGGTTTTTGGGCTGTTAGGCCGGCGTCGATTGTCTTGCTGACTTGACGTTTCGCCAACACGAGCGGTTGGCATCTTCAGAAGTTGCTTCCTGGTTGACAGTCTGCGAACTACTGTAGTTCATCATACCTTCGATTGGCACGATGGATCCGGTACAATTATAAGAAAAGCAGCCCCAAAACATCTTCAGAGGAAGTTGAACTTTTTGATCAATATTAGCCGTCGGTAAGTTTCTTATTGGCACCATTTCTGACGAACCGAGACCGTTCTCCATGTACCAAAAAGTGGCTATCATCTGAGAACAACACTTTTTTCCAATCGTCAGCAGAACAACTCATATTTTTTTGACCAATCATACCGTTTTTTAATCATTTTAGCAGTCAATAGATGATTTTTCTGAGATCTTACTGCTTTTCTTTCAACTTCTAAAAGTCGTCTTTGCACCGTAGAGTCGTGAACTAATAACTCAAGCGCGTGCTAAACCTTTCTGAAGATCTTGACTTGTTTTTCTAGGGTTTAATTTACTCTCACTCACTTAAAATGATTCATCCCTTGCAGTTGTCTTCCTTTTTCCTCCACATTTCCCTTGTCTGTTCACCACAATCGTTCCTTTAACAACTCCCAAGCTTACATTACATACCTTTACAATATCACTTTGATAGATGTATGTTCACTCAAATTTACCAATAATGTTCATTGAAAAATGGGCGGGTAAAAAGTAAATACTTAAATTTTGTAAAATTCCCAAGGTAATTTATATTGCTACAGATGTGTCTTTCAAACAAAATAATAACTCTTGACGAAGAATAAGAAAGGTTCAAGTAAATTCCATGTCTATAAGGAATAAACTTTTATTATATGAATACAATAATATACAAAAAATACGTGATGACAATATTAGCAACAAAATCTCAAAAAATAAAATTTTCTTCATACCTCGGTCGAAAGTACGTTCTTTCGTCCCTAATTGCAGGGAAGAAAGTTTAACATTTACTCCCTGTTTACGGCGGGACGAAAGTTGAATTTTCGGCCCTGCGCGTCATGATGTTTTGTCGTCTTTAACATTTACTCCCTGTTTTGCTTTATAAATGTTATTATAATTAATATAATTTGTTAAACTAAAGAAAATAAATAAAACTTTGATAGAACGGAATTAATTTATTTTTAAAAAATATGACAAGACTTGACTCTTCGAATGTATTTGATGCCTGTCCCACGACCAGCTGCACTCGCTTCGCTCGTTCCGCAAGTACTTTCGACCGAGGTATGAAGAAAAATAGTATACACTACACGGGCCAAAAGTTGAAATCTCGGTCCTGCGCGTCATGATGCCCTCGGCTTCGCCACGGGCATCATGACGTGCATGGCCGAAAATTCAACTTTCGTCCCTTGTAGCGTAATATACTATTAAACTAAGATAAATAATTCTACGAAACACGCTGCGTGACCATTACATCTAAGTAACAGAAAAAGTTTTGAATAGAGCAGAAAACCATGCCATAAACTTAATGATTTTATTTAATGAAACTACCCTTACTCATACCTCGCTCCTTGTTGTTAAGATATTATGGATTGATTGTCCTGCTGAAAGGGATTGATATTTAAGTCAAAAATCCCTTAATGTAGGGGTTAATTGCCCTTAATACGTCTACCTGATGGCTACCGCCGCAGTCCGGTTGTCGTTTCATTTCTACCTGTTTCTTGGGAGTTACGAGTGATGAATTATCGCCGCAATCCGGCTCAGCCAGAATTAATCACTTGGTGGATCAAGTAAAGAACTAATTCTAAAGCTTTTTGTTTATTTTTCAACTAAGTATAGAAGCTACTTGGTTATTATATAAGTTTATAATTTTATGGGAACTCGTAAAAGTTTGTTTCAAGTAGCAATAAATTATTGAATGGAGGTGACTTTTACTTGATGAATATCCATGTTAACGATTAATCACACGAGTACTTTTCGATATTCACTTTTATTTTACAAACTTACACAACATATGTTTCGATATTCAATATTTTCGCCAGATGTAGGGTCTCCAAATTGTGGAACTCCTTACCTTCGCACGTCTTCCCCACTCGTCCTAACTTGCAGGCCTTTAAAATCCAAATTAATAGGTAAATTGTCTCTTTTGCCCCAATAGATGTATTTGTATTTAGGTCTATACCTACGAGGACATCCTTAATAAAAAACAAACAGTGAATATCGAAAAGTACTCGTATGATTAATCGTGAATAAATATATATATTTCCATAACTTTCCTCTACATTTTTAGAAATATAGAGTATTTAGTACAGTTGTACATACATAGAGTATTTAGTAACATCAAATAGTAAATCCCAGTTTTGTTCTACCCTTCAACTAGATTATTGAACCCAAAAGTTTCTTGAAGAACCAGGTTGTTTTTTTTTCAGCGATTGCTGCTTTGTTGCTGGATTATAGGAATGTTTAATCTACAGTAGCAACATTATTTAAGAGGTTTACATATTTTTTATAATGAACTGAAATCGAACTTGATACATAAACGGTCTTAAAGGGTTCTGATCAACATTCAGTCATGTGGGTATTACAATCAACATGATCTTTATGATCGAATCGTTCTTATAATAACAAATTCAGTACTTTTAATATTCAGTTTTGTCTAATTTGATGATCTAATTAAACTGACTAAAACCGACCCTTTCGATCATTCTTAACTTTTAATGAAAAATTTTCCTTCTGTGAAGCTTGCAATCTAATGTTTCATGGATACGGCTGCCAAGGATATTAAGTACATCGTTATAAATTTGCTTATCTGTTAATGATTTTAAATACAAATACTTGATATTTGCTTAATACTTAGAGTTTTCAATTTTTACCATATCAGTTGACAATTTATTTTTTATTTTTATGCATTAGTGCAACTATCATTTAACTTATTCACGTGAAAATTCAGACTGACACTTCTAATAAGTTATTCTAAGTACCTACATGGATACGGTAATAATATTTTTGTATATAGTCCATTTCACCGATTTTGGCCGATGACAGAAATCATACTCGAAGTAAATTTAGAGGTACATCTCTCTCAGATACAGGCAAGTTAGAAATTTAAATGAGGACGTTTGTTTGTTAATACAACACTTACGTAAATGCATCTTGTTTCACCGGTAGATAAAAAGTATTTAATACGGAAGTCTTGACTTAATTCACATTCCTAGTATAGTTTATCCAATCTTAATGTGAAAACATAACCACGCCCTTTAACCCCAACAAAGGATCCGACTTTTGAATCTAGGTTGTCAGATATATTTGCGAATATTCCTAAGTTTATATATTTTGAAAATTTTCTCTCTACTTTACTATTCAATTGTTCGTCAATGACTCTTAGAAAGATAATATAAAAATATTCTTACAAAATATATACTTAAATTAATTAACTAGATTCTTTATATTTAAACAGTTTTGACTTCTAATGATAGGTATCAATTTTGTATATATTACTTATACTTAAAGATTTTTTTAAGAAAAGGCAACATTGTATATATAGTTTGCGATTTCAAAGTCGGTGCGCACCCCTTTGATATTAATGTAAAGTAATGCCGACGGCTCTTACTAAGCGCCGCGGTACATGAAACGAAACATCAAAAAGAATAATTGCGTGAGTTAAATACCGCGTTTGGTCTGGTTCCCCATTACAGTACACAGTAGCGTTAGTGATTTTTATTGATTTTTTATATTAGATATATTTTACGGTTGGCTTGATAGTACTTAATGTAGTAAGAATTTCTCGTTTAAATATATAAGATAATAACTGCGCCACCTTACGGTGGCGTTATATTATTTGATTTAGAAAGGTTTTTTTTTTATTTTTTTCGTATTTTTTCTGTTTTTAATTTTCTACTTTCTTTTAGTTTATCGTTTATTTATTTATGAATCCAAATTCAACACTATCTATTGGGTTTTCTTACAATTCAGTAATTGTTATGGACAATGCGTCGTATCATTACCGCATATTAAACAAAATACCTAATAATAACACAAAAAAGAATAAAAATTTAAGATTTATGGCAATCAAAAATATCAATGTTCCTAAAAAGGTTCCAGTAAAGAAGGAATTAATAAGAATGATCAAAAGTCAGAATTTTAAAAATGAGTACGTCATTGACACCATTTGCAGCAGATAATGGTCATACCCTTTTGCGTTTACCTCCATACTAGTGTATTTTTAATTCAATCGAAATGATTTGGAGTACTGTAAAGAAACGTTTACGAAAATATAATCAGTCACCAACTTTAAGCGCAGTTGTTTCTTGATAATATTCAAGAGGTAATTAGTGGCATTAATAGCGATGTATGAAAGAAAAAATTGCGAAGCATATGTTATAAAAATAGAAAAGGAATATCCTGTTTTACCGCCAATAGCACCATTAGTTATTCAACCTGGAAACGATTCTACTTCAGAAGACTCTGTCAATTCTTGTTATTAATTCCAACCAATTTCCTTTACAACTATCGTGATGTATCTTGAAAACTTGTTTTTAAAAACAAACTAATTTTATATTCTTACTAACATACCCAACCCTTTCCTTTCCAGGCAAGGAAGGCTTATACCTCCTCATGGTCCTTGCTGGACAAAAAATCTTTTAAGATTGTCTGATAAAATGAGTATTATTTGTAGACAATTGTTATAAAAATATTATGAGTTATGTACTATTTGAATAATGAGCCAAATGTTCTTATTTTAACTAAAATTAACAAGTTTTAATTTAAAAGAATTAAATTGTTATTTGACAATTTTCCAATTGATACAAAATTTACAAATATACAAAAACCGTTTTTCTTTTGAAATTTAAAACAAAAATTAATAAAAATATATGAACCCTTTTTATTTAATTCCACGCCAATGGTCGGAAATGTCATCAAAGGCACTTAAAAACCGCCAAAGAGCACCGATTTTCACATTTACATTGGATAGACTATAACCGTCATGTACGGCTCGTTGGTGACGGGTTGAATTTAATAATTATTAATGTCATATTTTTGTAGATGTCAAACCACACTGATAGTTTCAGAAACTTACGACCTAATTTAGAAAAAAAAAAACTCTCCGCCATTGGTAACTTGGATGACAGTTTAATCTTATTTCAGTGGTTTCTAATATCAAATCGGCCAAAAACGATGAAATGGACTATACATGGAATTAATCTAGGCTAATTATATTTTAATACATCCTCGTATATTAAAAAAAATAGTTATTTATGAAACAGTTCGTGAAGTATGCTTTTTGCGCACGCACGCGATGTTTAGAGCACGAGCGAAGCGAGTGCTATATATCGCGTAAGTGCGCAAAAAGCACTTCACGCACAGTTTCATACAATATTTTATCTACGATAAACAAATAAAAAATAATTAGAAATTCAAATTTGAAAATTTAAACTACAAAACTGTCAGAATGACTTTGGTTGAAATGTACTCTCATAGCAACACCATGAAAACGCGAATGCTAAGGATATTTCATTATATGAAGGTGTGTTAAAAACGGTGCGAAAAAGTAAATCCCATTTAAAATACATTGTTACTTCACGCACACTTTTAATCCTTCACGCACTGCTGTCTATAATGACAGTTTTCACGAACTAAAAATTGATACATAATATGAGGTAGAGTAGAAAATAGTAATTTATGCAACAAGTGCATAAAGTGGTACTCATGGAATTGCCGCACTCGCCTAACGGCTCGTGCGGTCAATTTTTCCATTCGTGAAAAAAAGACACTGTATGCATGTGTTGCATACAATATTTTTTCTACAGTCCTATACAAATAATAAAATCAAAATAAATAAGATTTAGAACATTTTAATTCAACTTCTTCTGTAACTTACAACGAATACAAAATAACTAAATTGGAATTGGAAAAGTATTAATAATAATAAATAAACAAAAATCAACAACTAAATTATGAATGTTTTATTTGGTAATGTGAATATTGAAAATGCAGTTGTTGGGTTGACTAATGTGTATTTTTGATCGTTTCATATTTGTTTCTGTTTGATTCATTGATGCTACATTTAAATTTTCAATATTTGACAGAGTCAAATTCTTCTCAGCTTTATTCTTATATAATGCAGAATGTTGGCTAAATGACGTTAAAGGTTGGTCAAAAATAGTACTGATATTAGGTCCTTGTAAAATTCGCGAAGCACAGTTCATTTTTGCATTGAGTGAATTGTTCACATAATGGACCATAATGTAGAAGACTAGATCTAGATCTTTCTTTTAAAAAGACTAAAAGCACCCGGTCTATGAAGCTGTGGATACTATAATATTTTGAATCCACCATTTCATAAAAGTATCATACTCTTTTGTATAATTTTCTTTTGATTTTTCTGGCAGCAAATTTGAAGTCGCCACATTTGCCTTTTCTAGGATTTCTTCTGGAGTACATATTTCAACCTCTGAATCTTCACTACTCATATTAATAATAGTAAGAACAACAATTAAATTTACAATTCGAATTATTGACACAATGAACAAAAATATTAACGTCAAATCAAGTATTTACAGTTCATACGCTGTCAAAGTTAAAGGTAACTTGATATTTTATTTTTATTAATCAAATGGTTAGCGTGAAATAAAGTAAACGTTATGGCACTTTATTTCACGCTTTTTTACTATTTTTCACTCCAACTATAAACAGCCGTTTTAAGTGCAATAAACCGGAATTTTAAAGGGAGGGCGTAGAAAAAAATTATTTATATCATCAATTATGTACCTACTTACTTTTTTATATGCTCAAGAAAAATTCGTTAGTCTATAAATAAAGAATTTTGAATTGAATTATCTTAAAAAATCTTAAAAAGTGTCTATCGGTGAATTTATATTTAAACTGAAATTAGAGATATTATAAAAATGTGGCAGACCAAAATTGTATGGGAAATTCGAACTTTTAAATTACTTTGCTATCTATAGTATGTTAGGGACTTTGAGTATTAATTTATTTCCTCAAACAAAACTTTTTTTAACAAAACTTATAAATATATATTAAACCAATAAATTATAAATTTGCAACCTCCTATAAATAAATTTTCACTAAAAGACGCACTAATAACTCTTCCCGCTCGAAAACTAACCAGTGATTTTGTGCCGGAAAATTTACGAAAAGTCAGTCGCGTCGAGGAAATTGGAAAATCGGCGTCGAGGGAGCACAGCACAAGAAGGAGCGGCGGTTACTGACGCCTGGCGTCGTTTTTCGCAGCTCGACGTCGGTGGAGACGATCTCTAGACGCCGGACGACGCGCCGTTTCGAATGCACTTCGCTAGAAATGTATAAGAAAATTTTATAACATTCAATCAGGTATAATCTTAGTCCACTAGAATGAGGTTAAGTCTATCAAAAACTTGTTAACTAAGATTTGCCATTTTTAAGGGTGTGGAGAAATCGAAGAAGTTGTAACATATTTACTGATTTGGTTAGTTTTTATAATTAAATTTGTGGTTTCATCAAAAAAATAAAAACGATTTATATTTACTTTCTGTTTTATTATTCAAAATCACTATATTGTAATAATAATATTTTTAACATATAACATCATCGTCCTTCACCGTTGTGATAATTTCACATAAATATCTCTTTATGCAATTATCGCCGCATTCTTCATTTCCCTTTGTGCTATTCCGGAAATAATAACTAAAATAAAAATATATTTGATTATTTTAAATAAAAGATATTACAAAAATCAAGCAATAATCGTTAATCAGATGCAAACAAAAGTTTATTTGTACAACTTTAAGCTATTCCAAATAAATGTGTTGAATTTAATATTCAAACAATACTCTAGTCAACATCTTCAAAAACGTGAAAAATTAAAATAAAGGTCCTAAAAATATGAGCGATAGCTCATTGGATTCGTAATCACCTGTAGAAAAATGTTTTTAAAGGAAAAGTGTGCAGGCAAAAAATTGCAATTGTTATTAACAAAATAAGATGAAAAAAAACAGATGTTTATGTTTTTGTTAATAACTCGAAAAATATTAATATTTAAGCAATTTTGAAAAAAGCTCGTTAAAGAGGAGGAAATTTCCGAAAAAAAAGTCCGTCCTCCCGAAACTCTATCTCCATTATTTATAATTTTAATTTGACGTTGAAAATGGGGCTTTGAGCGGCTTTTACGACATACACGCGCTACCGCTAAACGGTGTTCATCAGATAAAATATTTTTTTTATGACATAAAATGTCATTTTAAAAATTTGAAAAAATTTCAGTATTTTCCTAACACTTGAAAAAATCTAAATCAGTTGGAAAAAACATTTTATCACTGTTTTTCAAAAAGTTATTCAATTGTTAACTAAAAAATTTTTTCCTAATATCTGTTGACATAAACAATGGGATAAAAGGTACCTATAAATAATTCGCCTAAAAATTTGAAACTTTGTGGAGCCCTTTTTATATGTATACTTTACAAGATTATGTAATAAATGTTTATAAAAGTTTATTAATTTGTTAATTATGATTTTTTATAACTATTGCAAAATATTGCGAAAAAGTAAAAAATAATACAGAATTTTTCCAAATAAATGCATGTAGTATCTAATAAACAATAAATACGAATTTGGTTTAAGAATTATTTGAAAGAGAAATTTATTTTCTATAAAAACTCCTGAATATCCTTTATCATATCTCCAATAGTTTAAAAGATATATCATTTTTTTAATTGGCAAGTTATTTGGCGCTACAGTTAACGTGACGTATGATATTAGAAAGTATTATTAACAAATTAATAAACTTTTATGAAAATTTATCGCAGAATCTTGTACAGTATACATATGAAAAGGGCTCCACGAAGTGTCAAATTTTTAGGCCAATTATTTATACCTTTTATCCCATTGTTTATGTCAACAGAGATTAGGAAAAAATTTGTTAGTTAACAATTGAATAACTTTTTGAAAAACAGTGAAAAAATGTTTTTTCCAACTGATTTAGATTCTTTCAAGTGTTAGGAAAATACTGGAATTTTTTCAAATTTTTAAAATGACATTTTATGTCATAAAAAAAATATTTTATCTGAAGAACACCGTTTAGCGGTAGCGCGTGTATGCCGTAAAAGCCGCTCAAAGCCCCATTTTCAACGTCAAATTAAAATTATAAATAATGGATATAGAGTTTCGGGAGGACGGACTTTTTTTTCGGAAATTTCCTCCTCTTTAACGAGCTTTTTTCAAAATTGCTTAAATATTAATATTTTTCGAGTTATTAACAAAAACATAAACATCTGTTTTTTTTCATCTTATTTTGTTAATAACAATTGAAATTTTTTGCCTGCACACTTTTCCTTCAAAAACATTTTTCTACAGGTGATTCCGAATCCAATGAGCTATCGCTCATATTTTTATGACCTTTATTTTAATTTCTCACGTTTTTGAAGATGTTGACTAGAGTACAAGAAACCTGATTAAACCTTCGAGATCGATAAAAAAAACTTGTAAAAAATTCAATTAAAAATATATGAGAAATAATCGGAATATACGTAAATATTAAGCATCAGAAACAAAAAGAAAACATCAAAACAGATAATTAAAAACCCTATATAAATAGACCCCACTACATAAAAAAAGGGAGATCAAAGTAAGAATTGTTTGCACTATTTCGGATCAGTAAACAAATAGAAACAGAAGGCTGCAATCACAATAACAATAAAATTTAGAATGTAATCCTAAACAAAAACGCAAAAAATAGATTTGGTATACAATATACAACCATTTGGTTACAAAAAGAATATCTCTACATAGAGAGTCGTAAATAATACCAAAAAGGGCTATAAGAGAAACATAGACAATAAAACTAAAATTTTCTGAAAAAAATAAAAAAAATTTTAGTATTAGAAGTTACAGTAGTCAAAACAAGAATAGTAAATGAAGGGAATAAATAGAAAAGCTTTAAACGTTGCACAAACTTAAACCATCTACATCATAGAGATACAAGGTCCGCCTTAAAAGTACCCGACCTCTGCCTCTATTTTCCCGCGCTTGGCTTATTCTTCGTCATCTGGTTGGTGGCATCCTTCGAAGTAGTCCCCATTTGATTGAACAACACGTTCATATCAATACATCCACTTCTTAAAACAGTCTTGAAAGTCAGTTCTCGAGATCGCCTTTAGTGCATTGGTTTCAACAGTCTTCTTGTCGTCGAATCGGTGTCTTTTAAGCGGCATTTTCAATCAAGTAAACAGCCAAAACTCGCTAGGAGCTATTTCGGGACTGTATGGAGGCTGCCGATGCTGGTCGTTTTCTTCTAATTACTTCTCGCAACCTTTTTAAAATTTCTTTGTTAGTCGCCTGACCTGCAGGAGCGTATTCATGATCCACGACGCTTTCATATTCGAAAAAAAAAACAATCAATATTGTCTTGATTTTACTCCGACTTTGACGTGCTTTTTTTTGGTTGGGTTGGGGCGAAGAAGTTTGATTCCACTGCGAATGCTGTTGTTTTGTTTTAGGATCATAACCTTAAATCCTTTTGATTCATCACCAATAATAACCTTTTTGAGCAAATTTTTATCACTATTGATCATTTCTGGATTGTCCTGAGAGATTTCTGTTCTGAGAGCAGTTTTGGGATGAATTTAGTACACACACAAGTCATGCATAAATTCTCAGTTAAAATTCAATACACTGTACTTGCTGGTATTGCAGGGTTATCTTCTAGTTCCCTAACAGTCAAACGATGATCAATTGTTCCATTGCCGCTCAACATTATCCGATGTTTTTCCCGTCAAAGGTCGACCAGAACGAGAATCACTGTCAACAGACGTGTGACCATTTTTAAACCATTTATATAAGTCTTTTATTTTAGTTTTGTCCATGCAACGGCATTTTGCAATATTTGAATAGTTTCTGTAGCAGTTTTTTCAAGTTTAAGAAGTTTTAAGCAAAACTTGATGCAAATTCGTTGCTCAGCTTTTTCGGTCATTTTTAGATACTTAAAAATCCGACGAACTTGAAAAACACTTTGAAGACAAACATACGCTGCTCATGAACTATTCGTCCGGCAGGTATCAGCAAGTAAACAATAAATTTGTGAAGCGTTACTGTTGACGTTTCCGGTCGGTAGGTGTCGCTAGAACACTTTGACGCGAAAATGTAAATGCAGGTCGGATACTTTTGGGACAGACCTCGTAAAACACAGTAGGAGAAAATGTGGTTTGAGATATATAGAGATATTAAGTAGGTATATATATTCGTTTTTGATTGCACCAAAGGAGAACAACCTCATACATGTTTTAATTACTTACTTATAATACTTTGTAGCCAATTTTGGATCATTTGTCATTCTTGTATATAAACCATCTAATTCACTGGGTAGTAAATTCTCAACACCAAATTCTTCTTTGAAACTATACAATTTGTACCACTCTAATTTATTTTTTGGTGATTTATTTGCTGCTTCCAAATCGAAAGTGTAAAGTTCTGCATCCATAATATACTAAATATAACCAAATGTATTATTGAGAATAATATATAACATCATGTTATAAAAGGGGTGAAAAGTTCGTAGCTGACACATAGATTACTTTAATTAAATCTATATGATTTTTAATCATATGGAATATATGGAAAAAACGAATTATCCCAGACGTGGTACCCAGCTAGATCCATTTTTTTCTTCCGTGTGCACCTACCTATATTTCAAATTTCAACAAAGCATTCTAGATGAAAACAAAAATTATAATGAACCCAAAGATTGGCATTATTCCGACTATGCACCAGAAAAATCAGACTAGAGGAAATGAGCATTAAATACAATGCATCCAGTGAACGCCCAAAAGAATCTGTTATAGACTATAACAACAACAAAGTCAAAATATTTTTGAATGATGGTAAAGTTAAGTTGATCAAAATACCTACCTAAGACACGCTAAAGACAACAAAGGAACTTGATGCGACATATCAGACAAAAATATTTTGACATACCAAAGCTGTGTGCAAAAGAAGTGTCACATGTGCTCACAAAAAATCAAGAGCAACAACGTGTTGATGATTCAAATTAATATTTAGCGATATTTAAACATAATTACTTAATAATCAATAAATTACAATGAAAGAAATATCGTTCCATTAAAACAATCCAGAGTCCATTTGGAAGTCAGCAGAGTGAAGTCAACGCGATGAACCTACTCCAAGGCGTGGAAACACGAAAAAGTCTGGCGGCAAGGTTATGGCATCAAAATTTTTGGATACACCAGGTATAATATTACTTTAAAAAGGTCAAGACCATTAACAGCAATTTTACCCAGCGTTCATAAAACTACGAAAAAACGGCCCCATTTGAATAAAAAAAATACTTTTCATTGAGACAATACGTTACAAATTAATGAAAACGATGGCATAATAACATAAATTCTCCAAATATTAATACTGTTTGCAGACCTTAACAGAATGCTTGCTGGAAATATATTCAGCAATGATGAAGAGGGTCCTATTTTGAGGCTAAAGAGAAATCGTAATATAAAAATGGTATCGAAAAATTGTATAATCGCTATAATTGTCGTAGGCAACTTAATTGAAAAATAAAATCGAATTTTCAAAAAAAAAAAATGTTTTACTATGTCAGCTTTCGAAATTTTCAGATTAAATGATATAACTCACGTATTGTGTAGATTCCACTTTGTATACTTTATAATTAGGATTAGCAAAATCTGGCATCAAGGAACCACCATTCATAACAACACTTACAGGTTTTTCAGAATCATAAAAAATATGGAATTGATCTCTGTGAGTATGACCATTAAATTGGGCAGCTATGATGTTTGAAAATCTAAAAATCAAAATAAATATTTGCATAGCATTATAATAATGTTTGATGTAAACAAAATACAATGGCCTAACGATATTGGTATTACGAGGATTGTCTTTTTCGTTTTGCGTACAGCCACCAAATTATAGAATTAAATTACTTTATTGCTTTTCAAAATATGACCCACCAAGATCGATACACTTTTGCATACATTCCAATTAATTGGTAAAAAAGTTATTCCAGTCTTCAATTGACACCTAAAAAATCGCTGTTTTTAAAGGCATCGATGGCTTCTTTTGGAGACTGGAACCGCTGCCCACGCATTGAATTCTTGAACTTTGGGAACGTGAAGAAGTCGTTGAGACTAAGTCGGAACTATACGGTAAACGTTTTTTAAACTTCCTTTGTTGAACGATCTTTTGGATCTAGGTCTTTGAAATTTCCAAAAATGCCTCTCCCATTATGTTACATGTCGATCACTTTTAATTAGCTGACGAACCGCATTAATGTTTTGCTGTGTGACTGTGGTTTTAGGTGGACCTAGACTGGATGTGTCGCTGAGACTGGAGCGACCACGTTGAAATTCGCAATACTAGTGGGAAATAGTTGAAACATTTATTCGACAGTTTCTGGCGTAATCACAAATTTAGGCTGGCCAACATGTTCGTCGTCTTCCAGCGACTCACGACCCCCTTTGAACCTTGTAAACCACTCGTGGACTTGGCTACGAGATAAACAATCATGACCATAAACTTGTTTTATTCATCTATGCGTTTCGGTAAATGTTTTACAAAGTTTAAAACAGAACTTAATATTAGCTCTGTGTTTGATGCTCATTTTTCGAACACTGTTAAAAAGCTACTGTCACTTTGATTGTGATAACTCAGCGTGAAGTGCATGGAGACTAGACAAGGAGTACGCACTCGACCGGGGGAATTGCCAAAATCTGTCCACTGTATCGTACATATTAGGTTTACTTTTTTCACCACTTGCGGCGCTAGTTCTCCTTTTGTACCGGTATGAATATAAACAATTAAATAATCGTAAATTATTAAATTGGTTTTTATTATTTATATCTGAAAGATCGAACTATTTTTTTCATTGTGTAAATAAATTAATAATGAAATAATTAAAAATTATTTATTTTATTTCAAACTACGTCCTCATTGGTCGCCATTTTGGTACAAATGGAACACCAGCGCCCTCTAGGTAGACCTATTTGCATACATGGAGTTCGTACTCCTTGTCTAGTCTCCATTGGGCCCTTGGCGAAGGTTTCTGTGGTTTCCTTCGTCCTTGCCAAATGGAAGGGCTCCACGACGGAGGAGACACGCCACAGCGTCAATCTCCCAACCCCACATTGCACCACGTGGGTCACACACCTACACACACTCATACTGACACCAAAAGAAGAATCTCTTTTTAGGCACGTTCAAGAAACA
Organism: Altica lythri; assembly: GCA_964028335.1. Classification (NCBI taxonomy): domain Eukaryota; kingdom Metazoa; phylum Arthropoda; class Insecta; order Coleoptera; family Chrysomelidae; genus Altica; species Altica lythri. The sequence goes on along the minus strand of OZ034801.1, from coordinate 7,939,872 downwards.
TGGATGGATGAAGAAAAACCAGAAGACCCAACCCCAGAGGAATTGCAAATGGAAAAACTTTGTGGGAGCAGGGCCGACGACAGACAGATACTAACTCCTTTCAAACTTCCCATCCATTCCCTGAAAAGGACATAAGTCCTACAACAGGGTCCTCATACACACCAAACTCCTAAAAATCTCCATATTTCTCCCTACGAACTTACTCTCGATACTCGATACTCGATGTCTAGTCTCCATGGTGAAGTGGTTTGATTATCCTGAAATTTTGACAGAACTTTAATGATAGATGTACTATCAAACGCTAGCTCCAAAAACAGATAGCGCTAATATACTCCAGCCGTTCAAAAGATAGAATGATCACGTGAACGGCACGCACTCTTTGAATATTATTCTCCCCAACCAACGTCACAAGTCCGATTTACACTACTCAACAAAAAAGTACCCACCCTCGATGCCTATAGTTTATATTATCTCTGGTATGAGTACAGTGTAAACTGTCCTCCGTTATTTCAGTTTAGAAGGCGTGGCATCGTACTTTTACGCCGGCCGGTCACTGATCACGCGTCCTTGAATTCCATCTTTTGAACGAATCGGGTATAGTACAGGATATTTCGAAAAAGTTCTATTTACTTTGCGACAGACCCCGTAGGTAGATTACGCGTGGGCACCGTACATGTGTACGGTGGCGTGGGTATATAAAGTGTTGTGAAAAATAAATTACTTTTTTATGGGTAACAGAAAGAGGTTTCCTATTACCTAAATATCTCGAGGAGAAAGCAAAACCGACTGCTCATTTTTAGAAAAAACACCAAAATATATCTGATTTGATTTTCAATTTATAATTTAAAATAACGATACCCCTATAATCGTGTAATATAAATTACCTTAAAATTATTCTGCGATATTCTCGTCCCCATACGTGAAGACAAGATTTATTTGGAACATGTAATAAAATATGTACCATTTCTTGATTTTTTTCAGCTGCTGTTAAAACTTTAACTAGCCACTCTAATTGACCATATGGATCATAATCGTCATACAACAACCACCTATAATGCAAATATTAATTTTCAACATAATAATATTAATAGTTAATTTTAATACCAGTTGTCTAGTTGACAAACGTTGTTATTCAAAACGATTATTCTAAAACCTTTTTCGGGAGAAACAGTGTAATAACCTCCTTTTAAGACTGTTTCTTTAATACTATTCATTTCTTCAATATCCTTACCCAACAATACTGACCACTTTTCTACAATTAAATCGAATAACCACTGATTGGAAATAGTTTTTTCCGTTATATTTATAGGAGCATAACTAAAATCAAAATATTAAAAAACAAAAAACATATAAACCAAAATTAAAAGTGTCGATCCCAACTAACAATTTGGTTTTATAACCTTTACTCAATAGAGCGATTCTGTTTTATTATAGTTTTTTAGCTGCTGTAGAAATTCAAAATTGTTTTTTAAATGCCGTCTTAACAACTATTTGGTCGTCGGGACTATTTAGTTTTATAATTTAACAGTAAGAACGTTCTTAAAACAAAATTATAAAATATCTTACAACATCGCAATAAAATTGTTTTATAAACGTTTATAAAACAATCCTTTATAGCATTATATCCTATACAACTAAATTGATTTATAGCGGTTGTATGTGTTAACCTTTTGAAACATATTTATTTCTTTAGGGACAATTATAAAGCAGCTTTATAGAAGCTTTTAAAAATATTAATAGAACAGTTTTATTACAGTTTTATAGAAAATACATCTTTAATAAAATCAAATTGTTTTTACTTAAACTTTAAAACAACTATTTTATAAGAGCTTTAAACATATCGTGTATGAATCTTTTATAAAGTCACTGTGGGATAAGATAGTTTTAATAAAAGTAAATAGATTTCATAATGTACATTTATAAAAGCATAATAAAATAACTGTAACACTCAGAACGCGATATTTTATTTGTCAGTTTCTATGTTTATTTCTATTTGTACGTTCGTCTGTATACAAAAAAAGACTGCTTCAAAAATTAGAGCCTGGAAGAAAGTAAAACGAAGTGGTTATTTTCGCTGAAAAGTAAAAACCAACTTTCAAAACATTTTAAGTTCTAATTTTCTGAATAGTGTTAGAACTACCTACTGTTGATTCCAATGAATGTGTAGATGAAAATGTTAATTATAATGATTTAACAAATTTTAAAGACTTGTTATTTTGATAAGGTAAAAGTTGTGTGAATTATTAACATATACGATTGAGAAAATAAAAAAAAAAGAATTATTTCGCTCTCTGAGTAATAATTATAATTAATTGTATAAATAAACTGGAAAGCCAAAAAATTAAATGTTAACCCGATTTTATTTAGATGCGCCTCTGTAAATGAGGATTAAATACAGTCCTTGCTGGTAGCTTTATTATTTTAATAATGTTGCTTCTGCAACAAAATTATTTTATAGGTACGCATCCATTTAATTGACATTTCAAAGTCGTCCTTATAATAAAGGAAAATTGGATTTAAAACGATGTTGATTATCATTCTTAATAAAATTTCACCAATATATAACGAAAATAAGAAAAAAATAAAAAAATATATTTTTTTGTGTTTGCAATCATTTAACGAAATGATGCAAAATATAGCGTCGCGTGTAAATTTCAATGTAAATGTACTACATATATATTTTACAGTTCTCTGCGTATCAAAAATTGGCACCAAGTGTCCACTAAATATTACTTCAAAGTTTAAACTGTTTATTGTTTTGAAATGTAGGTGAATAAAATTAGTTACGGCCTTGTCCAAGTTTTCTCTGTTTACAAAATAAAATAGTTCTTTTCGAAACAGTTACAAAATATTTTGGTTCGTATGGACATTTCTGTATCACTAAACTTGTTTTATAAAATAAAAGCATGAAAGCATTATGAAGCATATATGAAACGGTCTTATAGTGATTTTATAGTATTTTTTTAAAAGCTGTATAAACGTTTATATAACTATTGTATTGCAGCTACCGCAAACATTATAAACTTGTTAAGCAGCAGAAATATTTTATAAACCTGTGCCTTTTTGGGCTTTATAAGGGTTGTATAAACGTTTTTACAATATTCTTACAATAAAAGATTTATAAAACATGTTTTGTAAACGTTCTTAAAGTTTTTATAAAATATAAAATTGTTAGTTGGGATCCAACACATCCTACTATAAGATATGATAACAAAAAATTACAAATAAATTGATAAAGATTACAAAAAAATTTCATCTAAAAATATGCGGTAATATATGATTTTTAAACGAATCGTAAAAATCCTATCTTAGAAATGGAGATATGTAAAATATCGACATACAGGTTTATATGTTTTGGATACACTTTCGAAGTACTTTCTTTAAAAAAATACGTACATGTTAACAGGATGAGTTTCATGATTTCCTAATATAGGAAATACTTTTGTTTTGAATTTTTCAGCAAACATGTCCAAAACTTGAGAAATACTTCCAGAATTAAACTCTATACTAGTATCCCATACTCTGTGAGCTACTATATCTCCAGTGTAATACACATACTTGTATTCCTTATAAAAAACAAAAATTGAAATAAAAAAAAAATATAACAACTATTCAATAATAAGAAATAAACGCCCACATAAATACACATTTGATTGCTTTATAGGTATCACAAACTGCTAGAAGATTTCCCAGTGTTTCTCATCTAGAGCTGCAACGACATAATCTGGAACCTGCAGGTGTGAACGAAGGTCCAGATTTTTTGCATAAACAAAAAATTGTATACGTCTCAAAAAGTATGAAAAATAAAGATGATACGTTTGGTTGTATTTATTAAGAAAAAAGAAAACTTAGATACCTGTGTATTAATTTTATCAATAGTGGCATCGATTAAATGTAAGGGAACATCTGCGGTGTGGACTGAACTCCAATAACCACAAGCTATATCATCACCAGTAGCATTCATTTGATCTTTTTGACAACAAGTAGGTTCTCCACAATCAAGTTTTTTACCTTCCGCATAATTTGGATCGTAATGAATATCTGTCAGGTGTACAATATTAAAACTTGTGCTACCATCAGACTGAAAATATGCATTCTAGGATCACTTCAACCAAGTAAAAGAGGATATTATATCTTTAAAATCGTGTAAATTAAATTTTGGTCGTTTTTCTATAGTTATAATTACACTCTCAACTAGGGAACAATCTAAGTAAGTTAAACTTGGTGCTATTTAATATTTTCCAATTCAGCGGACTAAATAAGTCTTCTATACTCGAGCCATTTAATTATTGGATATATAAATAAATGTAAATAAATAAAAGAATAATGTAAACTTACTATTTTCTTCTCAACTTGAACACCTTCAGGAATTTCTATTGTCCAGTCAAAGCTATTACTGGCGTCAGCTGGACAATTCAAAAGGAAATTACAAACTTTTTGGGCGTTCAACGTTTTTTGATTATCCATTATATATGCTATAGAATCCTATATAATTAAAAATTAAATAATTTTACAATATTTTACATATAAAAACAATTTTTTCTAAACGTACTTTTCTATAAACAGCTAAAGAGAATTTTTTATTTCTTTTATATACAAATTCTCCAATTTCGAAATAAGACAAACAAGAACTGGCAATAATTAAAATATTTAAAAAAAAGTAGCCCTAGCGGCGTTTATTTACATTGAAGGAGCCTCCAGTAATGTAAGACGCGAGTCAGTGACCGACGCACTTTCAAGGAGGGGAGTCCTCCCCTAATATGCGAAAGGGTGTATGCCAACCTAACACCTAGGATCGTAGTGTCCAAGTACTCCCAAGTTAGAAGCGTCCATTGAGGCAACAGTGGGAAGGGGCTGTCCGCAGGGAGGGGTACTGTCGCCTCTGGTGTGGTCAGCACTTGTGGATGACCTCCTTAAGAAACTCCTCAATGAAGGCCTTCACTGCCTAGGTTTCGCAGATGATATGACCATAATCATTCAGGGAAGGTTTCTGGGCACAGTCTCAGAGCGGATGCAGACCAAATGAATATGGTGTACAAGTAGTCCAAGGATGAAGGCCTAACAGTCAATCCACAAAAAGCATCAGTTGTCCCTTTCACTAATAAAAGAGCGTTGCAAGGCTTAAAACCAATAACGCTCAATAACGTGCTGGTACCAATGGCCACAAAAGGCAAATACGTGGGTGTGGTGTTTGACCAGAGGCTATCATGGAAGCAACATATTCAAAAGGTCACACACAAAGCTACAATGGCCCTTGGTAGATGTAGACAACTGTGTGGCAAGAACTGGGGCTTGAACCACAAAATGAACCTTTGGTCGTATACACAAGTCATTAGACCAATGTTAACCTATTGTTTGGTGGTGTGGTGGAGTAGAACGCAGCAGTCCGGGCTGATCAGGCAAGTTCTACTCAACCTACCACCATTGCACATCTACATACAGGACGAGGCTATGGCAACTGCTCACAAGCTGCTACAAGGCCAGGCCCCCATAACCTTATTAAAAGGGAAAAAGCATGCAGAGTTAGATATATGATAATGAACCATCTCTTTTTACCACCATTTTACTTTGTTCGCAATTTTTGTCGGTTTTTTAAATACAATTATTTATTGAACTAAATAAGTCTTAAGCTATTTTATTTTAAAATGTCTATAACAAATTAGGACTTATTATTATAACATTATATTATAATTATTATTATATTACTTGTTTTTAATTGTAACCGTATACTTTTAGGCAATCAAAGCTAATTATTTATTAATATGTATTATAGTTAACCTACCAGATTAAGCCAAACAAGGCCTTCACAAACCCTGTCGTCCTCAATATTAAGAAAATCTGGAGAACAAAAGTATTGTATTTCTGCAGCAAGTTGAACGTTTGTCATTCCAAAACCTCTTTCAGTTAACACAGCTCCTACCACTAAATTACATAAAATGCAATTTTTATCATCTTGTATCCTAGGGCCACTATATGTCACCGGAAGAAGATCCCTCTTTTCGTCGATAATTTGGAATATTTTTTGCCATACTGGAGTTTGATATCCATATGGTAGACTTGCTGTATAAAAAGAAGAAAAGATCAGATTAAGATATAAAAATTATCTTTCTAAAACCATAATATTCCATTCTGTTTAATAAACACGAGATGTAGCACTCTGAGAAAAATCGAGGAGGGAAAGCATAGCTTTTTTGCCGTTCTGAAGTATTATTTGACAAAACATGATGGAATAGAATAATATTTATGTTAAAATTTTTTTTTAAAAAATTGGTTTATGTTACATCAGTTATCAGTTATCTAGTAACGGAAAGAGGGATAGAAGCATTTGTTCATTAACTAGCTATGGTTCGCATAGTGGTGCTTGTGACATTGAACTGCATTTAAACTAAAAAATGATCTTTCCGTTACCTCCAGTCCTTCAATGTTGAATTTTTTCAATATCTAATTCAAACGCGCCATCTTCAAAAGATTTGGATATTGGATATTGCTTCAAGAAAACTGCTCGAATGATTGTGCGTTGAAATTAATCCAATCCTGTTTTAATGGATGACGATGACAGAGACTATTGTTGTCAATATCATGCACAGTGATCGAAGAATCAAAAGATGATCTCAATAAGTCCAACTCCATTACAACTTTAAACGACGCTATAGGTAACACGAAAATATATGGTTTCGTAGTGCTTTCTTTTATTAACCTTACCAAGGTGTGCAAGTAAAATTTTAGACCACCAAGGCGAACCAGGTGAAACTTTTTATATCATTGTCAATTATTTACAGCAAGTATTGAGAGATAATAATTTTAAAGAAAAACTCGTGGCATTATGTGGTGATAATACCAATGTCAATTTTGGGTGTGGAGCTAGGCAAGGAACTAACAATGTGTTGACAAAATTACAAAATCATCTCTAAAAAAACAGTTGATAGGTATTCGATGTGGAGCTCATATAAAATCTGCTACAGACGGTATACCTTAAGGTTTTAAAGGTTGATGGTCAATTTTTATTGGCAATTAAAGCTGCAAAAGAAATCACTTACATTTTAATAATGAGCATGCGCGAACCGTTTTAGAACGATTCAACTAGTGAGTTGGAACAAACCTAATATAAGGAAAACCTATACAAATAATATATGGACGTCCCGTTTTTCGTTAAAGCTTATAGAATAATATAACTAGAATAAGAACAACTAACAACTAAAGAAACAAAATATTATAAGAATATAGAAATAATCTCACCCTCACTAATATTTGATGATATAGAACCAGTACAAGAATTTACAATTAATATAATGAAACCTAAACAGAATATAATCTTCATCTTTACCATCACACTAGGTTGAAAAGTGAAAGTTGAATATTAGATACAGTTAAAATATAAAATCATCTGATTGATTTCAACAATTAGATTAAATTACTTATCAGATCAGATTTAAGTAAGTACCTAGGTACTACAGATATCATAGATTTTTTGAAAATCAATGCATTATCTATTTGTTGGTATAATATTGTATACCTACTAATTTCTAGAACATTATAGCAATTCTATCTAGTGTCTTGTAATATTTCTTGTTAGATATAGAATCTTTGATACTTGATTCTTATAAACTAAGTAAAATGAGATAAGGATCGGCTAAAAATCCGATACATTGAGATTGTCAAAAATCAACATTATCTGTGGTCAGGGTAGGTACTAGGGATTTCCGGCGGGGTACACGTTAAATACAACTTATGAGCTTCTATTATGGGCATCTGTATTCTTTGCTGTCACGCATGTCACCCGCTGACGTCACCGGACCTAATATTTATAAATACCCCTTCCACTTGGTTTTTTATTTACTCACTGTCCAACCGCCGTAATGTAATGAATTTATACGAGTCCAAAATCTCTGCAACTACATTTCAATATCAACCCTATAAGCATTATAACAATCATCTCTAAGCCTCCTGCATCTCTCTTAGTGCAGAAAAGAATAAAATAAGTATAAGTATAAGAATAAGTAATTGTCAACAGACCCAGATTGCTCATATCGAAGGTGAGTACGTACCTTTTTTTTTTCAACAATTAAATTCTTGAGTTCATGAGAAAACTTTAAATTTACAGTTAACATTGTTAACAGAAACAAACGAATTTATGGTATATGCACAGATAGTAAGGTGACTGTTGGGGCGTTAAAGAATTAAAAGATTCCGAACACCATTCTACCTTCATGGTGGCGTGGAACGTGGAAACGAAATCTTAATTTAATATTTTATCCAATTATTTTTTCCAATCAGAATTCAGTTCCATAAACTAGAAGCGAATTACGAAGAAAAGAGACACTCAACAAATATCAATAAAATAATACTTTATTACTTTTAAAAGACAATATATATGTAAATTAAAAAAGACCTCAACAACACTTAGTACCATCAAGTATCAAATGACACGTTGGTTCAAATATAACGTAATTTCATAAAATAAATAAGTCGTATAATAAATAATTAAATTCAAATATACTCTAAGATTGCTTTTCCGAAAATTTATTTATGCTTTGCTCATGCATAACCCTATAGTAAGTCTAAGGGTAAGGCCATTGCCATAAAGGCACACTCTTAGCACATCTAATAAAAGTTTTATTACAGTGAAGAATGTGTTGCCTATATATTCCTGGCGCAAAGTTTACGAAGCCATCTATCGTCTGAAATATAAATAAAAAGAATGAATTTGACGACTTTGACTTTGACGTCTACCATAAGAGATCTATGTGTTATGTTTATGTGTTGACTACTGTTGATTGCTTTTTAATAACGTTGTTGATGTGTATAGTCTGATAAAAAAATAAAGTCCTGTGTAAATAATTAATATGTGGCTATGTGGAATTAAAAAAGTAAATATTATTTATTAAGATGTGATGTGAAATTACTGAATACTACACAAGTTTTTAAACTGGTAAGAAATGAATTGAAAGATTTGATAAAAAGCCAAGTGTGTTGTTAAAAACATGGACCAACTTGAAAATAGAAAATTTAGAAAGTATTTATTTTATTTAATAATGGCTTCATCTCTCCTTATTACATGGAGGATTTTATCAATAGATAATGGTAAGTAAAGTTAGAATTTCGAGTTTTAAAAACCTTGTATTAGTAGATGATGGTTAATACCAAGGAGAACATGTTTTACATACTTATTTTTATTCAAAATTCCAAAAGTGACTAACTGCATGACTATAAACCTTACATGATTATTTTATTACTTTTATTTACATTCTATATTATTTATCACATTCTGGAATTTTCTTTTACACTTCAGTAGCCAACTGTAAATCATCAACTGCTTCAATTACTTGTTATATATTGGTTTAAACTTATAAAGTACATGTCGATTTCAAAAACATTCAAGATACGATTATTATAAAACCTTAAACTAGTTTGCTAAGGAAAATAAAAATAATTCGAATTTTGAGAAATTTTTTAGACGTCAAATATATTCAATATTTTGTGATTAAAACTAGAATGAATACAGTTTTATTTTTATTTTATTGGTCTTTGCTTATAGGAAAACATAAAATGGATGAGCTAATAGATAGAATAAACGTGTATCAGTTCAAATTAAATTTATCACCTCAACAGTCTCTTCTATTAAAAATGCTAGAAAATGATTTACATATAGAAGATATACCTATCATTTACGCTATTACTCCAACATATTACAGGTACGTCTAAATTTTTATGTAAAATAGCATTCAGCTTAATCAAAATTATGTTTCTAATTATTTTAAGACTTTTTGATAACACTATTTGTGACGAAATGTCTCCAAATAAATATAAGATACAAAACAAAAATAGTTGCTTTTAAGTACTCTGTGTAAAACACCGACATCTCTGTTATTTATTAATTGTAGCTAAGGATTGTTTAGTTTTTGATACAACGATAATAATGAAAAAATTGTTCAAAATTTGTTTAAACATTTGATGTTTTTTAGAAATATATATATTCAAAATGCATTTGTTAAGTGACTAACACAAAATTTCCTTGAGATGTCCGTGTTTGTAAATGAGTAAATCATTTATGGAAAATTAACATGTATTTAAGGTATGTCCAAAAAGCAGAACTGACAAGAATTTCTCAGACATTGATGTTAGTTCCTAATGTACATTGGATTGTAGTAGAAGATGCTGAAAATAAAACCACACTAGTAACGAATTTAATATCAGAATCAGGTATAAAAACAACACATTTAACTGCCAAAACTCCCCCATTTCAAAAATTGAAAGAAAAAGTATGTATTTAGTTTAAAATATTTAAAGTACATGTGATATATTGATCTTGTTTTAGGATCCTCGATGGAAACGTCATCGAGGTGTTGAACAACGAAATAAAGCACTTTCGTGGTTAAGAGCGAATATAAAACTTAATGTTAATAAAGGATACGTTTATTTTATGGACGATGATAATACATACAGTATCAAGGTATTTTCAGAGGTATGAATATTCGCAGGATTCTTGATACCTATATTATCTGATACATATATTTACTTTAGATTCTAAAAATTAAAAAAGTTGGTGTTTGGCCGGTTGGATTAGTTGGTGGATACACAGTAGAAACGCCTATTTTAAATCCCGAAACTGGTAATAAAAAATAAAAAATTGTTTATTTATTTATTTATTTCATTTTTTAAACTACAGGTAAAATAACAGGATATAAAAGTGGCTGGAAACCTAACAGACCTTTCGCAATCGACATGGCAGGTTTCGCTATTAACTTGGACCTAATACTTAAACAAACGAACGCTGTTTTTTCATATAAAATGGAAAAAGGTTTTCAAGAAAGTCAATTTTTAAGTTACTTCACCACAAAGGAAGAATTAGAACCTCTTGCAGATAATTGTACGAAAGTTTATGTATGGCATACCAGAACGGAAAAACCAGTTGTAAGGGGAGAAATTCAAGGGATTGAAGTTTAGATTAATCTGTTCTTTTAAAGGGAGGGAGAGTATGTGGGTTATTTGAACCCATGATATTTTTTCCTAATGTAAAAAAACTTGTTATAACGGACACAAAAATCGAGGTATTATAAATTTAATTTTACATAGGGTTTATAAAGAGCGACGGTTTATTTTTCTTTAACCTTCATATTTTTAGATATAATTTCATATTTATCGTACTATGAATTATTTATTAATGATAATTTTTATTTATATAATAGTATTTGTCGGATATTTTCCATATAAGATTCCTTATAGATCATTTCAATTTGTAAATATTTGAAACTAAATCAGCAATAATCATCTATCAGTTATATCCAGGGTGCGAAGGATATATATCAATGGATATATATCATGCTATATATCCGATATATATCCAATGACCTTTTGTGATATATATCAATATATTCGTCATTCGTGCAGTTTTTACGTGCTTTTCTGTTTTGCCGACCGCAGTGGACTTGTTGCGTACGTAGATACCTAGAATAAGCTAAGTACATAAATATTCATTTTTGCTAAAATTTACTGAAAGACTCTTTTAGGTATTATCTGACTAATCCCATATCGTAAACAGATATTTTACAATGGGCATTGAATTTAATACTTATACCAATTTAACATTTATTAGTTTAAATAGTTTTGTTTTTTTTCCTGATTAAAGATGTTCGACGGTTGTAGGTCTGTTTAGAATTTCCGGTAGGGATTGTTACGGTTTTTCCAAATTACTTATTAATAGTTATTAAGTACAAAACAGTTTGCATGTCCTTAGATGGTTGGTCAAATATACACAACGAACCGATTGTTTGTTGTAGCATTACAACAGCTGAAGGAGATTCTGTTCTCGTCGATACTGTGGATACGTCTGGCAATTCGCATTCTGCCGAATATTTGACAACTGTTGCTAAGCAGTCAATCAAAAAAACTGAAGAAGATTTCGGAGTTAAAGTACGCAGTTTTGTTACGGACAATACTGGAAATGTGGCTAAGATGCGACGTGAATTGGAAACGCAAGAAGACATTGACATTATCCACTATGGATGTAGTGCACATTTGCTAAATCTACTTGCTGAAGATGTAGAAGTGAAAGGAGTAACTAAACACATCATAAAATTCGTGAAATATTTCCGAAACAAGCATTTGCCAGCAGCGTGGTACAAAGAAGCAAAAGGCAAAAAATTGGTCATGCCTGTTATCGTATGTTGGAACTCGATTCGGGATACAGTGCGATCATTCGTCGAAAATCGCGGAATTCTTGTGCAGATTTGCCAAAATCACCGAGAGGCAATTGATGGTGACATTTACCGAATTGTCAACGATATTCAGATAACTAACAATTCATTAGATTTGCTGGCAAGACTGGATCCAATCGCAAAAGCTTTAGATCGCTCGCAACGAGATGGCACGACGATTTCAGTAGCTGTCGAAATTTGGTACAATTTAGAGAAAGATTTATCAAGTCAACCTACTCTAGTGAAGTCTGCTTTCAAGAAAAGGCGCGATATGGCCTTAGGTGCGACGCACTACTTAGCAAATATTCTAGACCAACGGTTTGCAGGCAAACATTTGTCGCCAGAACAACGTAACATAGCATTTACTGAACTAGAAGTAGATTTTATGGCGATGGTAACATCAATAATGACAAAATCGTCAATTTTCCCACAATATCTTTTTGGGTCTTAGTTTCAAACAACTCAACCACTGGATTGGTGGACGCTTCTTAATTTGAATACCACAGATGTTCAATGGGAGCAATGGGAACACAAAAGAAGATTCTTAAATATGTGTGAACAACTCTTGACAGCTGTTGCTTCAACAGCGGGTCTTGAAAGGATTTTCTCCAGTTTTGGTCTGGTGCAGTCGAAGCTGAGGAACCGTTTGGGAATTGCCAAAACTAATAAATTTGTGTACATGCTTAAACGCCTCAACAAGCCTTTAGCAAAGAAAGGGAACTTAGATTGGATATCAGATCCTACACACGATGATTTTACTCAGACGTCAACGTCAGACAACGACGTCAATCTGGTTCAAAATGTTGTTGATGTATCCGGACCGGAGTCAGAACATGAGACTGATTAATAACAATAACTAAAAAAATGTTTGCATATATTCTAGAGTTATTATAATTATAAATTATTTATATATTTATAAAAAGGTTTTTCTTTATCAACTAACTTAACATTAGTTCGGCAGTCCTTCGACATAGCCTTCCTGCATAGACTTCCAGGTTTTCCTGTCGCTAGCCTTCATTTTAAGACTTAAGTACTATATAAGAAAGCATTTAAAACTTTCATTTTTTTTTAATAATTTATTATGCTTATGTAAAACGTATGCAACAAATATACATAAATAATACTATAAAATAACAACATGACGTTCATACAAAATGGATATATATCAAACTTGATATATATCGGATATATATCATAAATATCCGATATTTTGATATTTATAATAAAAATCGGATATTTTCGCACCCTGGTTATAAAATTATTTGATGCAAAAAAATGATAAAATCGTGATTTTATACCAAATATAGAGAAGGTGGTTTTATAGCTAGCTGAATGACTGTCGTTTGGATATAATTTTCTTCCACTAGCATTTTATTCCTTAAAAGCGGAAATAAGATAATCATACTCGTCAAGATTTTTCATTTCTCTTTGAATTCTTTTGATTACATAATCAACATATTTGTGATATATAGGCAACAAAATATCAATAGTATAGAAAACAATGTGTTACGAAAGCCGGTGGGAATAGCTTAGATTAATTCCTATTTTATTTATAGTTATTTATTGCATTATATTGGTAGGAGTAACATATAATAGGAAATATTTTTCAGTAGACTTATTTTATTTAACATATATTTTATAGTAATTTCTATACAACCACACATATCAAAAATTAGATACAAGTACGCCCAGAGACATAAGAATATGAATCATAATTTACAACTAAACCCACATCAGATGTAGGTACTTAGTTTCTTATATATCTGCAAATATTATACTACCGTTTATGCATTTATATAATATTTGCCTTTGTTGTACTATTCCAACATTTAATTATTTACCATTGTATTAGCCCATTATTTTTTTCTTATTCTACGATACAAACAGTAAAATATGACAGAATTTGAATATTATAAAATGCGAAGAGAATATATTTTTACATTCAGTGTTCATTATTTTTGAGTTGTGTATGTAATTTATTTGTTGCTAGTTTAATAAACATTTATTTCCCGTCAAAAATATTCAATTTTGTAAATAGTTTCTCCATTCATCTAAGCTTTTATTATCTATTGGCTTGTATGATTTGGTTCGGTGTAATATTTTTTTTATCTTTGAGATTAAAAAAGGTTGTAGATACTGTAAAATAAATATAAAATTGTGATATTTTAGGTATATTTTTCTAATTATTTATCATATTTTTATTAATAGATTGATTTATCGTAATAAATTATGAGAGTATCTAGACAATTTTATTTGATATATGTGACAATTCACATAAGTAACATGGAAAAAATATTGAGATTAGAAATTAGATAAGAGTATTTATGAAATTTAGAAATTACATAAACAAGAAAATGACATTAAGGAGAAATTGAAAAAATGTCGCATCCTGCAACCTTTACCTATATAGCTGGTAACGCCTCTAAACACTTTAGCCACAGATGCGTTAGTAATTATTCGACATTTTGATCGTATCACATGGGACATTTACTCACTTCCTCCTGTCGGATGCGAGAATTATTCAGTTTCTCCGTATTGTCATTTTCTTGTTTGTATAATTTCTAAATTTCCAAAATCCCATGAAAGTTATTTCAAAATAATTAGTTTAGATACAAATATGTTAATTTGGTTTTGTTTATAGTTAATCACTGTCGGCTGAAGAGGGTTCAGCAGCAGCCATTTATAGTAATGTGAAAGCTTCTGTTCTTTCAGGATCACACATCTGTTTCAGGCTGAAATTTATGTAATTTTGCTATGCTCAAGAAAAAAAAAACGAATTACAAATCTAAGCCTTTCAATATATGTAAAGATAGTCAGGCGGCTATTGGAACCTAAAGTGTTCTCCGGATTAGTAATAAAAGACAAGGAGCAGGCGGATATACTTGTAAGCAAAGGATCAGCCACAATATTCTACAGTCCGGATCAGAATCAAATCCTAGATCCGTAGGCAACACAACAATAAACGGGAAGATATCTCCGGTAAAGCACACAGCAAAATGTTTATTGAACAGACATGTACTAGAAGAGCTGAAAGCACTGTGTAAAAGTATGAACCTAAGAGTAATTACAGGATTCCTTAAGGGCTATGCACTGGTAAAGGGGTTGTTTAAGAGAGTCTATCTGAAATAGGCAAACACATACTTTGCCACAGACATCAGACTGACTCCGCTAACATATGGCACTAAGTTATGTACACCTGTACCAATTACTTCAGAATATCAAGTTCCAAGATTGTGGAATTGGTACCATGAATCAATGGAAGAAGTACAGTAAACCTAATTAAGATACAGTACGACCAGGTTACATTTAATAGTAGAGAACTGTCGGTTATTTCTAATGATTCAACTTGAAGTATATCTATGTTTTTAATAAAAAAAAAATACATAATGCTTAAATAGAAAAACATATATTACAGGAATACGTACAAAAAGTACATTAATAAATATCTAACACTACGTTCATGCGGAATCGAGTAGCTTATTAAGGGATGTTGGTATCCAAGTGGAATTATTTTGAGAATAAAAAATAACATTTCTATCTATGTAGCATTGCATTCCATTTGATCCAATCTTATAAACCTGCTTGGCTTCATGATATTTATTATGAATGGGTACAAACAAAATGCCTCTATCTTCACAGCGTTTCATTACAAGATCTTTGAATCCTTGAGGAATTTTCGACGCTGTTTTCATTGCTTCTGCAAGTGTCTAAAAAAGTATAAAAATTTATTTATGTGTTTGTAACAATTTTTATAAATAAATTAGATATTTTTTTGAATGCTCAACTAAAATAATAATTAACATTGATTAACAGAACGATTCAAAATAAATCAGTTAATCATAAGAAAATATATAAAATTAGACTTATTAGTTTTACATGTACTTGTTGCCAGTGTAACGAATTAAACTTGCCAAAAACTTTTATTTTACAGTTATTTTATGTCAAATAAGGAAATATATATATAAAAATTACTTCTACTCTGGGTTGCAGTGTAGGTGGTTGTGTGATACCATTCTCCTCCATATTTTTCAGGTACGAAATTGATTCTCTTGCTCCAGGTTGTTGACCGATATTTACTGCTCTATTCATCATTTCTAGCGCTTTATGAAAATTCTCTGTAACAAAATGAACCATTGTAACACTAAAAATATACAATATTAATAATTCTTACCTTTTATTGTTGGTTGGCTTAACAACTCATCTGAAAGCATTCTTTTCCATCCAGAATACCATTCGGTTACTTGAGTATAATTTGGATTGTGATTTAACCATAAAGCTAAAGCTTGTAGCCATCTTGGAAAGAAGAATTTGTCTAGAATTAAAGTCATGTTGCCTATTGACAGCATATCTTTCCAATCCATAACCCAATGCCAAGCGTCTGAAACAGTGTGGTAAATTAATTTTTTGATTTAAATATTTAATTATCCAAATCTTTTTCCATTAGTCAGAAAATAAAATTAAAATACTACAATACATGTTTATAATAACCACCTACAGTTGTACTCATTGTGAAAAAAAAAATTAAAAGTATACTAAAAGAGAAGTAAAAACATGGATAAACAAACAATTGAAAACATACCATGGAATACTCCGATGAAATGAATAGAATGAACAAAATTATGAGAACAAACAGTAGTCAAGGAGAATCAGAAAGAAGATGAACACAGTAAACAGTTTTCTACATCAGCAACATCACAACACTTACAAAAGAAAATAATTAAAAAAAACATCTTCCTTTCTTTATAACATTCTAAAACAATCTATTACCTAAATGTTGTTGATGTGGATTAATAACTAACGACTGCATGCATATTTGCAGTTTAGGAACAATGTGTTTAAGAAGAAACGCGACTAATGCTCCTTGAGATAAAGCACGCTGCCACGGTTGCAACATTAATTTAGCTGATCTGTCACTTGGATGCCAATTCGTCAGTGCGTTGCCAAGCTTTTCTTGTATCACTGGATAAATAGTAGCTTGTAGTCGTTCATCTAAAAAAAAGTATTTTGTAACATTTTCAAATATGTATCAGACATAAACTTTATTTACCCAATAGAGGAATCCAAGGATGAATCCAAATATGTATTGGTGTTGTGTCAGTAAGCGGATTCCACTCATTAACTTCTTTGAGTATTTTGGGCAATATTAATTGGTCGTAAATATTTTCTAATATCCACTGAGGAAGTAAAGGTTTCCAAATTTCCAAAAGGTTTATAATTGGATCGCAATCACGAGGATTCCATGTACTGTAAAATAAAAAAATATTGAATAAATAATAATAAATATTGTTCGTGAAATTGTTCAATTCGCTCCGCTCATGTAACAAACTTTTTCACTCACAAAATAAAATGTCACTTTTAACACCCATATCATAAATAACTATTTTATCTTTAAAAACGACCAATCTGGGTGTCGAAATCTTAAATGAAATATAAATATTATAAATATATAAATTTATTTGCCTTTTGTTAGGCATTTTCAGATTATTGACAAATTTGGCATATCCATCAACGTTAATAAAATAAGCAAGGGTCATTTGCAAACATACGGATTTATTTATTGTTTTAGTGGCAAAAAGTTTGAAGAAAATATACATTTGATGCCACAAAGAACGTACAGATAATAAATCAATACTTGCTAATATACATATTAAGTAATTAATTTTCTGTATCAAAATAAAATAACAAACCAAAGAGCAGTAATCTTGCCTTTCCTACCAAATAAACTACAAAGCGTAACTTACCTAACACACGTTCTCATAACAGGCATCCAAGTGTGCCATATGAGACTATCGTATGGCTGTATTCCCAGTTTATTACCTTCTAGATTCCCACGATGATGTGGCGTGTCCAGGATGTCCTGCCATTGACTAAAAACATCTACATACAGCTCGGAATTTGTTAGTGGATTCCAATTAGCCAATGCTGAAGTTAGTAATGGACCTATCAGACCTGGTGCTAAATGACCTAACTCGTACATATTATATTCCTCATAGTGATTGTCCTAAAAAGAAAATTTCACTATAACTGTCACAATAGAATGATTTATAAGGATAAAATTTAACATCTAATAGTTTTGATCAGTTAAGAATTGCAGGAAAATTAAATCAAATCAAGTCGAAAACATGCATATTAACAATAGTTGTTACATACTGGCTTACAAACCATTTAGACAACCTGGACAAATCGAAAGAGATTGAGAGCAATGTTCGTTATTTTATTAAAAACAAAGAAGAGTAAAGGATAAAAATCTCAAAGAAGAATTAAAAAACGTGTGAAGGTCGGTGAATTCCACTGGAATTCAAACTTTTAATGATACCTGATGGTATATTCGACAGTTGGAACAGCGGAAGACAGACAGGTCAGGGGATGGTCCTTATTTTTGTTACGATTTTTCTATCGCAACATTTCTTCGAAACTTTAAAAGTTTTAATCCAACAATAACTGGCATGAAGGATAAGATTTCTATTTACCTGTAATCTTTTGAAAATGTTTGCAATTTGTCCTAAAGAATATGTCTGAGAACTATCCATTAATTTCTCTACAATGGTAATTACATCTTTCAAATTTTCAACTAAAATATCCTCTTGTCTCAAAACATCTTTCAAAGATTTTTCCTCATGTTCTAAAGATAGAATTTTGTCCTCATTATGTCGGGTATTTCTATCGGTACTAATTATATCCTAAAAACAAACATGGATAAAATAATTAAATTTAAAACTCTAATTTATTTTGAACTTACTTGTTCGCACATATCAACCAATAAATCTAAATTATGTTGAATTTCGGGAAGAGCAAAATTGGAACATTTTTTATGAACCACATCCTCAAAATGTTCAACTCCTGGTGGGGCTTTTAATCCACTTAACGCGTGATAACCACTAAGTACTCTTTGCTGAGGACCAGTCATGTCTATTACCTTAACTTTGCTAAGTTCACTAAAATAATAAAAATATATTAACAAACTTAAAAATTATAGTTCAATGGTCTGCAGCAGATGTTATAGATCATCCAAATTATCTGAATAACAGAATTGTTTTATCAAACCTTTTTTATGGTTAATAGTTTTTTTACAAAATAAATCTTTATAAAAAATTAATTGAAGTGAGTATTAGTAACAAGAAATTATTTTTGACGTGACGTCTTATAATTCGATGGAGTCGGCTGCACGCACCAAAAAACATGACTCATGCGGCGTTACCTCGCTCTGGAGCGTTCCATTTAAGGCTTAAAGTGCAAGCGAGAGCTCTCTCTCTCTCTCCTACTTGAGTGAGCGATGCGTCCGCGTGGACTGCTGCTATACAATAATACATTTACATGTTTTCGTCAAGTATGAAGTGCAGTGAAAAGTGAATGTGGTGTCAATTGTTTATAGCAACGATAATTGCGCTGATAAAAGTATGATTCTTTCGATATTAAATATATGTTTAGTGATATATTGTCAAATATTCGTGCTTTCATCATTAAAATAAATAGCATCGGTCCGCTAGTGCAGCGATTGTAGGTTATGCTATAATTGACAAACCTATAACAATAAGTTAACAGAACTATTTCACGATGAGTAAAAAATCAATGGCTCTCTATATCCATACAAAATATCTATCAAACAAATAAAATTAAAGTTTTCTTTTGAAAAATGCAACCATTCCATCAGTATTTTCTTATGACGTTGTCACGTTCAACTATCGTCAGTAAACCGACTTTACAGACAACCGATTTTTTATACACCAATTGAGCATTTTATGCCTACGTTCAAAAAGTTTAAAAATATTAGCAAAACTGGAGAAGGCTTCCGTTTACACGGCCTGAGCAACAAACAGTTGTTCTCGAATCCCTACAAAATTTTCCAACTTCGCACCCAGGTTATCAAAAAATTTAATTAGTGTTGATATTAAAACTCTGAAATTCAGAAACTTCCTCAAAGGCAAAAACTGAACATATGCAAATCTTGGTTTTTTGATCTTTATTTTACTCATTCGTTTTTCTCTATTGGCGATTTTAATATCACATATATTTTTTTATTTTTTTTTAGAATCAATTTTAGAATGACTACATAAATAATTTTTAATTAGATGTCAAAATTTAAAATTCAGATTAAAACTGTATATTTTACGGTGTAATCTTTTTAAGATGAAGATAGTCTGTAAAAAATTATCATGTATGAAGATTTTATAAAATTTACAATTGCCACTTCCACTGCTAATTAGAACAATACCAATGCAGTTGACAAATAAAGTTTGTTTGTTACGTACTTAACGAAATGCGATAAAATAATATATCTCCTCTTAACAATTATTTTTAAATTATGTTATTATTAAATAAATCTTTCAAGAAACCAAGATGGTACGAAGTAAGGAAATTAATCAAAGTTTTGTAAAACATGATCACGGAAGTAGCAGTTTTCAAATTGCTGCAATAATAATAGGTGAGATTGTATTTTCTTTTATTTCAAAATATGATATTTGTAGATTTTATGATTATTCTATTTATGATATAAATAAAATTGTTAAATTTTATAAATTACTAAAAATACTATTTCAGCGTCACTAGGGGGTTTTACAAGTGGGGCTCTGTCATCATGGTCTTCTCCATTTATGATCAAAATCACCGAAGACAAAATTAACTATAACATCACTGAAACTGAAGCCTCTTTCTTTGCAGTTCTTAACACAATAGGTTTAGTACTAACTCCATTTTTAGCCCCTTTAATAAACAAATTAGGAAGAAAAAACGGAATAATTTTAACATCATTCCCATATATATTATCATGGACTATAAAAGCTTTTGTTACTGATATTTGGGGTTTCTATTTTGCTAGATTAGTAGTGGGAATCGGTGATGCTATTATAATGTGTTGTGAACCAATGTATGTAGGAGAAGTATCAACTCCTTCAGTCAGAGGTATATGGGGAAACTCGTTTTTTATATTAGTTATATTTGGTTCATTTATGATTAATGTAGTAGGAATTTATTTAAGTGTTGCTGTAACTTCGTTAATTTTTACAACACTACAAGTAGTTTTTTTAATATTAACTCTTTATATACCGGAATCGCCGTATTTTTATATATCAGTAGGTAAATATGACGACGCCAGAGATAGTTTAAGAAAGTTAAGAGGTAAAGAAAATATTGAAGACGAGTTTAGATTAATAAAAATAGCTGTAAATACACAATTATTAGAGACTAGTAACTGGAGAGATTTGATTAAAAATCCAGTGAATTTTAGAGCGTTATGTATAGCGATATTTTTACGTTTAGCTCAATTATTTTCTGGAGTTTTTGTATTTGGTTCTTATACACAATATATATTTTCAAAAGCAGGAAGTAATTTCAGTACAGAAACGGCAACTCTTATATATACCGCGTTAAATTTTATAATATATTCAGCAGGAATATATTGGTCCCATAAGTTGGGAAGACGAAAATCATTAATGTTATCACTTATTGGCACTTTTATTATTTTTGTACTTGAAGCAATATATTTTTTTGTTGAAAAAAATTACTTAATAGTTAAGTTTAATTGGTTTCCTTTAGTAGGTTTAATCATGTTTCTCGTGTTATCTTCGTTTGGTGTTGGACCATTACCTGCTTTAATGCAAGGCGAGATATTTTCAACAAATATCAAATCTAAAGCACTATCAAGTGTTGTTGCTTTTTTTGGTGTAATTAGTTTTGCTGTTAATAATCTATTTTATTTTTTGAATCAAAGTTTTGGCCTTTCTGGTCCATTTACTATGTTTGCTGTAAGTAACTTATTATCTTTAATTGTTACCTATTTTATCATACCTGAAACTAAAGGGAAGACTTTGGATGAAGTACAGAGAACCTTAAGAAAAATGTAATATTTTCAGCAAAATAAATATTTTAAAATATGACAAACAGTAGTTTAATTCAAAGAAAGAGAACTTTTCCCAAAGCACAGTACGGTTAATCAGGAAGCCTGGTAAAAAAAGGCAATAAGGTATACCATACCATTTCAATACCAAAATAAGAAATTAAATACATAAAATTTGAAAAAATGAACTAAAGAAACAAATGTTTTACTAAAAGAAAAGAAAAAATGACAATATTGGTTTCCACGATGTTTATTTACACTGCACAAGTAATAAAACAGCCTGGTACACTAAACTGTTTGATATTCCAACCATAAAATACTTAAAATAATAGCAAAATATAGATTTAAGTTCTCAGTGATTATTTTGAATATAACAATTACTATTATCTAAATGAGCTTTGAAACTTTAGATATGTAACAAAGTATCGAATAATAAGATTTAACAAGAAACGTGAAGATGACACTAAAACAACTTTTGAAGAATCTCTATGTAACATTGTAACACAAATTTTCTATATCAGTGATTAAATTTTTATTTAGTTTTTGGAACCAACACACAGCAGATCATGTTTGAAAATGGTCTTCCGAAATCCTATATTTATTAGATCAACCACTAGCTCTAAAACCTTAGTAACTTAATAAGTAGAATCAAGATACACTACCCAGTGTAAAATTAAAACGAAGTTTCATACCAATTATAATTACATCAATTGATTTACAATAAAATGTAAACAAGGAAGAATGTTTACAATCATTCACTCATCATAAACCAAAAGAACCCTTAAAGTATAATTTATTGTCAGAACCCTCTTCGTTCATATATACGAAGGTATAGGGACAAAATTAATTCAGTGTCTTTCTGGCAATTTTTTATGCACTTTAACTAATTAGTTTTTACCTTGTATTTCCCAAATTTCTATAAGCTCCTGGCCGTTTACCTTTTTCAATAACATCATCAACACTTCTGTAATAATATCTGCTTTTCTTGCTCAAAGTATCTGTTTTCTTCCATTTTGATTCTCCTTTTTTACTTCCGACTTCACTTTCTAATTCTGATTTTGGGAACGTTTCCTAAAATTCAATATAAATAAATTTATTGTGTCTTAAATATTATAATAACAGTCTTACTTTCATCTTGGGAATACTTGCAGCTTTTTCGGGTCCATAGGCTCCAATTGCCCCTCGTCCTTTTCTTAAATGTGCTTCGACAGGAACTTGTATACCTTGCAAATCTTTTCCTAATCCTTTTCCAGGTTGAAAACCCATTTGAAGTAACAACTTTGCTCCAATACCTTTGGTATGCTTTTCCCACTGACCAACTCCTTTGTTTATTAATGAAGGATTCACTGCACTTTTTGTTCGAAGCCCAGCAATATCAGCATTTATCTCAGTAAATGTGGCTTGTTGAGATCGTTTGGAGTTACCCATACCAAATCCTACAAAAATAATTTCATAGAATATTCATGATATGAAAAAACAATATTAAAACATCTATTTAATAATAAAACAATACCTGTTCTAACAGGAAGATCAGTCTCAGACTCATCTGAACTGTCTTGTGTTTTAAAAGATGTTCTCGGTTCATCTTCATCAGATATCTCTTCCTTTTTAACATCTTTCTCCTTGTCCTTTTTCTTTCCTACTTGGTGAACACCACCTGTAACAAACCCTATCGGAGCTGAGTAATTTTTGGACTTCCTCTGATTCTTAAACGACGATTTTTCGTTATCATCATTGTCACTGTCATCTGCCCAAATACCTAGTAAAAATATCAAAAGTAATGAAAAGAGAATTGATATAATAAAGCATTTACATAGAAAAATAATAGATGTTTTTGTTACCATATATCTGATGATGTTTACTCTGTTTTTTTCTATTTCTGTTAATATTAAATTCATTTTCGAGGTCATAATCAGTAATTTCAAACTTTTCTACTTCGTCTTCTGACATAATGCATAAGTAACTGGGATAATGGAAGCTTTAATGAATCTCACACTTATTAATTATGAATGTGCTAATAAATATATATTAAATAATTAAATTATAACATAGTTTCACCAACGAAAGACTACAACCTTTTACTGACATAAATGACATTTGATTATTGAAGTTCGAAGCTCGTCTTCTAGTTCGTTTTACGCGTACATGTTGAGTTATTTGTTCACTAAAACCTCATTTTTTATAACTTAAAGTTTACGAATCTCTTAATAGCTACAAATGAATCAATTATAAGGTTTAAATAAAATATGTACTTTTTAGATTTAATTCTAAAAATTATATTTTGTTGTCGAAATTGCTATATTTAGCTATATATGTGAAGCACAGATTATAGGTAAATCTATGATGTGAAGTAACAATAATGTCATTCTATTTTGACATTGCTGTTTTGTGGTTTTCGTTTTGATCTTTTGACATTTTGACTTTTGATCACTAATTTGTGTTGTGGAAAAGCTGCTGAAAGCATATCTAATTATTATTCTGTAATATTAAACTATAATTACGTAAATCATGGCAGAGGCAATGAAACAAACTGTTGCCAGTATGTTAAAAGGCATAGAACGGTAATGTAAACATTCCATAATGCTAACACATTTTCCAATATAACCTTATTGTTTTAGATATAATCCTGATAACTTACCGACTTTAGAACGCTATGTAGAAGTTCAATCTCGAGAAAATTCTTACGATTTAGAAGCAAATTTAGCAGTATTAAAGTTGTATCAGTTTAATCCTCTTAGTTTTAATACGGAGATCACTTGTCAAATTCTCTTGAAAGCTCTCACCAATTTACCACACACCGATTTTATATTGTGCAAATGTCTGCTCTACGATAAACAGGTAAATTATTTTCTCTAAAAGTGGCTATGCTATCTTAATATTAGTTTTGTTTTTGTTTTGATTTATACATTTTTTCGTTTTGCATTTTTGTGTAGATATTAAAAATAAATACTTTATTGCTTTTGAGCAAGTGTTCTACAATCATTTCATTACTTTTTTTAATATATTGGTAATATATCTCTATTTCGTATAGCCCGTTTGGTTAATTATAAATATAAATAATAAAGAAATACATAAGTAATGTTGATATACACGCATGCTCAAAGTCTAGAGATATTTACAAACTTTATTTATAAAACGGTTTATTTGATAGAATAATTTGTGTAAACCTGATACGTGGGAAGAGGTAAATGAATTAAGATATCAAAATGACTCATTTTCATTAAAAAATAAGAACAATTTAAAATGTGTGCAAAAAACGAAAATTTATTGATCCAAATTTTTTATAAAAACATTGAGAATGGAACAAAGAAAAAATGTTTTAATAAGGAATGTAGCCTCCTCGTGCATTTATGATGTCTCTATAGCGTATTTCTATACTGAGGATCAACATATCCAGATCTTGTGGAGTCGCCATCCAGCACTGTTGAAGAGCTTGAAACAGCTAATTGCGATTTTGAAATTTATTCTGGTCTTGAAAAACTCATCTCTGAAGTATATCCCACGCATGCTTAGTAGGATTGAGATCAGGTGAATAAACTGGACAGGGCAAAACTGGAATTTTCTGCTCTTCCAAGAAATTTCTTGTCATTTTGGCTGTAAGTGGAACGCCCTGCCATGTATTTAGTTAAAATCAGGACCAATGTTTTACGCGTATGGAACTACAGATTCTAGAACATTTGTAACGTAAAGCTTTGATGATAAAAAGTAATCCAGCATAAAGAACTCAGTTCTACTGCCAAGCAAAATTCCTGCCCATACCATAATTGTGCTTCCTCTGTATATGAGATCTTCTTGTGTATTTACAATCGATTTCTTGCTCCAGGTTCTCTCCATACGCGGATCCTTCGAGAATCTGGATACAAATCAAATTGAGATTCATCGGTAAAAAGAACATTTTGCCATTGATTTTGCTCCCATAACTTTTTATAACAATTCACTGTTCAAAATAGCTTAATGTGTAAAAATTCCGACAAAAATCACATCGCATATATTTACACATCTGGGTGTTTTAAATGTTATTTTTGTGTGGTTTATTAATGAAATTATTCATGAATGTATAATTTTAACAGTTTACTGCAGTTGCGGTATTTTTCAAATTAATTTTAATTTAAATTCAAAGATTATACAATGTCTATGTAAGTGTTACTGGAAAACACATATGAACACTATTTTCCTGTTATTGTTATTACAACATAGTACCTTCTTTTATGTAGTATAAAAATTTAATTTATTATTGATATATTTAATAGTATTTAAATAACTTGTTGGGTAATATGCTTACTACAAAATTAACTATTGAGCATTAAAGAAAATTATTATTTTTTTCAGTTATCTCAAGAACCAATCAATCAAATCGTCTATCTAGCAGATATACTTGAACAATGCGACTTCCAACTTTTCTGGACCAGGATTCGAACCCTTCCAGAACTTACTCAATCTATAGCCGGGTTTGTCGATTCAATCAGAAAATTTGTTTGTCACGTAGTTGGAATTACCTACCAAACTATTGAGAGAGCACACTTAGCACAACTTCTTGGAGATGTTGACGACAATACTTTAAAATTGTGGGTAAAAAAATATGGCTGGAAAGATATGGGAAATTTGATTTTTATTGCAAACCAAGATGAGAATATTAAGACAAAGAATATTAATGAAAAGATTGATTTTGAGAATGTAGGTGGTATTATGGCTGCTTGTCGTTAAATTTGATGAAGTAAATAAGAATATAATTAAATGTTTTTTTTATTTTCTTACTTAATTTGAATAAGAATATAAAGTACCTATGTCTTATTTATTATTTTCTACGGACTCCTTTTATCCTTTCTAGTGACAATTAAAAGTGTTAAAGACACTGTTTATTATAATAAATTTTCCCTTTTTAAACTACAATTAAAACAGACGAAAAATAATCTAATTTCAACAATATAAAAAAAGTGTCCAATTCATGACATGTATGTAATTCTTGTATAGTATACATATATTCTTTTGGATATAATTTACCCTATCTCAGTACCTATATCTATATTTTTTATACTTTTGAATACATACGTAAGTGAGGAAATATATCTACAAAAAGACTGAAGGTAATACAAGTAAAAAAAAACAGTACAGCTGTACCTTTTCCACTTATTTTCAATAATTAGGATAATAATACATGTGTTGATTGCGGACACGCAATGTTCTTTCGAATTCATCGAGGATCAGACTGATTAGTGTCTTGAACTTTTTAAGGAATGTGGTACGTAAGTGTGTAGTGGTAGGTACCTATATGAATGAGGTATTGTTTTTGTTGGATAACTGTATTAAGACTGATTTCTAGTGCGGTTTGGAAGAAAAATAGTTTACATGGTTACTCATTAAATAAAGAAATAAAATAAAAACTATCCTGTAAAAGTTGTAATTAAACGAAAATTATGATCACGTGTAATGAAAAAAAAACTTGGCAATCGTGAAACTAACCGATAAAAGCTGTGCTACTCTTTATGTGAAAGGAGTTATAAGAGCTCTTTGATCATTTATTCTTTTCGTTTACTAAATAATAACGTTTTTTAAAAGTTTCCGTGATTTCCAGCTATTATGCTCCTATTTAAATATTACTTCTTTGTATCATCGATTTCTATTTTCTTTTATTATTTGGGGACTTTCTTGCCTCTTAAAATATAAAAAAATTAAAAGAAATAAAATATCTAGGTGGGCTGTAGACTAGCAGCTTCTGTCCCGTTCAACCGATTGTCATGAAAATTGGTATGTATATGTATTTTTCCACGCAGAAGGTTTGCATAATATGCTCATTAATGCCACTCGCCACCAGGTGGCGCTGCAGAGCAGCAACTTCTGTCCCGTTCAACCGATTGTCATGAAAATTGGTATGTATATGTATTGTTCCACGGAGAAGGTTTGCATAATATGCTCATTAATGCAACTCGCCACCAGGTGGCACTGCAGAGTGGCAACTTCTGCCCCGTTCAACCGATTGTCATAAAAATTGGTATGTATATGTATTTTTCCACGAAGAAGGTTTGTATAATATGCTCGTTGATGCCACTTGCCACCAGGTGGCGCTGCAAAGTAGCAACTTCTGCCCCGTTAAACCGATTGTCATGAAAATTGGTATGTATATGTATTTTTCCACGGAGAAGGTTTGTATGATATGCCCATTGATGCCACTCACCACCAGGTGGCGCTGCAGGGTAGCAACTTCTGCCCCGTTCAACCGATTGTCATGAAAATCAGTATGATGATCTATTTTTAATGGGTTAGATGAATATGATATTCGCATTAATGTAAGTTACCACCAGATGGCGCTTCCATGTATCAAATTCAATACTGATGAATAGATATCTATACGAATTCGTATAAATATAAGTTTGAAAAATATATTTTTGGTGCGATAAGTAAAACAAATTTATAAACATTTTTTCCTTCTCTATCTCTTCTTTCCTTCTCTATCTCTTCTTCTCTTTTATTTTTCTTAAATTTATTTTAGTTGTTGGCGTAGCAACGCGCGCCGAGTACAGCTAGTTTAAAATGATCCTATGCTTGCTTATTTCATGCTCCCTTTTAAAAAGAAAGTAAATATATTCAGTACATGGATGCCTGAGCGTTGCTCGTGAGACTTTTAAATCATAAGACCTTTCTTCTCGTATAACGTTAAGTCAAGTTTTCAAGCTCTTACTTCAGCAGAAAGTGTGGAACGAGCGGAAACCTGAGTATTTTCATGACGCTTTTATTGAAGGGATTCTTGACTGCGCGAAGTTTTAAATAAAATCTGATTTGTTTTTGTTTGTTGACGATTGTTCTTGAGACGAGTCGCGGCTTCGTGAAGTTAGATTGATTTTAATGTTTATTTTAAAGTGAGTGTTTTAAATAGTTATGTCGTATTTCTATTCTCTTTTCTTAGATTTAACGGCGTATGGCATCGAAGTTAGCAGTTTCTTTCAAAACACACGTAAATTTTCCCTGATGAAGATTTAAAATAAAATCGAAAGCTCGAAATTGTTACAAAGAGTTTTACTCGCCTAGGCAAAACTTTCGTGATCTGGGACACCCATAGACAAATTCTATTATCTCTGGGGACACCTTTTTGGTTTATCAGTTTGTAACCTATACTATACTGATCTGATGAGCTCAAATGAGAGCGAAACACAGTGTCTATAGTTTGGTTTTGCCCTAATATGAGCTAATTAACATTTATATCTATTTATATCGCACTTTTAAAGTGTTAGAAATTCTAACCGATACCAATCCAGTTCAAATCTGGAACTATTTTTGACAGTACGGCACTAGATACTTTTACTCTTTGGCTTTGTTTTAAATTTATTTTAATTCTTTTTCCAGACATCTGTTAACAAAAAAGAAAAAAAAGGTGTGGGATGTGGAATTTACTCTAGATCGTTGAGCCTAAAAATGAAATGGGCTATGGTTGGCCTGTCATGTGTGGTTCAGTCAGAACCCACATGCATAACCATAGCTGCAAAGGAATTAATTATTAAACAGCACTCCCACCAAAACTTTATACAGTGCTGGGATAAAACAACGATCTGTAGACTGGCCAGAGAGTTAACCTTATCCTGGGGAGGAAATAGCAAATAAATTTAAGGTATTGACCAGACATAATCTCCGAACAACCGTGGGAATCTTAACAGGTCACTGCCAATTGCGACAATATCTCTTTAGGATGAAATTAGCAGAATCACCCCTATGCAGAGGTATAAGAGGAAAGAGTAGAGCATACAATGTATGACTGCGCTGCTATTTCTGAAATCAGAAGATCCGTGTTGGGCGAGTACTGGCTTACACCAGCTAATGACAGGGAGATACCCCTCGGGAGTCGCATCACCTATTTTCAATATTTAAGCCTGATGACAGCCTAAGGTGTGGATATCCCTACACACAGGAGGATTCACACAGGGCCATATGTGGCCTTAATGCCTGCAGAGCACTTGCTCGCTCCTCTCCAATTTTCCAGATCTAGATAGTCGTGAGGTTTTGTTGGAGAAACATTCAACATACATTTAACAATAAGTTTAAAAACATTGAAAACCCTACTAACGAGGAATGCTTAAATTGGTCGCTATGAAGAGAAGATCAACAACCCAACTGAATAATAATAATCGTTTATCATTATTCATGTTTTGTTTGCAATCGAATTTTCCTTTTTTAAAGTTTAAACCTTAAATCCGAATCGTCATCTTCCTCACAAAAATTAATAAACTGCGACAATGAACTGATCGCCTTTTGTATAATTTCTTGGTTGTTATTTATTGTCTTCTGAAACATCACTTTCTTTTCTTCTTCATATAGAGTTGTCTCTCTTTTCGCTTCATATTTTAGTACATATAAGGGGCTGATTTTATTAGTTTCCTCGCTCTACGTTTCCAGAAAAGTGCAAAAGATGAAAAATCTTTTTATCTCAGTGCACAAAACTTCCATTATTTGGATTATTTCTTGCACATCTAATTCGTAAGTTATTTCTTGTGGATGTTTATTATCATTATCATTCACTTTAAGTTAGCTGCAAAAAACTAAAACTAAATGTCTTTAGCAAGGGACCAGATAATTAAATAAAGTGTTGACATTGACTTTTCTTTAATTGGTCAATAGTTTGTTTAATAAAAAAAAATATGAGTACCAGCAAATTCTACATAAAGTACATATTCTTTATTTTAATTGTATCATATTGTAACGGGATAACCGTAAAGGAAGGGACCTTAATTTGAAAGATTGTTGTTGACAGTTGATTTTTAGAAGTTTGTAAAAAAAAATCAACTGACCATTTTAAATAATGTTTCTAGAAAATTCTAGAAACTTCTAAACACACTGACTAGATTAAATAATGTTGTATATAAGGGGATGCATGGGCAGTTTACGTCAGTTCAAGTTCAAGATCCACAAGAGTTCATTGTATTGTCAAGTAGTTAGACGTTATCCAGCAGAGTTCTGTGTATCTTAACAATTTTGTAAATAAATTGTGTAAAAGTCCCCATAAGTGTTTCAAATTGGTGTCAGGTGTGGGGTGAAGATATAAGAATGCCTGGAAAAAAGATAAATGAACTATTGGTTGCTGAGCTCAGAAGAGAGCTCGAAGAATTAGAGTTGGAAACTACTGGGAGCAAATCCGTATTGTTGAGAAGGCTCCGTGAATACTACCTAAATAATAATTTGGACCCTGACGCTGTGGATTTCGAAGACCCAGTTCAAAAATTAAATTCTGAACTAACTCAACAACTTTCCCGGCTGCAAGAGGAGCTATCAGGACGAATGACGAGCCAACAAGAAGAACAAACTCAACAACTTTCCCGGTTGCAAGAGGAGCTATCAGGACGAATGACGAGCCAACAAGAAGAACAAACTCAACAACTTTCCCGGCTGCAAGAAGAACAAGCTCAACAACTGTCCCAGTTGTCCAGTCAGATAAGCAGCCAGCGCGAAGATATGTCCCAGCTGTCGCAACGAATGACGAACCAACAAGAGAAGCTATCCAGTCAGATGAAGAGCCAGCAAGAGGAGCTATCCAGTCAGATGAAGAGCCAGCGTGAAGATATGTCCCAGCTGTCACAACGAATGACGAACCAACAAGAGGTGCTATCCAGTCAGATGAAGAGCCAACAAGAGGAGCTATCACAACGGATGTCTACCCTATCAGATGAGTTATCCAGTTCGTTCTCCCAGCAAATATCACATCTTCGTGACGAGCAGAATCAGCAAGTAGCCAACTTGAATCAGCAAGTAGACAACTTAAATCAGCAAGTGGACAACATGAATCAGCAAGTGACCAACATACGAGACGAGCAAAATCAGCAAGTTGCCAACTTGCGAGACGAGATCAACCAGCAAATTCAGTCCGAAATAAGGAAGCTTTAACAAGAACAGGAAGCTGGTCGTCGAAACCAGCCCATCCACCACGGCGACGGAGATGCAGAAAGGATGGAGACCTTCCACGTAGACATCGACCGACGAGGAAACGGGGAGGCGACCCAAGTACGAACTACGATGAGACCCCCAATCTTCGACGGGAAGACTTCCTGGCCAAATTACCTGAAACAATTCGACGCAGCGGCCAGAGCTAATGGATGGTCATCCCAGGAGAAAGCATTGTCCCTAACCGTAGCTCTGCGAGGCGAAGCTTTAGACGTCTTGCAATCATTCACACCGGATGAAGCTGACAACTTCGAGTTATTGGTGAATCGTCTAGAGATGCGTTATGGTCAAACTCATCTACAACCGGTGTACCGAATGCAGTTAAAGAGCCGAAAACAGAAAAATGGAGAAACTATCCAGGAATTTGAAGCGGATGTAGCAAGAATGGTACGACTTGCGTATTCAAATGCAGCGGAGGATTTCCTGGAGTGCCTAGCAGTCCAAACCATCACCGATGGTCTTCGAGACGTCGAGTTGCAGCGCACTGTACAGTTGGCGCGGCCGAAGACTCTTGTGGACGCCTTGACCATTGCCCTGGAGTTTGAGGCGGCGACGGAGGCCTCACGTGGAGTTGCTCGACTAAGGGAAATCACCGGTAACTACGACCATGCCGTTCATTCCGTTAGCGACGTTGAAGCGGTAGTAGAGAGACTAATGAAGTTATCTCCAAGAAGAAGGCGCCAAGTGAGATGCTGGAACTGCGGAGAACTAGGCCATATAAGAAATACTTGCCCCCAAAAAGAAAAATCTTCTGCTGAAGTACCCCAGCAGCAGGAAAACTAGAACGGGTCGACTCCTGGAGGGCGAAATCGACCCCAAACATTCCCGAAGCCCCTCACACCATTAAATTGGCAACTCTGCGACATCACGTGGACAGCTTATATGTAGATGGCCTCCTTGATGGGAAGAATATTAGCATGCTGGTAGACACTGGAGCTACAAAAACTATCGTCCGACCAACCATCATTATGCGAAATAAGATGTTGCCTACCAGTTGGAGACTGCGTACCGCTACCGGAGATTCTGCTAGAGTCTACGGTGAGATACAGGTGACGCTACAGTTTGGTTCAACCTCTCTTGTTCACTCAGTGCTGGTGGCTGACGTTGATGAAGATGTTGTTCTGGGCATGGATGTTATGCTCCACTGTGGTTTTCATTTGGATCTTCGCCAACGTATCCTTCGTACTGGTAATGAAGAAATATTCCTGCACCGAAAACAAGTTGACAATGCCTCGATTAAGCTAATCGATGATATCGAACTTCCGGCAAGCTGCGAATGTGTCGTCACAGCGCGGTTGGATGGACTGGAGCCAGATGGTGCCCCAGCCATGATAGAGCCGAAGAACCATGACCATGAATTGGGAAGAGGACTCCTTGTGGGTAAGACTCTTGTTAGATCCGCCAAAGAGGTACCCATCCGAGTTATCAACTTGAACGATCATCCAGTTCTTCTCCGAAAGGACACGGAAATGGGAAGTTTAGAACCAGTAATGGCCATAATTCACAAGATAAATGTTACGGAAACAGATGAGACCAACGAAATTGAACAATTAATGACAAAATTAGACCCCTCTTTGTCAAAATTAGAAAAGAAACAGGTAAGAGATCTACTTTACCGTTATAAACCTGTATTTGGTTCTAAAAGTAAACTGGGAAGAACTGATGTTGTACAACATAGAATTGACACTGGTGATGCACGTCCGATTCGACAGGTACCCCGAAGGATGCCTCAAGTTAAAAAGGAAGAAGCAGACAGAGCCCTTAAAGAAATGATTCAAAATGGCATAGTCGAACCATCCAGTAGTCCGTGGGCTTCTCCTGTGGTATTAGTGAGAAAGAAAGACGGATCAATGCGGTTTTGTGTCGACTATCGAAAGCTAAATGATGTCACTAAGAAGGACAGTTATCCTCTGCCAAGGATTGATGATGCCCTCGACGCTTTGGCGGGTTCTACTCTGTTTTCTACCTTGGACCTTAAAAGCGGATACTGGCAAGTTAAAATGAATCCTGCAGACAAAGAAAAGACTACCTTTACCAGTGGATCAGGGTTATGGCAATTCACGGTCCTTCCATTTGGCCTCTGTAATGCTCCTGCGACGTTTGAACGACTAATGGAGAACATCCTGCGGGGATTGTCATGGGAAACTTGTCTAGTTTATCTAGACGACATCATCAGACATGGGTAAGACCTTTAAGGAACATTTATCTAACCTGGAAGAAGTTTTTAAAAGATTACAGAACGCTAATCTAACATTGAATGTTAAGAAATGCCACTTGTACCAGAGACAGGTCAACTATTTAGGACATAACGTAAGCAAGGATGGCGTTGCTGTTGACCCCGCTAAGATACAAGCCGTTCAGGAATGGCCAATCCCTATCGACAAACATCAGCTCCGGAGTTTCTTGGGTCTTTGTTCCTATTACCGACGATATGTCAAGAATTTTGGAGACATCGCCAAACCCTTGACACGTTTGACAGAACAAGATAAGTCCTTCTGTTGGGATCAGGAATGTCAAAAGGCGTTTGAAATATTGAAGAAACAGCTTACGTCAGCACCTGTTCTTGCTTATCCACTTCCTGATGGTAAGCTTATTCTGGACACCGACGCCAGCAATGTGGGAATTGGAGCCGTCTTGTCACAGCTACAAGACGGTAAGGAAAGAGTGGTTGGTTACTTCAGCAAAACTTTATCGAAAGCTGAAAAGAACTACTGTGTAACTCGGAGGGAACTGTTAGCAGTTGTAAAATCCGTCGAACACTTTTATAAATATCTGTATGGCAGAAAATTCCTGATCAGAACAGACCATGCTAGTTTAAAGTGGCTACTTAGCTTTAGGAACCCAGAAGTACAGATAGCAAGATGGCTCGAAAAACTGCAGGAATATGATGTTGAAATCGAGCACAGACCTGGAACCAGACATCGTAATGCTGATGCACTTTCCAGAAGACCATGTCGACCTGATTGCCCCCATTGTACCCGTATGGAGCAGAACGAGGAAAAACTTGCCTTAGTTAAGGTTGTGCCAGAAGACGAGAGCTCTATGCTGGAGGAGCAACAAGAAAACGATCCCGTTCTGAGAAAGATTAGGGAGTGGAAGAGAATGGACCGTCGTCCGTTGTGGAGAGAGATATCCTCATCCTCTCCTGCTTTAAAAGCATACTGGTCCCAATGGAACTCTTTAATTTTGGACAGAGGGCTCGTTAAAAGACTTGTAGAAAATTCCGAGGGCACAGAAACAAGGAAACAAATAGTGGTCCCAAGAAATGCTGTACCGGAAATTTTAAAACAGATGCATAATGATAATTCTGGAGGACATCTGGGTATCACGAAAACGCTGCAAAAGATCCGAGATAGATTTTACTGGGTAAATTGCACTAATGATGTTAAAGATTGGTGTCGTAAATGCACTACATGTGCTGCCAGTAACGGTCCGCACCGAAAACCGAAGGCGGAAATGCAGCAATACCTGGTTGGAAGTCCTTTTGAAAGAATCGCAGTAGATGTATTGGGGCCACTTCCACAGACCGATGTAGGAAACAAGTACATCTTTGTTGTAATGGACTACTTCACTAAATGGGTTGAAGCATATACAGTTCCCAATCAGGAAGCTACCACTTTAGCAGATATATTGGTTGAAGAATTCGTAAGCCGATTTGGGGTACCATTACAATTACATTCAGACCAAGGAAGAAATTTTGAGAGCAAGCTGTTTCAAGAAGTTTGCCAAAGATTAGGCGTCCACAAAACGAGAACCACAGCGATGCACCCTCAGTCTGATGGAATGGTGGAACGAATGAACCGGACTATAACCAACTATCTGTCAAAAGTGGTGTCAGATTGTCAGAGGGATTGGGATCGACATATTCCACTATTTCTAATGACAATTCGATCGGCCATCAACGAATCAACTGGCCAAACGCCTGCGAAGGTCCTGTTCGGTAGGGAAATGAGGCTACCATGTGACTTGGTGTTTGGTTGTAAACCTGGTGAAGAAATGGCACGTGAACAATATGTCACCGACCTTCAGAATCTCGAATGGAAAATATACACAACCTGGTGCGTGGAAAACTACAATTATCTAGTGATCGGATGAAGAGGTACTATGACACACGGACAATGGAAAAGAGTTACCAAGTTGGAGATTTAGTCTGGCTCTATAACCCCCGACGGCGTCGAGGTATTTGTCCCAAATTACAAAAGAACTGGGAAGGTCCTTACACCATCAAGAAGAAGATTAACGATGTCATTTATCGGATCGTGAAAATTCCCAGAGGGAAACCCGTCGTGGTCCATCATGATCGTTTGGCGCCTTACCAGGATAACCACAGTGGAGATGCGCAGCAACTCCAAGAAGATGGTTTGGCTGGCTCAGGGAGTGTGCGGGATTCCGATGTAGGAAATAACATTCCAGGAGGAATGAATCTAAGGAGGGGGCAGTGTAACGGGATAACCGTAAAGGAAGGGACCTTAATTTGAAAGATTGTTGTTGACAGTTGATTTTTAGAAGTTTTTAAAAAAAAATCAACTGACCATTTTAAATAATGTTTCTAGAAAATTCTAGAAACTTCTAAACACACTGACTAGATTAAATAATGTTGTATATAAGGGGATGCATGGGCAGTTTACGTCAGTTCAAGTTCAAGATTCACAAGAGTTCATTGTATTGTCAAGTAGTTAGACGTTATCCAGCAGAGTTCTGTGTATCTTAACAATTTTGTAAATAAATTGTGTAAAAGTCCCCATAAGTGTTTCAATATAAAACATATCATTATAAAAAAGCCATTAGCATTACAGAAAACATCTTTGTCTCACACTATTATTCACTAAGTATGTCTATACCTACAGTCGACTCACTGCGAACCCGTATATCGGTAGTCAAGAAATGAAATTCTGATGTATGTCTAATCCATACTGTATAATTACAATAAATCCTTGACTTATGCGGACTCGCTTATAATAAATAAGGCAGACTAAAATGTAACATGCCTTCTTTTACATTATTTATGCATATTTTAAACTCAATCCTCGGTGCTGAGATTAATTTTTTTTCTCGAGTTTCTTATTGTCGCGAACGCATTTGCACGTATACGAACCATTGTCAGGTAAAATGTTTTATTAGCGCTGCTGCACATCTTACCTTCAAATCTGCTTCTCTTGATTTAGAGTGAGTTACACTAGTTAACATTCGACATTACCACAGCTCTTCGATTTTTTTAATAAACGAAAATATTTTTATCAAGAAACGGGACGAAGGTAGTTTGTAAAAAGTTTATAAAACTGATTGCCAAAAATTATTCCAACTTAACGTTTTTTGAAGATGAACTAGATAGAACTAGTGGGATCGATTGGTTCAGGGGACCTTTCTACACTGCGACTTAAGTGATCTTTTGTGTATACCCTACATCTATTTATGAGGTAGAGGCTTTTAAGAATGTCTATTATCCGATTAGGACGTACGTTTGTAACCTGATCAGGCTTTAAAAAGACCTCTACGTTATATACTTTGTTGTGTTTAGCCAGTTTCTTAAGAGACTATTTGAAGTTAGACTTGAACATTGTAGATTTTAGATCCTTTAAAAGCAATGAATCTTTATAATACACTCTTGAGCTAATTGAGTCCCTTGCTAATAGCCCCGCTTGAAAGATCGTAGGAGTCTTTCCCAATGTTATTGAGAGCTTAACATTAGGACCTGTAACCCCCATACCTACTTCTTCTCGTGTTTTAGACCCATCAGTATAATAAGTGAGGATTGCTTTTGTAAGTTGACCGATTGCGTTTTGTGTTAAATCAATAAAAATTGATAATACAATTTAGTGTGAGTTCGAAATCCTGTTTTGAACATATAATACATATAACACCCAGTTAAATATTTGAAAACATACATTGAATTTGTCTTCTAAGTACAACACTGACGGAGATAATTGTTGAAATGGCAATGGTATAATTTGATCTAGTCTTATAACCTTTGTTTATTAAATCCTCTTATGCTTTGGTAATTGTTGATATAGGACATTGTTAACTTAAAATTTAAAAAGTAGGACAATTTATAATTTACCAAATCAACTCTGTGTAGGTACCTATATAAGAAGTCTTTAGTCAACAAAAATGAAAATACCCAAAAAGTCCTTCTAGCAAGAAATAATAAGTTTGTCATCGGAAAGAATAATTCAAAGAAATAATTTATTTGCTTTTCCTGCAAGCAATCAGAACACAAATTTAAGAAATACCAGAAATGGATAGCAGATGGACGACCCCCCAAGCCAAATAAAAGCAACTTCTTCAAACAAAGTAACCCTGTTAGCTGAAGCAAGTGATATTTTAATGGCTGATTGTGACAAAGATAATTGGTTTGTCGACAATGGTGCTACAAATCATATGAACCATTTGAAAATTCTAACACAGTAACTACGGCAAATAATGACATTGTTGAAGCTGTGGGAAGAGGAAGTATTGAGTTTGAGAATAAAATAGATTGAAGGAAAAACACATTAATAATTCAAAATGTGTAGTATGTTCCTTAAATTAAGAAAAATTTATTTTTCATTCTCTCTGGCCAGGATGAACATCTATAAAGTGAGTTTATCTCAAATATTGAAGAGTGCTCTCTGAAAATTGGTGATCCATATAGTCTTGGTAGGAGAAAGAACTAGGTATGTAGGACTTTACAAGCTAGATTTACAAAATATATTAAAGTGAATGCAGTTTCACCTACGATGAATATTCTCCAGCAACATCACGAGAGACTAGGCGAGAGACATGTTAAAATGGTTATTTTAGGAAAACTGGGAATGTAAACGTAAACCTAGACAGTGAGCTCTGTGAAGGCTGTATCTTTCGTAAAGCTCATGTCTTTAAGTTTGGCTCTAGAGAGTGCCAAAAAACCAGGAGAACTCGGATGTATGTGGTCCATTCATTTGAAAAGTCCCAGTCAGGTTTCAAATATTCTATTTTGTTTAAAAATGGTTTTAGCAGGTATAGATTTATTTATTTTAAAGTAGCTGATTATTTAAAAATATTTCGAACTGAGGTAGCAA
This sequence comes from Altica lythri, assembly GCA_964028335.1. Taxonomy (NCBI): domain Eukaryota; kingdom Metazoa; phylum Arthropoda; class Insecta; order Coleoptera; family Chrysomelidae; genus Altica; species Altica lythri. The sequence goes on along the minus strand of OZ034801.1, from coordinate 7,900,888 downwards.
ATAATGATCATGTTGTCAAAAAATTTCTATCTGACAGTGGAGTAGAATTTGTAAACCATCAAGTTAAGAAAATTCTTAATCAGAATTGGACATAGACTGTCAATACCGTATAGCCCACAGCAGAATGGTTGTTCGGAAAGAGACAAAAGGATAATTGTGGAGACTGCGACGGCGTTGATGCATGCTAAAGAAGGTTTAACTGAGAGTCTTTGTGCGAAATGATAAATACAGTTGGATATATCCTCAATAGATCAGGTGTGTCTGGAATTAAAAGAAAGTTTCCCTTTGAAGTTTGGTTTGGCAAAAAACCGAAATTAAAACAGCTGATGTGAATCATAGGAAGTACATGCTATGTTCATGTTCCTAAACCTGGTAGGAGAACGATAGACAGAAAAGGTGTAACAGCAATTCTGATAGGATATGACAACGATGACGGTTACCAGGTTTGGTGTAGGTACGAAAAACAGGAAGAGATATCATTTTTGACGTAAAATTTTTATCTTCTCCTGAACCTATGTCTTTGATTCAGAATCGACAAGATAATGTTAGCAATGTACTATTTCAAAATCAGACTGACACTAGCGTTGCTGATAAATTTTAACATGGATTCAGAAGAAAATATAGAGAAAGATTAAGAAAGTGAAAATGAACAAGATAAAAAAACTCTTTTAGAAGTTCTTTATGAAGACTACTTAGACCTACAGGTTAACTGAGACGTTGGAGAAACCAGGAAAATTCTTTGAAATAGAGATTTTGTAAGGAATCCAACCAAATTTAAAGATTATGTAATGTCCGTAGCTGGTAATATACTTCAAACAAAAAATCCACTAAACCATTAACACAGATGCAATCTCTTGGTGAGAACCAAACTTGGCGTCTTGAGAGCGTACCACATGGGAAGAAAGCAATTCCTTGTAAATGGGTATTTAAGGATAAGTCTAATCCAGATGGTTCTGTTGATAAGTCTAAAACAAGGCTTGTGGTTAGAGGCTTTAACAAAGAAAAGGTGAAGACTATGACCAAACCTTCAGTCCAGTTGCAAAGTCAGGAAAGCCTTATTAAGTATCGCAGCTAGCAAAAACATAAGTTTGACCCAATTTGTTTGTTGATTTTGTTACCAGAAGCAACTATAAGAAAAGTGAAGCTGGCCCCTTCTTGTTTATTAATAAACAAAATAAAAGTTTGCTCCTTCTAGGTTTGTACGTAGATGATGAACTAACCAATGATGAAAATGTCAATAATTTGTTTTTAGAAAATTTGAAATAAGAATTTAAAGTTACTATTAAACTTGCCTCATATTTTCTTGGTCTGGAGATAAACATGAGTAACGACGGAGCTATTAGCATATTTTGTGTGCTTAAGAAATTACTGAAACGTTTTGTGATAAAATATTGTAAACCAGTAACAACAGAAGTTATAAAGGACTCCCAAGAAGGGAGGAAAACCTAGAAAATTTTATTCCGTTTTCTTATACAGAGGCTGTTGGTGCACTGATTTATTTGATGACTGGTGCCCGATCCCATATGGCCTTTGCAGTAGGTATTGTTTCAAGAATCCAACTTATGAATATTATGTCAGAGTAAAAAGATCTTAAGATACTTAAATGGGAAGTTGGACTATGACATCACTTACTATCCAAATTTTAAGAGATCTAGATACAAGGTGCTCTAATTATGGAATAACCTGCATGTATGCAGAAGGAGCAGTATCCCGGAAGAGTCAAAGGTAAACCTTAGTTGCAATTTCAACAACAGAAGACGAAATCGTAACTGCAAGTAAAGGTGTACGAGAATTAATTTTGCAATAAGTCTTGCACAGAAGCCCAAATATCATCTACTCACGAAGCATATACGTATTAGGCATTTTTTTATCAGAGAACTTCTGCTAGAAGACTTTAAGTCCTACGTCAAATTATGGGATTAGACAAATTATCAAATCAGGGAAGATGTTGAAATGGCAGATGTATAATTTGATCTAGTCTTATAACCTTTGTTTATTAAATAGTTGTATGCTTTGGTAATTGCTGATATTAGACATTGTTAACTTAAAGTTTAAAAATATATGTTAATCATAATAAAGTAAAACTTCAGCAAAAATTACCATCAGCGCCTAAATTCAGATGCCTCAGAAACATGTAATTCTTTTCAGTTTCCGTTATAGTTCTTGGTTAAATCTATTAAGAACAGGTTTGGGAAGATACCAACTTATAATCCTATAGAGCAATGAAGAAATATATTAATATTATGAGGTTTATAAAGAATTTTCATAGCCACAAACTAATTGCCTGATCGACAGTTTTGAAGTCGTTAATGGAAAAAAATAGGTACTGGCTGATTTTAATTCCAAGCTTAGTTTGGTAAAGGCGTTCATCGGACAGTTTACCAATAATTATAAAATTCTCTGCATTCTAACGGCCTAACATATTGTATTAAATTCAATATTTAATGTTTTCCTAACGATGGCAAAACTATTCTGAGATTAGTCTGCCACAAAAAATAGTTGAGTGGTATCAGGTTACAAAGCTATTTTACTCTAGGATAAAAAAATATAGGTATCAAATCGGAGTTTGAATAGGATAATGTTCTTCTAAGAAAATCCACTTCCTCTTCAGACAAATCCAAGATTCAAAGGTGCTTTCTTTTGTAATCTAAGCTTAGTTTATTTGTTACTTCAGAAATATAATATTCTATTCTCTGTTTGCTTTGGTCTTTTTGGTGGAAAACAGCAAAAATTAAATATGCATATATGTAGTTACTCTTCTAATCCACTATTGATGTCTTTTCTCATTTAGTTCAATATTAACCAGAAAGCGAATCCTTGTCGCCCGTTACAGGACTCAATTTATAGCAGGACTATTATGAAAATATTATTGCGTATTTCAGTATGTGCTCATCAACAAATGACCCGCGAATAGACAAGACAATAGAGTGTTTCTGTAGCCCAGACAATGAGAGACTAGGCCGGTGCTTGTTTCAAACTTGCCGCCGTACCTGTACTCTCGCGGCCCTGCAAGACAGGTAACGGGGAGCAGAGAGGTACCTTGGAATGCGGTGGGGGCCAGAGCACTCACCATTAGCTTAGTTCATCTCGAGATCTTACCACGAGAATACCGCGAAGAAGTACTTCGGTCGCGAGTACCTTGTTTTTGTGGTGCATCGTACTTCACCATTGCCCTCTTCCAAAGTTTAGATCTTTTAGGGGTCCTACGTTCTTTTTAAGGATTAAGTGTTCAAATTCAACTGAAATCTGTGTTTAAATCAGTGTTGCTAAAGTGATTTTGTTTTATAATGTTACCTTTTGGATTACTCTTACGTGTCTAGTGAACGAAGTATCTTCCCGCAGGTTGGTTAATTTAATGTTAATATAAACAACTCTTCACTAATACCTGCAACAAAAACTTGATCCTGTTTGTTAAAAACTTGATAATCCTGATACTTTTTCTACAATGAGTATTATCTTGCAACTTTAATTATATTATTGAAACATTCTTTAAACAAATTCAAAACAAAATTAAATTAAAAAAAATTGGATATAGGTACTAAATTCCTGTTACCAGCATCTTAATTTTTTGGTTTGAATTAATAAATTTGATTTTTCCGCACTGTTGCGTACTACCTACATAGGTTTAATTGAAAAAATTTATAAACATAACCTAAAAAGTGGCTAGCTATGTATTTTTTATGATTGCACTGATATCCTTACAATGTTTTATTATATTAAAAATAACAACACAAGCTTTTGAGTTTTACGAACCGCTTCGTCAAAGAATCTGGTAAATTGGGGAACCATTACCTACATACATTTTTAGAGAGAGGCCCGAGCACAACTCGCTTAGGATGTTTTCAGTGCGGTTAGTAGGTAGCGCTTTTGTTCTGGTTATTAGCAAGTCTATCTTTTTGGGGATGGTCTTTTTCGGTGAATTTTTTAGATGGTGTTACCTTACCCTACGATGGGTAGTAGGCGGGATGCTGCTTCAAATCGTATTTAGATAGATTCAAATTAAACTTTGGTCTAACGATAAAAAGTTCTTATCATTGCCATTTGTTATCTTTAATCCTCTTGTACTTTAAAATTCTTTTGTGGCGTTCCTGTACAATGGTCCAATTTTATTGTAGATTGATTAATTGTTGGTTTTCCTTTAGTTCTTCTATTGGGTATTTTAAAATTAAGTGTCTACCCATCCATATAATTCGTAGTATTTCTCATAACTTTTCTGTTAATCTTGGGATAGCTGGAGAGGACCAAAGATAATAGAGTGGTGAGATTGTATTCATCATTTCCATGCTGTTGATGTTTAAATAGAGTAAATATGTACTCGTATTGTTGAAATTTTGGATAATTTGACTTGATTCTAGTTTTTTTATTATTATTAAGGATGTCCTCGTAGGTATAGACCTAAATACAAATGTACCGAGAACATCTATCGGGGCAGAAGAGACAATTTATTAATTTGGGATTTAAAGGCCTGCAAGTTAGGACGAGTGGGGAAGACGTGGGAAGGTAAGGAGTTCCACAATCTGGAGACCCTGGGGATGAAGGAACGATCGAATCGATTCGATGTCGGGCATTGAACAGTATAAGGGTGCATGGAGTTGGCACGTCGCGTTGCTCTGGCAAGAGGAGGCATTATAGAGCGGAGTTCTTCTGAGCAAAATTCGTTTATGTATCGGTAAAACAAGGAAAGATCAGCCACTGCTCTTCGGTGGGATAATGGGGCTAGGTTTTTGGTGATACTGGTGTCGTTTATTAGTCGAACTGCTCTTCTCTGTATTGCATCAAGAACTCCGAGCCTTGACGGAGCCGCTGAACCCCATACATGCGAGCAGTATTTAAGATTAGGCCGTATTTGGGCTTTGTAAAGAGTAGCTAAGTTGGATGGAGAAAAATATTTTCGTGCTCTAAATTTCTCTCCTTCTGCAGTTGCTATGGATGGAATATGTTCGTTCCATAGTAGGTCCTGGGTGATCGTTTGCATAGAACAGCATTGTGTGAAAAGTCATTTAGTTACCAGGATTTCGCTTCGGTCTTTACAAAAAAATTCCAGATTGCTTAAAAGGGACAAATAGCTATAAATTTAGGAACGAAATCAGTAAGATTCTCGCACTATTTTGAAATTTTTATAATTTTCTAATAATTTGTTACAACAGATAATTGCATTAAAGTACTCATAGATTAAGTTAGGCTAAGTTAAGGTTAAGATAGGAAGCTATGCTTCAACTTCGCTTTTTATAAATTTATGTTATAATAAATTCATTATTATTATTAAAGGGTTGCTTATAATTTCTTTTATTTAATTCCAAACTTTTTATTTTTTAATATTTCGAGTTTCAAAACTGTTACATACATAGAGTTCTTGAAATTATATTTATGTTGTCAAATTTTTGTTTGTTATTAAGGTATTTTTAAAAACTACAACCGATCTCATTGTCGAAAGCTTAGAATAGTAGGTAAACTCAATATATTTTTTTTTATTCAATCGGTATTTTTAAATTCAAAGATCAGCCCTTTGATAAATTTGTCAAAATCAAAATCGGTACAATACGCTGGGGCTATTTCAACATAAATTATTTCTATTTTTAGTCCTTTAAAAAATATATGTAAGTAGAAATCATGTTTAGGTATTTCTAAAAAATATATATATAATATAATGTAATATATCTAATTCCGTTATTTAATTGACACGCTGTATAAAGCGATTAGTTTCAAAGAGAGTCATTTACAATTAAATATTAACGAATTCTATTTAATTGGTATTATTTTTAATTGACAAATAAAATACGTTATTGTTCGAATCCTATTACAGAACAATAAGAAATATTAGACAAGTAATAAAACAAACTATTGATTGTGTCCCACTTTTTGTATTTATATTTAAAATAATAGATTATGGTTACTGTTACTTTATTTTTTTTTCTTTTATACAGCATATCTAAATTTGTACTAGAGAAGATGAGACGAGATATTTACTTGTCTCGTATTGATTTATTGATTATTTCGAGAAATAATAAATAAGCACAATTTACAAAAAGAACTTTTTATAATAGAAAGTTTTTTACTGATTTATAGGTCATATTTTGTGTCATCTCAACCATGCACAGCATCCCTGACATTGTAAAAATATTAAGTCATACAACGCTGTGATTGATCATAGAGAAGATTGTTTCCTTGTTAACAAAATCAAGGGTAGTTGTATCTAAAAACTTTCTGAAACAGTTTATTTTATTACCAGTTAAAATAATACAAAAAAAAAAAGAAAAAAACTTCTCTGTCGCGTAATCGATCCCATTATGATAACATAACAGAACTGTCACAAGTGGACTGATCCGCCGCTTAACCAACTACGCTACGAACGATTTATTTAATAACTTTCAAAATAATATTATCTATACACAACTTAGATCATGTTTAATATCAATTCGGTATAAATTTCGAAATCTATGTATATGCCTAAATACACTTGAAACATGCATTGTCATCCAGTTCTTAGCTATCCTGACAATTTCAGAGCTCTAGGTAGTCGGGAAATAGGTTTAAATTCGATTACAAATTCCACGGAATGACATAGAGACACAGAACACGGCGAAAATATAAAAAACTTTCTAAACTGACTATCTTGTGTTGATTTCGAGTAATCACAAGGATGTAGGTATATCTCGTCTCTATTTCAAAAAATTGTCGATGAAATGTATTTTACCATAGGAAATAAAAGAAGCACAAAAAAGTAGCCTTAAGATTAATTATAAAGTAGAAGGATAAAGTTATTATAAACGAAATTAAGATTCAGACAAATGCCGCTAAAGTTAGTTATTTGTATAAAACAAGTCTTTGTATCTCTCAGTATATAAAAGAAGTTATTAAAAAGCCACTTTTTTAATTTATAACAATAAAAAATATTTAGTAACTTTTTTTATGACATAGGTAAAAATACGTTGGTAAATGCACAATTTAATATAATTATTAGCAAAAATGAAATCTTCTTTCTTTAATTAAATCTATGAAGAACATATTACATTCTTAATGTCAGAGTCACCATATTTAAATAAAATAAAATTTAATATGCCTAAATTTTTTTTAAATACAGTTCTGCATAGAGAATACAACTTTTTTTTTAAATCAATAAATAAAATCGTTTAGTTTAACGAAACGCGAAGTGGTACGTTAATGGGTCATTAATCTAATATTGACATCCAATTAAAAATTATTAACACTTACACTTAAGTTATTAGCAGATTGAGATTTAATTTTTTTAGTGTGAAACAAGTAAAAAAAAATGGTTGAGTAACATATAAAAATAGAGAGTTTGTTTAATGATATAAGTGATACCAACTTAATTAGTCAATTAATAATTATTTCTAATTTATTTTAAAATTAACACGCAAGAATTACTTAAAAGTTTTAAGCAAACTCAAATATTTTCTCACGACAAATGTAATAAAATTCATGATATTCATTTAAGAATATATTAGCTTGCATAACATATAAATATCATTATTGCAGAAGAGAATTGTTAATATTGAAAAAGTACAAATAAAAAACGAAGTAAACATAATGGCAAAAGCCTTGCTAAGGGAGGATTTTAATAATATTTTGATTAAAAACAAAAAGTTGATTAAAAATTACTTGTAAATGTAAGAAAGCACACTCTTTGAGCCAGCTGAACCATCTTCTTGGAGATGTTGCACACCTCCACTGTGGTTTCCCTGGTAAGGCGCCAACTGATTACCGATAACCGATTAAGAAAAGGACCACCTTTACTATATTTTTCTTCTTTATCATCATTTTTTCAGGAGAGTGCCTTTAAATCTGTTCTCTTCTCCAATTAAAACTGTTTGTCAACAAATTGGAACTGCTTTTTCATCTTCTAATATCATTTACTAATGAAAACAGAACTTATTAAGCCCCAAAGAAATTGTTACTGCAAACACTATTTTAGTGGTAGAATTTTTGCTGTAGTATATGCGAAAGCTGAATATAAGTATAAATAATAGCTCCAATCTTGCGTCAATCTACAACTATAATATCACAAGTTTCTGTATTAGGGTCCTTATTTAAATTTAAATGTATTAATGTGCTACTTGCCTGTTCTACATATACAAACAATATTACTTAAAATTTTCTTGTTCTAGGATGTGCGAACGATAACGAAAATGATCATCTCAGTGGTCTGGTTGGCTAACCTCCTGATCCTAGCGGCAGCAGGTGCTGAACACGTCCGCGACCTCGAAGTCTCTGAAGGTGCTCCGATAGGAACACGAATAGGCTTCATAGGTGATGGGACGTCACCAGACAGCGGTCCACCGTACCTAGTGGTTCCCGTTGGAAGTGCTGTCGATACTGATCTTTCTATCGATCAAACAACAGGAGAAATCAGGACTAAAGTGCCACTAGATAGAGAGACCCGAGCTAGTTATTCATTGGTTGCCATACCTATGAGTGGTGATAATGTAAAGGTAATTGTGAAAGTGTTAGATGAGAATGATAACGCTCCAACGTTTCCCATGGCGGTCATGAATATCGAGTTTCCTGAAAATACTCCACGGGATGTTAAAAGGACGTTGCATCCTGCTAGGGATTTGGATCTTGATATCTATAATACTCAAAAATACAATATTATATCAGGGAATGTTAATAATGCTTTTAGGTTGTCATCTCATCGAGAACGAGATGGAGTTTTGTATTTAGATCTGCAGATTAATGGTTTCTTAGATCGGGAGACCACTGCTTCCTATAGTTTAATTATTGAAGCTTTAGATGGTGGTACTCCCCCTCTTAGAGGAGAAATGACCGTTAATATAACCATACAAGACGTTAATGATAACCCTCCAGTATTTAATCAAAGTAGATACTTTGCAACAATACAAGAAAACGCTACAGTAGGTACCAGTGTCTTGAAAGTTATAGCAACAGATGCAGATTCAGACGAGAATGGTCAAATTGAGTATTCTATTAATAGAAGACAAAGTGATAAAGATAACATGTTTCGAATAGACTCGTCTTCAGGCTTGATATCTGTAAATAAACCTTTAGATTTCGAAATTAAAGAGCTACACGAGTTAGTAATAGTTGCAAAAGATCATGGATTACAACCATTAGAAGCTACAGCATTTGTATCCATAAAAGTGACGGATGTAAATGACAACCAACCGACTATTAATGTGATATTTCTGAGCGATGATGCTACGCCAAAAATAAGTGAATCAGCACAACCAGGAGAGTTTGTAGCAAGAATAAGTGTACATGATCCTGATTCAAAAACGGATTACTCCAATGTTAATGTCACTCTTACTGGAGGAGATGGACATTTCGGTTTAACAACACGAGATAATATCATTTATTTGGTAATTGTTTCATTACCCTTAGATAGAGAATTAAAACCTAATTACACACTAAATGTTGAAGCTACTGATAACGGCACTCCTCCTTTACACGCTACAAGAACTATAGATCTTCAAGTAACCGATATCAACGATAACGCTCCAGAATTCGATCACGAAGTATATCACGCGAACGTAATGGAAGTTTCGGATCCCGGTACGTCGGTTCTTCAGGTATTAGCTAATGATATAGATGAAGGCAATAACAGCGCCATCACTTATTCTCTTCTGGATACTCCGAATACACATTCAAACTGGTTCAGGATAGATGCGCGAAGTGGTTTAGTGACTACGCGTGTTCACGTTGATTGTGAAACTGATCCGGTGCCTAAATTGATTGTGGTGGCTACTGATAATGGATTTCCTCCATTGTCAGCTTCGGCGACAGTGCTAGTGACTATACACGATGTGAATGATAATGAACCAATCTTTGATCAGAGTTTCTACAATGTGTCTGTTGCTGAGAACGAACCGGAAGGACGCTGCATTTTAAAGGTAAGTCTTTATTCTATTTTTAATTAGAATTGGTATTGTATATAGATTTTTAAGAAGGTAAAATATATTAAAATGAGTTAACAGTTCTTGCAGTACAGACTACACTTAGTGTTTCATTGGGTTTTTTATTCTTAAAGAAAAAACACTTCTATATCAAGGACTTAAATGAATTTGAAAGAAGTAATAGAAAATGGAAATTAGAGGAAGAATCCAATGAGTGTAAAAAGCTATTCTCATACGGTATTATCGAAATTAAAAAAATAGTAGTTAATGCTAGTTAATGGTTATTTTGTAAGGGAAAATGATTTAGGAAATGGAAATGAGTCAGGATAAATTTCAATGAATATTTGTATAATACACTTCATGCCGAACTATTGAAAATCAAGTGAAATCTACTTCTATTTATATCGGCATCTATATAAAAAACTAAATCTGTGTTGGTGTGACTTTGATATTCGCTACAAGTAGCTGCTTCAGTGTACGTTCCCTGTATGTGAAAAACAATTAAATTAAAAACCTGTTTCAACTTTAATACTTCGGTAAACCAATATTCTCGAAACGGTCCAGTTCTATTACGGCCTCGCCTTGAAAAAAATGCTATTGAATTTTTCAATAACCTCGTTATTGGCCAAAGAAATCGCAGTTTCCTGATTAGATTTTAAAAAAATCCATTAATGTCGGCCGATGGATGATGTCGACAACTTCGAGGTATAATGGATAACTGTTTACTTTGTTCTTTTTGCCTTGTTGTGTACATAGAATAGGGTTGTCTCCGGCTATAAAGGATCTTGATATTTTAATAGCCGGCTTTTTGTTCGCCATTTTCGTTTTGCAAATTTTTGGTTTAAATGTTACGGTAATATACGTTAACCGTTCCAAAAAGAATTGATCTGTTAATGTATTTTAATACTTTTTTATTACTCTTTAGATACATGTAGTTACCTAATCTCACAATATAAAAGTTAATAAAACTTTTTACGCAAAAAAGAAACAAAAAGGATGATCTTAACAGAGATGGGAATACTGTGGAAATAGAACATTGAACTTAGATTTGTTGACGATGCCGATGTACTGGTAATCAAAAATAGACAAGTCAATCTACAGGAGCAATACAAGCTTTTGATCAAACAAAAGAGGTATTGACCAGATAATAAAAATACAAAAAAAAACAAATCAAGCAAGATTATTAGGTTATATACAGATATCTCGGTAGTTGGATAGCTGAAGATCTAGATCCAGACCTAGAGATACGTAGCAGGATTGAGCAAGCCAGAACAGCATTTAGTAATATGAGAACCTTGCTAAGCAACAGTAGCCTCATCTTAACGCTTCGATATCGCTTTGTAAAGTGTTACATTTACTCCATACTGCTATATGGTGTAGAAACCTGGACCATAAAGGCCAACGTGATGAAGCGATTGGAGGTCTGTGAAATGTGGGTATTTAGAAGATTACTTAAAATTTCATGGACAGATCACACAACAAATGTTGAAGTATTAAATCGATTAGGCAGAGAAAGAGAGTTGTTGCCAATAATAAAAAGAAGAAAAACTGCTTATCTGGGGCATATATTTCGAAATTCCAAGTACCAGTTCTCAAAGCTTATAATGGAAGAAAAGATAAAAGGAAAACGGGGTATCGGAAGAAACAAACACTCATGGCTTAAAAACATCAGGGATTGGACAAACCTCGATGCCCATGCACTCCTTAGAGCCACAAAAGATCGAGAGGAGTTTGCCAGAATTGTTGCCAACTTCCACTAATTGGATAAGGCACCTTAAGAAGAAGATACATATTACAGGAAATCAAATTCGTTATTAAGCTTATTTTATATTTTCCTAGTCTTGATTGTGATTGTATCCTTTGCGGGATACTGGTTCTATATATTAAGAATGAATAGAATATGCTTTAATATACTGTAAAGAGTGTAAAGTATTCAAAAACCAATCATCTCAGTTTTTCTAGTCAATAATCTGGAGCTAATGTATCCTTTGAAGAGCAAGAAAGGAATACTGATATGACCTTGAGTCGATTCATACTTATTTTTCGAAATATTTTAGCTCTCTCAATAAGATATACATAGGAGATGAATTCACAGTAGTGGTTGGAGTATCTAAGGATCTAAGCTCCTTTTACCATTCCTAAGACCTGCTTTGAATCGTAGTATCTTTACAAGTTGATCAGCTTAATTTATAAAAACTTTGTAAGATAAAAAATGGAACCACCGAAAAAACTGAATGAGAAAAAAGTATGTGGAAGAATCTAAGCATGAGAAAAATAAGGTTGGAAACAAATATGTGACCAACTTTGACATATACCATATCTAATTAAAATGATTTATTGAAATTGGACTACTCAGTAAAAAGTAATGCCCATACATTACACTCAGTGAGTAATAGTATATTGCTTTACGAGTGGAGTAAATTGCATATTACAGCGAGTGTGTTTGGCCAATGAGCGAGCTTGCGAGCGAATGGGCTAAAAAACGAGCTAAATATGCAATTTGTTTCTCGAGTGAAGGACAATGCTTTACCCACGACTTACCAAATGGTTTTGTATAAAACTAAAAATAACAAACATAAAATTTAAATTTTGGCATAAGTTGTCAAAAATATTCGATTTCGCAGACAATTCTGTTGAGAAATGTCAAATGTTAGTTTAATTTAATGTATACAGTAGGTAACCAACATAAAAATACAGGTTTCTATCTACTTACTCCACTTGTGAAGTAAATGAAACTATAACACAACTCTTCAATAATTTGACACTTACTGACAGAGATATAGGTTAAAAAATAGGCAATTTGCTTATGAGTCGTGGGTAAACAAATAATCATCCCCTGTTGACCTACTATTAGGGATGATTTTTTCAAATTTACATGAGACCTTTGAGATAGGTATACTTTATCCAATAAATAAAGAATTATTAAAATCGAATTACTCTGTAAAAATGTATGCGTGGTCATACATAAAAAAATATATTTAAAAACCTTGTTCGTTTTTGGTCCGTTAAAACCTGGTAAAGCCTGATAAATAAAATTGGGGTTGGATGAAGAATACTTTGATAGAAATGTTTATTATTAAAATAAGCAGAATAATAAATGGAGAAAAGATTATAATAATTTTGTTTAAACATTCCTCTTTGTATTTTGCTGTTATAGTGCTGAATATTATTACAATAATTTAAAACATAGTTCCTGGTTGCTGTTTTCGAACACATCACTTATTTAATCTGAGACACAAATCTCTACTGTCTTAAAAATAATATCCTATCAACGATTCCTGCCATTTCGTAATAACGTGTACATTAATTTACATCTATGTCACCCAAAACTCCTACTAAAATAAAAAATGATATATCTTAAAAAATAACCGTTAACTAAGCAAAATATCGTATTAAAAAATAAACTACACTTCACATTTTTGCTATAACAATGATTCAAATATTTTTCCTCGTCATATATCAATGACCGGTATCTTCTTTGGACATCTCTCTCATAAATAAACTCTTAATAATTTTCTCACAAACGCATACCACTTATGTTACAATAGCCGACGACCATAACAACATGACCGTTTTACCATTTTAAATAGTAAGGTATACTATAAGTATTATTGTTTGGATTTGAACCCAATAGGAAATTTATGCATTTCACGGATATCTTTCAACAGGTATGGCCCCCTACTGTGAGCGAGGATTTTGACCCATGAAGGTAGTTTCAAATAGTTTCGATTCCTTTATGTAATAATCCATATGTAAAACAATGAACTTTAAAACGTGTAAGTTTAAAACGGGTTCATGATTAATAATTTGTACATATTTACAATCAAGTTGCAAAATTAAAAGGGATTACGTAGGGTTTGTAATAATTTTCAGCATTATGAAGAATGTCAAAGAGGAGTTGAAAACAAAATAAAAACAAATCAGTCAATTTGCAAAATAATTTAATTAGTGAACTAAAAACTGATGGCACGTGAGAAAATAACGATTACACTTTAATTCAATAAAAAGATTTATACACAATCAATAATTCGTGAGATGGGTATTATACCATACCATGCGCTGGTAGAAATCGGAATAATGGTTTAAAAGCTTTCCCGGTTGCTGATACCAGCTATTATCTAACCTCTTATTTACCCTAAAGGAAGCGCATCGGTTCATGCGATCTATTGACCTGTTTGGCGTGATCAAAATGGCAGATTATTGTTAATAAATAGGGTAGGTAGGAGTATTCTACAAACAATCTTAGACTCGAACGAAGAAAGTAGAGTAGGAGGCATTTGTTAGTTACATCATCGTGTCAATTATAGTTAAAGAATGAGCAATGATAGCGATTCGAATAGGACCATCTTCTTGTTTTCCAAATTGATGACAACATTCATGAATCCATACGCAGTAATACGCACACATAAGCGATTGTTTCATTTATAGCCTACTAGCTGTACCCGGCGCGCGTTGCTACGCCAGCAACTAAAATAAATTTAAGAAAAATAAAAGAGAAGAAGAGATATAGAAGGAAAGAAAGTTTATAGTTTTGTTTTACTTATCGCACCAAAAATATATTTTTCGAACTTATATTTATACGAATTCGTGTAGATATCTATTAATCAGTATTGAATTTGATACATGGAAGCGCTATCTGGTGATAACTTCCATTAATACGAATATCATATTCATCTTACCCGTTAAAAATACATTATCATACTGATTTTCCTGACAATAGGTTAAACGGAACAGAAGTTGCTAGTCTGCAGCGCCACCTGGTGGCGAGTGGCATCAATGAGCATATCATACAAACCTTCTCCGTGGAAAAATACATATACATACCAATTTTCATGACAATCGGTTAAACGGGGCAGAAGTTGCTAGTCTGCAGCGCCAACTGGTGGCGAGTGGCATCAATGAGCATATCATACAAACCTTCTCCGTGGAAAAATACATATACATACCAATTTTCATAATAATCGGTCCAGTAGTTTTTGAGTTCATTGAGTACATACAGACATACAGACAAACATTCATTTTTATATATATAGATATTAACCATTTAACATTTATTCCATGTTTCTAATTATATACGGAAACCTATTACTACTATTTGTAAATGTATATTTCTTTGAGAGGCACTGCGGACAATATCAGTATAAGCCAAGTCATTGCACTTATTGCTGATGTTAGAGATCCTAGAGTTAAACAAAACTAATCCACTATAGTGTAATGATAGAGAGAATGTGAATAGACCAATAATCGAATTCATTACACTACGTGGATCTAAGTCTTTCAATAAGATTAATGGTGCTTAAATATTAAATGTTTTGAACTCTTAACAGAAATGTGGCTAGTCATATGCATCTACTAGTATAAACAGTTTTGCTTCCTATAACTTTCACTGCAGAATTAGGTTCTAAAAATCTTGAGGTTTTACGTGTCATTTTGGGTTATACCACGTTGCCCAAGAATCCCAAGATTTATTCCATATTTTAAACCACAGAGTTCAACCACTTTATAAGATATCAGAACGTGTAATTATTTGTAAAATTGTAGGTATATGCTGATTACCTATTGTAAAAAAAACAATAACTTATCGGAATCCTTACGTTGCTTGTTTAGCAATATAATTGATATG
Organism: Altica lythri; assembly: GCA_964028335.1. Lineage (NCBI taxonomy): Eukaryota > Metazoa > Arthropoda > Insecta > Coleoptera > Chrysomelidae > Altica > Altica lythri. The sequence goes on along the minus strand of OZ034801.1, from coordinate 7,885,393 downwards.
CATTGTTCTTCGCGGGCACATTCTCTGAGTAGAATTCTGGGAATGTAGTCTTGCCCTTCGATATTCGTTACCTAGATTGAATTTTTGGATTATATAGGTTTTGCTAAGTTTTTATTTGGTTGTTATGAATTTTTGTAATGTGGATATTGTCATTAATGTTAAAATAAAAAGTAATAGCAGAGAACCAAAAGAGTAAAGTTAAGGAGCAAAAAGAAGGAGTTGAAAAGAAGAGAAGTGGGAAGAAAGGAAGACAACAAGAAGAAAAAAAAATAGAAAATTGAAATGAACCCTTTTTGTAGCAAGCAATCTATGCCAGAATCCATAACCCAATAATTATATTGATTTAAAGATACTCCAAAAGTGGAGATCTATATCAATATATACTTTTTACAAAAGAAGAGAGTTTTTCTTAAAATTATAAATTGTTTTTGACAAAGAATAGTTTCTAGTAAGTTTAACATTTTCTTGTTTCTGATAAATCAAAATTCGTAAACTTTTATATCCTTTATTCTCCTTTGCAGTATCATATATTCGATCGTTGTTCCTAATTTTACATTTTTTGTTCTGGAGCTCTTTTATAATGTCCATTTCATTCCGAAACATCTATTGTATAAGATATTATTCCGACGTAACTTTTGAACTAAATATAATCTATTTGACTAATATATCGTTTAATTCTATATATTTAATTGCTTCCACAATTTCATCAATAAATTACTTCTTCAAAAGCATGTTTTAATTCGTCATTTTTATTAATTAACCAGAAATATACGACTTCGAATCGCATTCCATCCGAAAAAAATACCCAAAACCAAAACCGTAGACATGTTTCGTTAAAAATAAATTGGATCATCAAAATTTATGAACCCGTCTAAGGTAATTTTTCTTTTCAATAAAGAATTTCGAGTTTTATTGGATGTGATTTTTGGAAATTTATTTCGTTGTATAAAAATGATAAATATTTATTTTGTTCAATTATTTAAACTCTCTGGAATATTTGTGTGGATTCAACATGTTTGTAGCATAATGTTGGCGGTTTAAGTTGGAATAAGAAACTACTTTTTTAAATGGATTTAAAGTTACTTAAAAAATGAAAATAAATAATATAATTATTTAAACATAAAAATTATTGTTAAGCATGTTAGTTTAGTGTTATTTTTATGGTATTTAATCACCTTTATTAATCAAATATTTATGCTCCGTTAAGGTTGCGAATTAAACATTGTTATTCGAATGCTATACTAATTTTCACGTAATTCCTACAACGATAACTAATTTTAATTGTACGCGTTGAGCTTTCAAGCAAGTAATACATACAGTGTGGTATTTTTACGCACAATTAAGTGGAAAATGCTCTTTACAAGTTCTAGGCTATAAAATTTCAAACGAGTATCACACACTAAAAGAGCCTTATTGGTTTTTTTAAATAGAATACTATGATTAATAAGGAAGGGTTTTAAATAGTTTATGGTTAGTATATATTTGAACCCAATTGATTTTTGGTATATTAAACATTCTATGCGGCTTAGCGAAATGCACTATGAGAAATTGGACACTTCTCGTAAATATAGTGATGAAAAATACATTTATGTGTGAATCCGGAAAAAATATGGAATGTGCTTATTTAGTATGGTTTTAGATGCACTAAAGAGGTGGTTTAACATCTAAGCTGTTTTTATTACTCATTTTTTTGGATGCACATCTGTGACAATAACGTTTCTCGGCTTAATAGCTTAAACAGCTTATCTTATACATAATGTTGACTTATAAGACTTAATAAATTGCCATTAAGTCGTTTTCAGTGTTATTTTTGTTTGTTAAATTTCAAATATTTTTTGTACCTTAGCATTGGTTATTTATTAATTAATTTATCAGATGCACACAAAAAAGTTTCAGTGTCTGGATTTGTTACAACTGTGTATCTAAATATAACTATTTTTCATAAGTCACTAGAGGAGAAAAAATATCTAATTTTTGTGTACGCTAACAGAAGAAAGTTTTTTTGTTGTCCTATTATTTGACCAACCGCAAGACACAAATGATTGATGTATAGACCTATAAATCAATCAATACTTGTATTATATTGCTATTGGTTTAAAAGGGTGATTACGATTATTTTTAAAATATATGAGGTAGAATTCGCTTTTGATAAGTAATAGTTTATGTGTGCTATTTTCGGAGAGTTATAATGGATCTCCACGCATGGTAAAAACTCACTTTCTGGACTTGTAAAATACCATTAAGTTTCAGCAATTGTACGGATTTATAACAGTAAATTTTTGTATTATCTAAAAAATCAATTTTTTTGCGATACTGGACAAAACCAGACAGACACAAATGATAAAAAGATTAGAGCCAGCTTATAAACGTCAATAGCATTAAAATGTTATAATAGAAAAATAGGTACATATAGGTATATATATATATATATATATATTGTTACGTTCTAGGGGTTCAAAATAAAATCACTGCTGAACGAAAATGTCTAATTTATTTACACACACAATAAACTAAACGAATTATAACTAAATAACTAAACTAACTATAACACACTAATTTATGTACTACAATTAACTTCGATTTATATTCACTATTTATTTTCACTTCGTAGTTCGCTCGAATATTTAGACTACTCGCTATAAACTTTAAACTTCCCCGTGGTCCGCGGCATCTCAGCTTATATACCAGTCCACCGCTTCCAGAACGTGCTTCGGTAACAATTTCTAGAAAGTCTGCATAGTGAAGGAAGTCTCTCGATGGTTCTGTTCGAGAATTAGCGCGTTGTTTACCTGGAGGGCGACAGAGGCGTACTAAGGGGTTCTCGCTCGTTACACTGCCCCCTCCTTAAGACGTTCGGTCCCCGAACACCTTGGTTGGTATGTCTGAACCTACAGGCATCTCCCTTTTTGCAGCTCCCTTGCTTTTCGAAATAGCAATCCACAGTCTTCTCCTTCATTGTGTTTCCGCTCGGGTTGAAAATGCACACGAGTATCTCTATTCCTGTCTTATGGAAAAGCACCTCGAGCATGTTCCGGACGACTCTCCAGTTCAGTTGGTCTAGACCACAACCCAACTTAGGCACAGCCAGCTTCTTCACTTCCAACCTGGTAAGTTCGTCTCTTAGGTTCAGCAGGGTATTCCACATACTTCTATAGCTGGGCTTGTGATCGGAAAACCTCTTAGTCACCATGTAAAAGAGGTGACGATGATCGTCAGTGAGACTCAGAATTTTTCCGGGATGGGGCTGTTCTCTGGAGAGCTCAGATACACGGCCAAACTTCTTCCTGAAGACTAATGCTATTCCCCTGGACATACGCAGATCTTCGGCGACACAATGAGCTAGGGAATAATCTCCAGGCACAGAGAAGAGGTCCTGCTGCTGCTCGGTGGTAACTCCGAATCGTGCCTTCCCAGTTCCACCATAGTTCTCCATGAACTGGTCGAAACTCATCTCAACATGCTCTGGGCTGGTCGTCCTTCTCAGATGGGTCTCGTCTTGTTCGTCGTAGTCCGCCTCGTATTTCGCCAACCGATTTACATGGACCACGCGCCTCTTGCCCCTTGGTAGTTTTTGTATACGGTACACTACATCATTGATCCTCTTTACCACTCTGTATGGACCCTCCCAATTCCTCTGTAGCTTAGGTGATAATCCTCTCTTCTTCTGGGGGTTGTACAGCCAGACCAAATCTCCATCGTTGAAACCACCTTCTGCAGCTTTGCTGTCATAGCGGGTCTTCATTCGGTCACTAGCTACTTGTATGTTTTGTCGGACCTTCTCATGAATGTAGTGTAGCCTGCCCCTCAATGTGCTCACGTAGTCCTCACCAGCTATCTCTGTTCCGGGCTTACATCCAAACTCTAGGTCACAGGGTAATCTTATTTCCCGGCCGAACATGACACAAGCTGGTGTCTCTCTAGTATATAGACTCTTGCACGGCTGATCTGTAGGCCATGGTGAACAGATGAAGGTACCGGTCCCAGTCTCTTTGATGGTCAGAGACCACTTTAGCCAAATATTTTCCCACAGTTTTATTCATTCTTTCGACTAGGCCATCTGACTGTGGGTGAAGAGGTGTTGTCCTGGTCTTCTTGACTCCGAGTATTTCACAAATGCTCTGGAATAGGCCAGACTCGAAATTTTGTCCCTGATCAGAATGTAGCTCCAGTGGCACTCCAAACCGACTAAACATTTCCTTTATCAGCACGTCTGCCACTGTCGAGGCCTCTTGGTTTGGGATGGCATGTGCTTCAACCCATTTGGTAAAGTAATCCGACGCCACCAATATGTACTTGTTCCCATCGTCGGTCTCTGGGAATGGGCCTGCGATGTCTATAGCAACTCTTTCCATAGGACTGCCTACGTTATACTGATTCATTGGCGCTCGTCGTTTTCCTCTTGGGCCATTCGTTGAAGCACACAGTCTACATTTTCGGCACCAGTCCTTGACGTCTTCTTTGCAGTTGACCCAGTAAAAACGTTCTCTGATCTTTTCCAACGTTTTCTTGATACCAAAGTGTCCACCGGAGGTTCCACTATGAAGTTTCTCCAATACTTCTGTCGTCCGACTCCGGGGAATTATCAGCTGAGTCCTAGCTGCAGTACCCTCGTCATTCTCGACGGACCTCTTCAACAATCCATCCTCTAAAATGATGGAGTCCCACTGCGCCCAGTAGTACTTGACCCTTGGACTCAGGTGACTCACTTCTTCCCATCTTGGTCTCCATCCTTTTGCTTTCCAGTCAAGCAACATCTTTAGTTCGGTGTCACATTCTTGGTCTCGCTTCAGGGATTCTGGCAGCCAATCTAGATCCACGACGGTTGTTCTTAAACAGAATTCCTTCTCTTCTGCTTTGCTGCAGTGTTTGCAGTCGGAAGGACAAGGTCTCCTAGATAATGCGTCAGCGTTGCCATGTGACTTTCCGGCTCGGTGTTCCACAGAAAAATGATATTCCTGTTCTTGGCGTTGTGGTTTAACCGGCTTCTTGCAGTTACGCCGAATGTGTCCTCTTTCGCCGCAGTTCCAGCGTCTTGGTCCACCATTACGTTTCTCCTGAAGAACTCGGCGAACTACGTCTTCAATACTCTCGTCGTAGACTGGTGAATCATCAAGCTGTCTCACTTTGCTCTGTCCTCTGTGAGAAGCTTGTTTAGCAGCTTCAAATTCTAGGGCATGGGCCAGGGCGTCATCTAGAGTTTTGGGTCGAGCCAACCGCAACGTCTGCTGAGTCTCCGTGTCTCTCAACCCATCGACGAAGGTCTGGACAGCAAGTTGTTCTAGGAAGCTGTCCGGTGCTGAAGGATAGGCCAGCCTTACCAACCTTGCTATGTCTGCTTCGAATTCCTGCAAGGTTTCTGCGCTCTTCTGATGGCGACTCTTAATTTGTGCGTGATACACTTGTTGGAGATGTGCATCACCATATCTCATTTGCAGTCTACTTGTCAGAGTCTTATAATCACCTTGTTGACTTGCAGGAATGGTCTGAAGGATATTCAGTGCGTCTCCTCTTAATGCAACAATTAAGGCAGTTGCTTTCTCTTCATCGTCCCAGCAGTTGGCGTTGGCTGCTGCTTCAAATTGTTTATGATATGTGCTCCAGGGTATTTTGCCATCAAAAGTTGGAGGTTTAATCTTTGTTCGCCCTGGCTCACCCCGTTCTCCCAGCTTAACAGAACAATATTTGCTGAAGTTCTTACTTAATCGCTCTTCCATGGTTTTTACCTGTTCTTCCAATTTTACCTGCATTTCTTCCTCCATATTAACCAATCTGCCTTCAATGTTTCCAACCCTGTCTTCAAATTTTCCAATTTCGTCTTTTACGCTTCCAATCTCATTTTCCAGTTTGGAGTAATTATTCTTTAAGTCATTTTCAATGAATGTCAATTTATCTCCCAAATTATCTTCCATTTTCTTAGTGTTTTCTTCCATTTTCTGGGAATTCTCATCCAATATCTTTCTAGTATTTTCTTCCATTTTATTTGTGTTTTCGTCCATTTTATTTTCCATTTTCCTAATATTTTCCTCCATATTCAAGCTCATTTTTTCAAGGGCTTGCTTGAAAAATTCCATTGTCGCCTGATCCATTTTCTTTGTCTGTGATCTCGTAACTGGCATACAAAGTATTCACTAATGAAGTCCACAATTTAAATTAACACAGCAGTTCAATTTACCCCACACCTGACACCAATTGTTACGTTCTAGGGGTTCAAAATAAAATCACTGCTGAACGAAAATGTCTAATTTATTTACACACACAATAAACTAAACGAATTATAACTAAATAACTAAACTAACTATAACACACTAATTTATGTACTACAATTAACTTCGATTTATATTCACTATTTATTTTCACTTCGTAGTTCGCTCGAATATTTAGACTACTCGCTATAAACTTTAAACTTCCCCGTGGTCCGCGGCATCTCAGCTTATATACCAGTCCACCGCTTCCAGAACGTGCTTCGGTAACAATTTCTAGAAAGTCTGCATAGTGAAGGAAGTCTCTCGATGGTTCTGTTCGAGAATTAGCGCGTTGTTTACCTGGAGGGCGACAGAGGCGTACTAAGGGGTTCTCGCTCGTTACAATATTATAACATATATGATGTGTGTATGAATAATAATAATATGTTTTGCTAATATCAATCACTATGTTATAAAATATTCCTTACCTTTAATTAATTTTGAATTTTAAATATAAATAGTGAATAGGTAAGAGTTAACTCAATGTAATTATCTTCCAATATGATTAATTAAATATGCTACCGGCTATTCCCTTATGTCAAGGTCAGAGTTCAAATATTCAACCAAACTAGATTCAAAATCAGTTAATACACAAATTTGCAATAAAATGACTGTAAAACCGCACTATCCTAGACCAACAATGTTTTCTAGGCATGAATTGTATATAAATTTCTAACCTTTCTAATTCAAAATGTGTCAAACTTCAAAAATACCGTTAATAAACCAAAACAAGCATCAAATATATATATAAATGAAATATTCTGTCTTGAGTTACTAAACAATTTGGATTAAACTTAATAAAAAATGAATAAAAATAATTTAGTTAAATACATAAAACAGTGAAAATAAAAAATGTTCATGGAAATTACAAAAATCAAACAACAGAAAAGTTCTTTATTGATAATAATGGAAGAGTGATACCGTTTTATGAAGATCTTGTTTTCTCTTCGGTCTGCTAAGCCTTAGGATCCCCTTTTCAACAACAGGCCTATGTTACCCAGCACAGCAATGATATCACGAACTTTGAAAATTTTACTAATAAGATTTCTTCTAATCATTGCACAATCAGCTTTTACATCCAAAGGTAAGTACAATAATGCTATTCTTTCTTGTTAGAAACTAGAGTATCTTTCTTTAAATCAATTCAGGAAGCATTTATAACGATTAACTACTCAGCAACAATTTTAACCATTTATTCTTTCATAAAATCATATAAATTTCTCTTACCAATTGCTTTCTCTGGTTACCTTGGGATATTCTTTATACTTTGAACTGTTTTAATACTTTCTATTATCAATACTTTCAAAAAAAACTCAAAATTTCTACGGAGCAAATTTTTAATACAACTTCTATTTCAACAACCAGAAAACAAGAGAGATTCTATCAAATCAACAAAGAAACAACTGACTAATTCAACAAACTTAAATCTATACATCTTTTCCATCTAATCGCCTACTAATTTCTTATTTAAATAAAATTATTAACAAAATCTAATTCTTGATTCAATATTACAATTTAAAACAATGATCATTCTTTTTTATATTCTTATGAAATTTACTAGCACTACAAACTAATAATTTTCTCTTTTTCAGAATATTTCATTTGGCATTTGAACTATTAATAAATTAGAATATGGTTGGTAAATTCGTATAATTTAAAAGTAAGTAGAAGTTTTAACATGTATTTTAACTATTTGTGATGTCTTTTTTTTATAATTTAATTTTCTCATTTACTTACACCCCTAATTCAATTAAAATTAATGTTTGATTACTAACGTATTGGCAATTTTATAAACTTTTAATTATCTACTTTACCCATTTATCAATTTCATAATTATCAAAACTTTATATAATGTAGATTAATCATTTTTGAATCTTTAAATAAAAATCTTTGAAATGTATTTGTATTTTTTTTTCTTATTATTCTATTTTCTTTTTCCTTTTTAGGAATTATAAAGAAGATGATGATAATCAATCCCAATGTTACTAAATTTGCGCTCTGACCCGAAATAAGAAAATCTCCTTTCTCTACTTTCCATTAGATTTTCCTTCTACATTCTTATTTAATATAACATAGTAACTAATATCATCTCAATATATATATATATATATATATATATATATATATATATATATATATATATATATATATATATATATATATATATATATATACATAGATTGTTAGTTATAAATTGTGAATGTAATCCGTTAGCAGTCGAAAAAGTTAAAAGTCGAACACACAGAGAGCGGATCAACCATCATCACAGAGTAGTAGAACATGGTCGCCAGTCCATTGGGTCTATTAATGTCCTTATTACGAGTGTCAGCTCGAAGTGAAGCACTTGAAATATGTCACATATCTGGTCTGTTCGCGGTAACCTGGCGTGTCATACCGGCTGTCCAATTAACAGTCATTTTCTGTGGTTGCACTTTTACTTTTATTTCTGTTCACCGTTTGTTTAATTGTTGCGAGAGGATGTGATGAAGTTACTCGCACTTTTTTATCGATTCTTTTCTTCGTTTTCTATATAGAAGTACGTGTATAATTCCCAGAAAAGATGATCCAAACAAGAATCGATTAACATCGCAAATAAACTATTAGTATGCCTTTGCTGTTTTTCATTTTCTTTAATAAATTAATAATTAAGATTCGAGAAACAACTTCTTTAGATATTGTATGTTGAGTAAATAAGTTTTACTACGTATATCTTTGAATAAATGAACTTATTCACGAAAACTTGTAGATGTAATATCAGCATAAGAAATCTATTCTATTAAGAGCAATACGTTCTCTTTTATCTAGTAAACTGACAGATTGTGTACCATATTCTGACCAAACATTTTTCTAAATGTCTATCTCTACGTTACTAAATTTGTTACCATTTACCTCGCCATTTACCCATTGGGAACTTTCTTTGAATGTCTTGATACACGAGTACTAATCTTTTCACATAAGCAAATTCACAATCAATCTTACTAACTGTCTGTCGTATCAAAATGTTAAACGTTTTGAGGTAAATAATATTAGATTTACATTACAACATTTTCGCTTTCAAATCGGTGTCGGCGAGTTGCAGCAAAAGCCCATCAGGAAGTGGGTCACCAAACGTGATTTGCATTAAAAAGTAAATAACACTTGAGCGAAATGAAAGTTAAGATTAGCAGGTGGTATGGGCAAAACGAGTTCTCAAATAATAATTTAACAAATGTATTGTGATTAATTCGACATTTTACGGGGGCGATTCTTAAACTTTCGCTTGGGTATTAAACGGTGTACCTACCAAGTGGTTCATAGATTTCTATAGCATGTTGAATGCATCATAATTTTTACATATCTTTTATACCCTCATAGAAATCAGTTATTTCTATTTGAACTTTGACTTATTATATACAGTTGAAAATAAATAAATATCACATCAGTGCATGGAATATTTAAATTAATTATGATTAAGCATAAAACTAAAAGCACACAGAAATATCTAACAGAGAGTATGAAAAAGTGTAAAAAGCAAGAAGGCAGTATTTAGGGTTAAAAATATGCAAATAGAAGATGAAATATGAAAGTAATTATAAAATGAATAACTAATTGAGATTAATAATGATTAATGAAAATTCCGGGATAGATGGCAAATCTTAGGTATTTGTTCTGAAAAGTACTAAAGCATTCATAATTCAACAGTCGCTGTAAATAATCAAACGCTATGAACGATAAGTGATAGTTTAAGTGGGTTTATTTTTCATAAGTTATTGCTGGAACCGATAGCAAGTCTCTATTACATGGTAAATGTGTTATTTGAGAACAATGGATGGGCGGGAATTAATCGGGAAAATGGTTTCTTCTGAGAGATAGATAAGTGCCAGATAGACGATAAACACTAGAAATGTAGAAATGCACATCAGAGAAAAGTTAGATGGAGAACGGGAATTTTAGAGAAGGATGGAATTAAGAAGTATCAGCTACATTTCGTGTGATGTATTTATTTTTTATTATATCCTTTGTAAAGATCGTGTCTCTAATTTTTTATGGGGGACAGACAAATATAGCAGTCAGTAATAATAAAAATCCACATAATTACTTTTTGATCTAAAATTTTTGCTCATAATCATAAACAATGCTGAATGTTGATGTTATTTTAATCACCCACAACTTCTTTTCCGGTTCTAAGTACCATTGTGGTTCCATCAGGTGACGATGTCACAATGTTTTTCAGTGTTCTCATGCAACGAAGAGCCAGACGTGGGGTCATAATTTCGATTCAAATGAAGATAATAACAATTTTCTGTAATGTCTGCTAGCACGCGAGACAATCATTGATCCCAATTTCATTGTTGTTAATGTCACTATAATAAGCAACTGGTTCCCATGCACGAAGATTCCAAAAATAAACGGTTTGTAAAAAAATGAACTCGTCTTACTCAGTTGTAAAATTGTTTCTAAATTCTTTTTCTTAACTATGCTTATATGGTTATTATTTAACCAAATAATCTAAAATAGCTTAAAAATTACATGGAATAATCAACACATTTTTTTCCGGTAATATAAAAAAAATTATTTTACTTAATGAGATGTACCTATTTTAAAAATAATTCAATAAGTTAACAAATAAAGCCAAAATGTTGTTAATCAGGAACACATACAAGGTTGCTCTAGTGCGAAGAAAGTAAAAAATAAAACTGGTAATAAGATGAAACTTTTATACTTGGTATTAGGAAATCTCATACTCAAGCTCAGCCGTATAGGGTTGAATTTTACTAAAGAGTGTCGCGCCACCGACTTAGACGGTACAAGTCGGAAACCCCTAGCTCTAATAGGCACTAAACGACCCTAACCAATAAACATAAGGAAATAGACAAAACAATTATGGTGAGCTTAGTAAAACAAACGAGGGTTTTTCCATGTATGAAATTTACACAAGTTCAACAAGGATTGAATGTAGATGCGCAAATATACAATAGACGCCTAAATTAAACCTATGTGTGTGATCACACGCAAATGGTTTAAATAAAAAGAATTGATTCAAGTTTGTATGGCTGATGGTAGATCGTCCAGAAAATCAAAAAAGCTAGATTTGAGTACTAAAAACTAGGGCAGCTTGATTTAAACTCCCAAAAACTAGTGAAGCTAAGTTCGTAAACTCGTCCTAAAACCCCTAAAGTTGTTATAGGGTGTAAGATAATGGCGCACCTGCGCGTTAGACTTGACAAAAAAAATTGTAGTGGTGTTTTTTTTCACAATTATACAATAGCCTTTCCGAGGTAACTTCTACTCATCAACAGAAATTTTCTCAGCAAATCCCACGATAACAATAAATTTAAAATTATTAGGCCAATACAATGATTTGAAATAAGTAAATCATGTAAGTTAAATAGAAGTAGAATTTCTAAAAAAATATAATTTTCAGATAACCGAAATAATTAAAAAAATGCACGTTACAGGATTTAACCATTATGTTACTAATGACGCATGTTTAATAATAATATAGTTTTCGAAATTTCACAGCACGAGAAAAATATTTCAGTATTTCCGACAGGCTTGCTGGTTTTCGACATCTGGTTCTAAATAAATTAAAAGATTGCGTGATTGAAGAATATTAGAGAGATTCTTGCCACGACTCGTCATATTGTTAATTCTAATCGCCAGCTTCATCGTGTGTACTGTTGTTCAGTTCACTTGTAATTTCGCAATCTGCATAATTAAGAATAGTTTGTAGTTGCTTACCTATTTAATTGTTAATGTTCATAACGATCTTATTGAATACTATTTTATACAAAATGAGTGAATAATTAAAAGAACACATTTCCTGAATATACTTTAGAAAATATTTTGTTTGAACTTTTTGTAATAAATTAAGCACTATTAAAATACATATATACATGTACATATTTCCTAGAAAAGTTATGTTGCAATAATTGCTGATTTAATGATGCAATAGTTACAAAAAAATAAAACTCAACTATGTGCAGAAGTTGTTCAAGAACCATTCGGTAAATCTAAATATGGAAAATTCAAATTAGGATTGTTTTATTAACAGCAAATAGATGAAAAGAACTTGAGAATTATTTAAGCCAATGCATGGTCACTAAACTTAAGCACTTAAAAATAAAATTTTATATCTGCTAGATGTGTATAATTAATTATTTTACCCGACTATTATTACCGTGTCTATATCAGTGAAAATTATTTAGTTTGATATTTGTAGTTAAAAATGTGCCGTGAGCGGTGTCACAGTAAAATTATTAACTCTTTCTCGTTGTGATTTGTAATTCTTGGCCAATTACAAGTTGGTACGTCAAACAATCTGGTCTTTGTGTTAATTCTCTTCGAAATACAAGATTCATCCAAATTTATTCGAAGAGGGTTACTATACCATATCTAGAATGGATAAGTTCCAGTCATTTTGTGGAGAAAAATGAAAAAAAAAATAATATCGGATTTCGTCCTAACTTTTGGAAATTATAAGCAAAATCATACATATACAATCAATATCAATACATATAGGTCAGTACAAGGGTTTCCAAAGACTTTCATTAATGAGAAAAGAGAATAATTAATTCTTTAATTAACATAATTAATATTCTTTGATATAATATTTAGTTTTCAATATGTTTATTTATTTAATTAATTGCCTTGTTTGAAATCATTAAATTTGTAACAAATCATTTAAAATGGATAATTGAGTATAATTTGTGGAGTTTGTACTTTAGCGCTTAATTACATGTTTGGGGGAGGCTGGTAATACTCTTAACAGTAATCCATGTGTTATAGTGAGCTCTAGGGAAATAACGCCCTTTAGGACGTTTTAACGTTAAAATTACAAGAAGAACAAGAATTCCTCTCTTTGTAAGAAATTTAACACTGAATAATACCTAAGATGTTTTGTTATCATACACAATGTATAAAAATTTTATTTCGAGAAGAATAAGCTATTCTATAAAGATCTTTTTTACATATTCTCTTAATACTTAATGTATTTTAAAGCTCCAACCCAGCTTATTAAGCAATAATAACAAATATTGCTAGCAAATATATTTATTGTGTATTGACAAACTAAAATATTAGGTTATTTCAATACATTCAGGTGTGGTTCCACCGTTCCTATAGATTTATCTACAATGAAAAATTGTAATTATTTCTCCGAAATGATTATGAAAAATTTATTGAGAAATGACATTTTAAAAACAAGCCTACAAGGTGCTACCGAAAAATTTGCATTGAATTTATTTATTGTTGTTAGAATTTGCAATATTCCAATCATTATAATATTATATCCAATTATGGCTTTAAATGTTAAGTATCTATTATTTGTCGTTATTTACTGCTGTAAAAGTAGCAAATATGTGTAAAAAAGATATAGAATATTTACGACGTGAAGTTTTCAAAAATTTTTGTAAAATAATCTAGCAGTATATCTTTAAGCGTGTTTAGTAATTTAAGTGCATTTATTTGTATATATCCATATCATTGGTATGTATTAAAAGTTCCAAGCCGTGCGGACTGACCTTATTTTTATCTTAATTAGTGTTTAACTACTGCTGGTTATCGCTTTCATTGTATTATATTACCTGGTTTTGATCTTAACAGATTTGGGTTTCATATGTGTATGGATTCACAAATTCTAGTATTCTCAGAGTGTTGCGGTCGACCGTAGAAAATTTTCTGTTATTTTGTGTGGATATTTATTCCTCTTCATATGGTATTGAAACTGAAAATGAGGATAATGCAGTTGGGTGCGAGTGGTAATCATCTAATAGTGGAAGTTGATGGGAGTGTCGAAAGAGGAGAAAGAAAAGTTTTAATGGGAAAGATGCTCAGCAAATAATTAATTATCATCACGTTATATACCTTTTTTAATTTGTACTATATTAAGTTTATATTATGCTTATCAATAAATTAATAAGTGAATTCAAACCTCTCAATTATATTTTCTCTATAACTTCGTTGTGGCATTAATTTTCTTCTTTTACTAGGGGAACTTTCGCCAGTAAAATTAAAATAATATTAATATTTTTATTATTTTGATTTTAGTGGCGAAAGTTCCAGTAATAAATAAAGAAGAAGCATATAACTACAACGTTAGTATGCACATAAAAATTTAACATATAGGAATAAAAAGGGCTATCATCATATGTGAAAATATCTGTATATCTGTATCCAATGTTAAACAATAATGTTACCTGTGATCGTCGATTGATATTAAAAGTTATTTGATAAATTGTCAAAATGCTCGTGGATGATTTAATGTTTCACTGAATATGAAAAAAAATGGTGTAAAATGGTTTAAGCAAGGTTTCTAGAACCATTTTTGCTTAAATTTATATCATTTTTTAAAAGTTACTTCTTAACATTCATTACAAAATTTTTTGGATGATTTTTAATTAGAACGACGATCTTTAAGAAATTTATTCCACTGGCGATTTAATAAATTAACCACTGATGGTATAATTTTACTGAATTAAAATTAATATAAGATCGCTATAAAAAACAATTTATAAGCTTACTTGTGAAGTGAAACCTACATCTATAAAAACATCACCCAATCAAAAATAAATCAAGTCGATTTGCCATCATATAATTGTAATTTATGAACTTTTAATTTCTTGATAGCTGGGACATTTCCACTTGTCGCTTTCTCTTTACCTAGACCTCATTTCCAAAATCAACAAAATACAGCAAAAAATTATTCATCAACCGTAACAAAAAAGTACTTCATTGGATAACCAAACGAAAAACCGAAAGATAAGAATTTCAACATGTTCAAGTTCGATAAAGTCGTATAAAAACTGCTTTTGAGAGTAGAAAAGAGAAATTATTTAAACTACTTTATAAAAATATAATATAAAAACAAATAGTTAACTTATGCTTTCATTCTTGTTCAAAAATTTGATTATCTATCATAAAAATTTCAATCTTAAAAATTACTTACAGATATATAAATATTTTTATTAGTGGATTTTCTCGTTGCTTCTGTTTAATGATGAAAAACGAAAAGGTTTACAAATTAGTAATTATACAAAAGAAATATGATTTGCATAACTAATTTTCTGCAGTAGCATTAAGTTTTAAAAGAGATGTAATAATACTTATATTTTTTTTAGTAGATTTATATCTACTATTCAGCTGGTTCGCAGGTCACGACTTCGGGAAAATTTCACTACAGTTTTTCGTTTTGGGCCCCCCTGACCTCAAAAAGACCTTCCGTTCAAAAGTTTATATATATATATATATATGTATATATATATATGTATGTATGTATAGTTCCGATATAACGAAATCTGTGGACACGATAGCGGTCGCATTTCTTAACGGATCGAAATGAAATTTGGTACAAAAATCAATCGTCCCAAAATCTCGGTCGAGTTCGTTAATGGGCCAAATCGGTAAGGCCGTTTGGGCGTGACATCAAATCAAAATGGAAAAAAATTCGTAACTTTTTTACTTCACCCTGTACAAAAAAATGTTAGGGGACTTTTTTGTTTGTCTTAAAGAGACCTACAACTTTTATTCAAAACATTTTTTTCTAAAACGTATACTTTTAATATATTTAATTAATATAAATCTACTGATGCGCCTGGCTTACCAAGGGCCATTTTTTTAAATAAAAATGTCCAATTTTGGTAATATATATTTGGATAAGATTAAGAAGTTTATGAAGACAAAAAAAGTACTATAGAGAAATTATATCGATTTAACAGTAGGTATACCTACATTACGTAACAATAGTTCTAAATCGATCTAGCTAGGAATCATTTTTAGAAAATGTAATTTTATTCGTGTTTTTTGGAATCTCGAAATCGGCTCCAACGATTTTCATGAAATGTAGTATATAGGGGGTTTCGGGAGCGATTAATCCATCTAGCTAGGAAGCATTTTTAGAAAATGTCATTTTATTCGTGTTTTTTGGAATCTTGAAATCGGCTCCAACGATTTTCATAAAGTGTAGTATATAGGGGGTTTCGGGGCCGATTAATCGATCTAGCTAGGAATCATTTTTAGAAAATGTCATTTTATTCGTGTTTTTTGGAATCTCGAAATCGGCTCCAACGATTTTCATGAAATATAGTATATAGGGAGTTTCGGGAGCGATTAATCGATATGGCTAGGAATCATTTTTAGAAAATGTCATTTTATTCGTGTTTTTTGGAATCTCGAAATCGGCTCCAACGATTTTCATAAAGTGTAGTATATAGGGGGTTTCGGGGGCGATTAATCGATCTAGCTAGGAATCATTTTTAGAAAATGTCATTTTATTCGTGTTTTTTGGAATCTCGAAATCGGCTCCAACGATTTTCATGAAATGTAGTATATAGGGGGTTTCGGGAGCGATTAATCGATATGGCTAGGAATCATTTTTAGAAAATGTCATTTTATTCGTGTTTTTTGGAATCTCGAAATCGGCTCCAACGATTTTCATAAAGTGTAGTATATAGGGGGTTTCGGGGGCGATTAATCGATCTAGCTAGGAATCATTTTTAGAAAATGTAATTTTATTCGTGTTTTTTGGAATCTCGAAATCGGCTCCAACGATTTTCATGAAATGTAGTATATAGGGGGTTTCGGGAGCGATTAATCGATCTAGCTAGGAAGCATTTTTAGAAAATGTCATTTTATTCGTGTTTTTTGGAATCTTGAAATCGGCTCCAACGATTTTCATAAAGTGTAGTATGTAGGGGGTTTCGGGGCCGATTAATCGATCTAGCTAGGAATCATTTTTAGAAAATGTCATTTTATTCGTGTTTTTTGGAATCTCGAAATCGGCTCCAACGATTTTCATGAAATGTAGTATATAGGGGGTTTCGGGGGCGATTAATCGATCTAACTAGGAATCATTTTTAGAAAATGTCATTTTATTCGTGTTTTTTGGAATCTCGAAATCGGCTCCAACGATTTTCATGAAATATAGTATATAGGGAGTTTCGGGAGCGATTAATCGATATGGCTAGGAATCATTTTTAGAAAATGTCATTTTATTCGTGTTTTTTGGAATCTCGAAATCGGCTCCAACGATTTTCATAAAGTGTAGTATATAGGGGGTTTCGGGGGCGATTAATCGATCTAGCTAGGAATCATTTTTAGAAAATGTCATTTTATTCGTGTTTTTTGGAATCTCGAAATCGGCTCCAACGATTTTCATGAAATGTAGTATATAGGGGGTTTCGGGAGCGATTAATCGATATGGCTAGGAATCATTTTTAGAAAATGTCATTTTATTCGTGTTTTTTGGAATCTCGAAATCGGCTCCAACGATTTTCATAAAGTGTAGTATATAGGGGGTTTCGGGGGCGATTAATCGATCTAGCTAGGAATCATTTTTAGAAAATGTAATTTTATTCGTGTTTTTTGGAATCTCGAAATCGGCTCCAACGATTTTCATGAAATGTAGTATATAGGGGGTTTCGGGAGCGATTAATCGATCTAGCTAGGAAGCATTTTTAGAAAATGTCATTTTATTCGTGTTTTTTGGAATCTTGAAATCGGCTCCAACGATTTTCATAAAGTGTAGTATGTAGGGGGTTTCGGGGCCGATTAATCGATCTAGCTAGGAATCATTTTTAGAAAATGTCATTTTATTCGTGTTTTTTGGAATCTCGAAATCGGCTCCAACGATTTTCATGAAATGTAGTATATAGGGGGTTTCGGGGGCGATTAATCGATCTAACTAGGAATCATTTTTAGAAAATGTCATTTTATTCGTGTTTTTTGGAATCTCGAAATCGGCTCCAACGATTTTCATGAAATGTAGTATATAGGGGGTTTCGGGGGCGATTAATCGATCTAGCTAGGACTCATTTTTAGAAAATGTCATTTTATTCGTATTTTATCGATAATCAATATTAAGTGAGCAACTGTCTGCATGTATTGCCATAGGTTCTCGAAAGCGGATCTAGCGATTTCGTTGAAATTTGTAATATAGGTGCACACGGAGGAAAAAAAAACGATCCAGCAGGTACCAAGTCTAGGAAAATTGGTTTTTTCCATTTTTCACATAACATGATTGTTAGGGTAAGATAACCTGTGAAATGATGCATAACTGCTCAGGTAGCACATTCAGCAAAGTATTGGACTAATCCAAGGGCCCATCCTCACCAAACAAATACAAACAATACAAACTTTGCGTATCAAGAATCATTTCAAGAAACCATTAATGCAAATGATCAGGTTTATGCTCGTCGAATCCGCGCTGCTAAAGTAAGATGTTTGCAAAATTTGACTAACATACTAAGAGAAAGCTCTATGATTTAGATGTTTCACGAGCAAAGCTCGGTCATCCAGGTACTGTATAGTAAATCTGGTATCACGAAAAAATAAGGTCGCCGACATTTGGTCGCGCGCAAAAAAGCGCATGCAAAAATGTCGCTGATGAAAAAGTGGGAAATAAAGAAAAATGGTCACGCACAAAAATTGCATGTAAAAATGGGCGCATATTTAAATTTTTTTAGGTAAATTTAGAATATTAGATATAAATAAAATAAGGTGTTTCTTTCCTTCACACTTTATCCAGGGTTAGGACTGGCACCTAGTACGTACCTGTCGTGTTTAAAAGATTTTTTTGTTGTTTTAAACTAAAAACAACCAACGGTTGTGTATAAACTGTTGGTCCCAAAATAACCTTTGTCATTTTTAAATTTTGTTTACGTCTGAAAATAGACTTTGTCAGGTACCTATTTAAAATGAATGTGGCTGGTACTTTTTCCCACACTTTCCCCTATCCCTATAGTATGAACCCTTCCGGGACATTTAAATTTTATATAATTTGAACATTTCTAAATTGTCTTCTCGTCCAAAATTAGGTTAGTACAATACAGGTAAACAATATATTTATGTATTTAGATAATCATATTTCCAAATTAAAAAGTTACCTTCTTAGGTATTAAGCACTCAATTAACCTTTGCCTTCCACAATTCGGGTGTAGGATTAAAAAGCAAACGGGGATTAAAAGCGTAAAATTCTAATCTCAAAATATCACTAGAAATTATTTACAAAATTATCCACAAAATGTAACCATCTTATCGACTATATCCCCAGTTTAATAAATCATTATCAATTTTATTCATGATTCTAAATTTACCAATAAGATTCTGAATTCTCTTAAGAAATTTAAACATGCGACCTTTTGTGCGCGACCATTTTTCGTCGGTTTATGTAAATGAATATAAAAGATATTTCGGCAATTATTCTGCCCGTGCTGTAAGTGGTACATTATATAACACTTACATGTAAAGTATGGCTTACCTTTACCTACTATAATTGTTGTCCGTACTGTTTTAACATGTTTGCAGTCATGGGCGTAGAATTATGTTTGTGCCTTTATTATTTTTTTTGCTTTTACCATATTCCTTCATTAATATTCTTCTTGGTATGTAATTTGTATATTGATTCAGTTTTGTAATATTTCTTTATTACCATAAATTTTAGGGTTTACTTAATGGTTTTAAAATTCAATACATATTTTTTTAAAATACACCTAATCAATGAGCACAAAAACCTGTTGTTGAATCATTGAAGTTTTATACAGAAATGAGTGTAAACGGTGTATATGACAAACTTGCAGAAAAAAACTATTTAGTTAATGATTACGTTTCTAACAGTAAACGAAGTGAATAAATATTGCAAATTGTCTCTTTTCAATTGCGATCAGAAGCACTGTATTAAAGCCTAAGGGGAAAATGTTGCCGAGAAAGTGTATTTGACCTCTTAAATTGTGTTGTTTGAGTTGACTGAAAAACTGGACGCATAAACCAACGAAAGTATGTTCTACAACTCTGGTTCAAAAGTGGACATTGCCATCTTTATAATTCGAAATGAGACTGGAGTCGCTTGCCCTAAGACTCTCAACGGTATATCGAAGATTTTTTTGTGAAAAGAGAAAGTTTGCAGATTAAAAGCAAAGCGCATTTTTTGCCCTTTAATTTAACTCAAGAGTTGGGAAGGTATTTTATAATGGTGCGGTATTTTGTTACTTCAGATAATTGAGTTATTTTAAATTTGTGATCTGCTGAACATCATATTAAATTGCACCTTTGACTAAAACTAATGTATTTTTTACTGTTATATTATAACATAGCTTTTCCTATAAATGACTATATTTAACGATATCTAATACTAATTTTGTCAAAATTCATACTTATCTAAACACGATAATACCTACCTACCTATTTTTTTATACGTGATATTTGTTAAGTTGGCCGCATCTATAACTAACAATATCGATTCAATCAAAATTTCTTTCGGCATTTTTAAGGTTTGACCTATAATTTCTAAGTCATTACGCTGGCAGCACTATCGAGATGTTTGTTCTCAGTGGGGTTCAAATACCGTGGCCACCCGTTGTGCACACTTGAATGGACACACGTTTGATAAAATTAATAAGGACATACTGACTGTCGACACCTTCAAAGTGATACTGTTTTTTTTATTGTTAATGATGAACTGTTACAGATAATGTAGCCATTGTTTGTATGAAAAATAATAAGTAGTTTTAAAATTTTGATCTCATAAAGCTTATGTATTGCACGATAACTGTTATATGTTTTTGTTTTAGTATTTAAAGAGACTGCTAATGTTCTGTTGTTCTTTAGTTACTGTTCTTTGTTCTTTTTTAACTATACTATGTTTTTTCCACAGTCCACAAATATTTTGGTGGTACTCTGACCTACTCTACTTTTTTGTAGCAGTGTAGTTTTTATTAGACTTTTTTTAAAAAGTTTAACTACTGGTTGAATGCCGCAATGAATCTCACAGTTTTCTCCTGTTGGATTCATTTCTGGATTTGTTACCAAAATAAATGTTTTAGTGTATATTTTGGTTGTTTTTAAAGTCTTTTGGTTTTCTTTACCTTGTAAATGGTACATATTTTTACATTATCCTAGCATGAATCTAAACCTAATTTTACTGTAAAGTAAATGAGAATGTATAAAGTCGTAAAGGATCGTGTAATGTTTACTGGTTTACTCTATTCAACTTTAGCATGATCCCTCTCCATAATGTCACCAATAGCCTGTGGGGAGAAGTTCCTTTTCATATAAGTACTAGAAGTGCGCAGCTAACTCCTATTAGTTTTTCAGATCCAAAAGCAGTGATCATCAAACGAAAAGAAAAAGAATCATATTGCTTTGTACTTGAATTTTACTTAATATTTAGGTTATTTACGTAACTGACGTCAATATGGGTTGAAGGACTTTATCGACGAAAGTATTTTAAGACTCCTTCGTAAAACAATACAATGTGCGAAGTACATTGTTAATTGTGTCACTTGACAAGTAAGAGTCTACAATCAGATGCTAAAATGTCAGAAAAATGAGCTCCCTTCATAGAAAAACTAAAGAAGCTAGATTATCAAATTCTCTAAAACTGTATTTATCTATACATGTCCATAATACTATAGATACATACGAAGGTTGTATTTTTAGTTGTATTTAAAGCCAAAACATATTTAGACTTAAAGTATTTATTGCTTTTTAAAATATGTCCTGTCAAAATCGATACACGTTTCCATTCGTTTAAACCAAACAGATATTCCAGTCTTCAGTTGACACCTGCAAAATCGCTATTTTAAAGGCATCGATGGCTTTTTCTGGCGACTGAAATCACTGCCTACGCATTGAATTCTTGATCTTTGGAAACGTGAAGAAGTCGTTGGGACTTAGGTCGAGACTATACGTTGGATGGTCTAACAATTCGATGTTTTGTGTAATCTTTGTCGGAGTTTGGCGATAATTCTGGTAAACAAACGTTTAGATACAAATCAAAAATAACCGTTCTTCGATCTTTTAAAGCAATTGTGCTTCTTGACCAGATATGAATATAAAAGTAGCGACCATTTTCTTTGACACACTTCGAGAACGGATTACTTTTGTTGGTTTTTCCTCATCGTAAAACATCCACACAGCAGATTGGGGTTTATTATCCGGTTCATAGGAGTATAGGATTCATCACCACTAACAATACTGTAAACCTTTTTAGCTTCATTTGTTGAATCGTTCCAGTGTTTTTCAACACCCATTGACGCGAACTGTTTTTTACTCTTTTGTGAGCAAATGAGGGATCCAACGGAAAACCAACTTTGTAACAACACTACAGTTCTTTATGTTGAAACTTTCGGATCGAGGTCTTTGAAATCCAAAATAATACATCTGTTTCCCGGTATGTTACCGGGCGGTCATCTTTAATTAATTTGGCTGTGTGACTATTGTGTGTGACTGCCTGGATTCGTTGCTGAGACTTTAGCAAACAGGTTGAAATTCGTTATACTAGCGGGAAATAACTGACTGGTGTGGTGCTTCAAAATTTACTGTACCTACACGACTTGTATCGCAATGAAACTCTGAATTTATATCAACAAAAGACTGAGGTTAGATTTGTGTCTTAAAGGTTCTATTGGGGCGCCTAGTAAGCGGCTATATGCAAAACTAAAAAGACAACCCTCGTATATTGGTTGTTGTTTTTGATTAAATACTTTTCCAAAAATACCAATCAATGTCAAATATAATCAATACAGAATGATTTTGTATTTTTAAATATATCTTTTTTTGTTTACTTTTAACTTGTTAACTGTTTCGGATTTAATAATATAAGATAATTAGGAAAGGTGTTGAAATGCATACCTGAACCCAAATTCCCACTAATATGAAACCTGAACTAGTACCTATGTAAATAAACAATTTATTAGCATTAAGAAGACATAAAAATTAATGAATTGAATAAAAATGTATTATACTCATTGTGGCCTTGATTTTAATTTGTCACCCACATGGATTTAAGACAATATTTAAGTACAAAAACTTAAAAAAAATGCAAGGACAACTGCACGGCTTGTCGAAGTGATTTAAGGAATATATCAAACTTAGTTTGATTTAAATTTTAAATTTTGTCTGTAAAATGCAGTTTGTCTAGATAATTTTTGGTATTTCGTTTGGTCTTTTTTTATATCCGTCTGTTTTTTATTTCGACCAGTGTGGGCATTTCGGTTATATCTTGTGGAAGATTGGAAAGATAAGTGTTGAGATATTCGATATTTAAATTGCAATTTACAACGTGTATCAGCAATTTTTGATCAAACTTGGCATTTGTATTCTTTTCGGAAATATAAGTTTTCATAAAAATTTAAAAATATTTGTATAGTAACTTAATATGTTCAATCTGTTATAGAATATATAATTTTGAGAATTGAATAAAAAACTAAAAAACTAGATACGCCTTATGTCATAAAATACGTTGAAAACGTTGACTAATTATTGCAATATTTAATAAATTCTGTTAAAATGCTACATTAAAACTTTCGATAATTTTGCTGTTTAGAACAATACTTCGTAAAATTAACTTAGTTCTGTTATATAGGCAGCTTTCAAGGAGATTTACTTGCATTTTAATAAGATAGGATATTGATATTTTTTGTCCAAACTTGCAAATTGATCTTCAAGCAAAGCTGGTGCTGTGCCATCGTAAACTAATTTCCACTGATCGAATTCCTTATCAAGATCAAATTAACTCTTAGGAATTCGGTCTTACCAGTAGAATATCGTGCAAATATCTCAGGATCTTTTTAAAATGCAGGGACGGATTTAATTACTCTTACTGCAAAAATATTAATTTATATGTAGAAAGTGTGTTGTTTTACCGGAGAAATTGTAACTTATAAGTTACAGGTACACATGTGGGACTAAAAATATGGGTGATTTGGCATAATTTCGGATTAATAATCAACTTCATGGACCAAAAGATTGAATGAAAAGTAGAACTGACTGATTAGATTATAGTTAAAGAAAAACATCGATAAAATTGTTCAGTGCTGAAGCTAATAAAGTGAAATTTACTATATTGACCAACATAAGAGACTAATTATCACTTAATTTTTAGATAAGTGGTAAAAAATAGCACATTATATAATAAGTTTTACCATAAATAAAATAAGTACCTATCAACTAAAACTACTGGTTTCAGAAGAAATGACAAACAAAAAAATGAACTGAAAAAAGCAAGTCTAGAAGACGTAAAATAAAAAGCTAAAACAAAGAAGCAAAATGTTATAAATAGAATTTTTCAAAGCAGCACCTGATACACTGTCTTAAACATAAAGCAAATTACAAAATAACACTTGGCACAATTTGAGTGGTTCTTAGAGTGCATAGCTAAGAAGGAATAAAATTAAAGATTGAAAAAAATAGATCTGGAATATTTAATAAAACAAAAAAAAAATATTGATGCATGTACATTATATAGGTACATCAGAGTACAAAAATAAGAATTAATCATATTAGTAGATTTATATCTACTATTCAGCTGGTTCGCAGGTCACGACTTTGGGAAAATTTCACTACAGTTTTTCGTTTTGGGCCCCCCTGACCTCAAAAACACCTTCCGTTCAAAAGTTTATATATATATATGTATATATATATGTATGTATGTATAGTTCCGATATAACGAAATCTGTGGACACGATAGCGGTCGCATTTCTTAACGGATCGAAATGAAATTTGGTACAAAAATCAGTCGTCCCAAAATCTCGGTCGAGTTCGTTAATGGGCCAAATCGGTAAGGCCGTTTGGGCGTGACATCAAATCAAAATGGAAAAAAATTCGTAACTTTTTTACTTCACCCTGTATAAAAAAATGTTAGGGGACTTTTTTGTTTGTCTTAATGAGACCTACAACTTTTATCTAAAACATTTTTTTCTAAAACGTATACTTTTAATATATTTAATTAATATAAATCTACTGATGCGCCTGGCTTACCAAGGGCCATTTTTTTAATACGTTAAGGATGAGTACTTTCAAACTAGAACATGCATTTCAAAAGGACATCATTGACTCCTCAAAATGAGGAATCAATCTTCCCGAAAAGCTCACTATTAAAGAAGGACATCAACAGAATGTTTATTCCTGTTTCTGATAATGACCGTATTAATCGCCAGAAATTACGAACAAAAAATGAACAAAGTAAGTCTGAATTTCGCTCACCGGGAACTTAAACCTGTCGTTCTATTGCGGTTTCATTTTTTAATTTCAAAACTGAATTTTTTTTTTTTTGATTTGAAAGATTTTGATTTAGAAAAAAGGAATATTTCACTCTCAGACAAAATCGGATGTTTAAAACATTGGACCTTTGGGCAAAATTTGGATTACCCTAACAATAATAAAATATAGTTGTTGTAGAGACAATTAAGAATAAAAAGAATTACAGCTACATTTTTATTTATACTAGTAAAATGTTTACAGTTTTTATTCTTTAAAACATTAAGAGTTAAAATTATACACAACATGTTCACGATTCCCCATAGCAGATGACTATCGATCTCGACAGCACTTACTCATTAGTGAAAGTGCAAGATCATAAATACAGTGATAAAAGTAAATATACATAAATACGTAATTAAATACAACACACTTACATAAAACGACGTTGACCTGTGACCGACAATTTGAAAGTTTTAATTATTCACAAATCGGATGTATCGCAAAGTATTCAAGAAAGTCCATTATGATAAAATCTGCTTAGATGTTGTACCTACCTCGATTTGATTGACATATCTTTTGAGTACAGTTATGTTTTTCAAAACTATTCATTCTTGTTTAGAAGTGGGTAGTTATTTTACATGAACAAGTGAATAAGGAATTAGTTAATTGATAAAAGTTACTTTCTCTCAATTGCGTTAGGTAATTACTATGCATTTTTTAATTAACATCAAAAATTTAAACAGGAAATATTGACACTGTCCAGTTAAGCATAAAGGCATTATATACATATGATAAGTTATTGGTGAAAGTTTATATACATATTTTAACATAAAAGATAAAAAAGTTAATCTTCTAATTAACTTTTTATTAAGAGTAAAACTTTATAAAAGCCGAAAGTTATCTGATCAACCTACTCTTGTTTTGCAATACTTAAAAGTATATTAACTACCAATTATTTCAATTCTCAAATAATTAAAATATATACAAACAAACGGAAACAAACTTTGATAGCTAAACTAGTTAAACTGGAAAACTGCTCGAGTCCCCAAGAAAGGCTGTAAAACCCAGCCTTCTAGCTACAGACCTATAGCTCTTCTATCTGTTATTAGCAAAACTATGGAGAAATACGTCAATCACGAGATCCTGAGCTATACACAGAACCTTTTAAGTGACAGGCAATATGGTTTTCGCCAACAAAGGTCAACAGCCGATCTACTAGCATAGTAACTCATGTCTGGAGTGATGCCATCTACCGCTATGGGGAGACTCAAATAGTATCACTATACTCTATTTAAAAACTAGGAGGAGTGATTTGAAAAGCCAGATTTACAGCAAAAAAGTTACTAGAAAATTTACAAGGCTACAAATTTAAATACATTTCTTTCATTTAAATAAAATTGAAAATAAATGTTTATGGACACTTTCTATATGGTCTAAGATAGTCACAAAGTAAACTTACAATAATTATATTAAAAAAAGAAATCAATTAACAAAAGTCACCATTATAAATATTTCACACTTTTAAAACATAACCTATAAATGTAAGTGACAAATTTTTATAGTGTAAACTTGACTCCAAATTAACCAATAAACAAACGCGAGTGTTGCCAACTTAAATTCAAATCGCTCCTCCTAGTTTTTAAATAGAGTATAGGGACCGAGCTCCAACTGTAGAGGCAGCACTTTGACTGAAGGCCGCGCGCCCTAGTGCGGAAATTAGGAATTAAATGGGCAAAAATTTATTAATAACAAACGTCATAATTAATAAATAATGGAAAAAATAATTAAATACGGATTTCAACCGAGAATTAATAATAATATTCGTGGTCAAAATGTCTTTCCACGAGACACCAATGGTAGTTAACGGAAAACGATAAAATTTCACAGGTAAATTTATATACCGCTCTCTGCGAGACTTTTCTGTACAGTCTGTTATACAACATGATTTTATTGATAAAGACATCGTGAATAATTTCAAAATTTATTTTAATAAAAGGTAAATAAACAATTTATCACATACTATTGGTTAATATTTTTGCCCATAAGTTTACAATTTCTATCACCAGATGGGCGTGACGGTCTAGAGGCTCGGTCCCTATAGACATCTCAAAAGCATTTGATCAAGTGTGGCATGCGGCTCTTTTGAACAAATAGATGTTCTCGGTACATTTGGTTTTAGGTCTATACCTACGAAAACATCCTTAATAAAAATTTTTTTTTAAATCAGTGGACAAAATTCTATAAACAAATGTTGCTATAAAAGCATTATTGACAGTATAAAAGTATATTGTTGATACATGACCACCTTTACAAAATTAGAGTCTACAGAGACGGTAAAAGATCCCTTATACGAGAAGAGGAGGAATCGCATCGAACCCAAGATTCATCAATTACCAGCCACACTAATGAGTTTTACGGGTTTTCGTTCATAATATAATCACGACGAAAAAAAGAAGAGAAGACTATGCAATGGTTAACACATAGGCGGTCAAAAAATTAGAAATTAGGTTAGTTTTAAATAATTTCTTGAAATTATGAAAATAAGTATCTGTAGGATGAAACATGAAAATCGCTTCATTTTTATTTTAGATTGGAATAAAAAACAGAAAATTGAAAACTATTGTAATCGCTAAACTGACAATGTTAATCGTTTTTATAAGTATTATTACAGCAATCTGTAATATTGTCGTATTTAATAAAGCGTGTTACCAATAGATATCAAGAATATTATAATTCTAACGCTTTACAAGTTTTTGAAAAACATTTTCAAAGAAATGACCGTTCAATCAAAAAGAAACAACTACTTCCCGGGCTATACCTATACCCCGACGGATATTGGATTACACTTCAAAGTCAAACGGGGTTGGCACATCCAATAGATAATTTAAACCAACCATTCTGGTTTACAGTTAGAAGGGACAACATAACTTGTAGACCGGTTTCGACCTATTGGGTCTCGTCAGTACAAGGTATATGTTATCCGTCAGCGAGCTGACAACAAAACCTTAAAATTATTATAATATATTATATGAAACAACAATAGTATAAAACATAAATTTTAGAACTGTTTTTCCTCAAATGTATTTAATCTTTATTATAGCTTTTTCTTACACCTGGTTATATTATTAGTCTCATTCTAACGTACTTCTCCTGTTTTTTTGTCATTATAGTTGAAACTACAAATTTCTTAAGCACGCTCATGAATAGTACGGGCACGCCTCAGTGCACAAATCAATCTCTTCGAAAGAAATTTTGAAATGTTTCACCTTGACGAAGACTAGCCATCCAACTCGGGATATTCTTGAAAAAGTTTTTTTTTATGGGACTTAATCGTTTTAGGTAGTAAGTATAAACCTATTAAAAATTAGAGCTTCTTATACTCGATACTCTCTTATAGTGATCTACTGGCATTAAAAAAATTAAATTTCACATCAACAATTTCATCAGAATTAAAATTTGTTGTCAAAAAAAAAATTTAGAAAAGAATAAAAATATTATAAATAAATAATAGTACAAAGGAAAATAGTATCGCAAAAAATAACGACAGTATAGTGAAAACACGTTTTATGTAATAATTGGCACTAATTTTTAGTACTTAAGGACTTAAGGCTAAGGATATAATATGTATGCAAATATATTTATATTTCCCATAGCCAAGTACTTTCACCAGAGAATTTTATTTTACTTACTTTTTTCGCCCAATAAAAAAATTTAATTGCTTTAAAGTATACGTATGTACTAATCCATAATATTTTAATCTTTCTAAAAAAAAATATTTGTACATAAAGTTCAAAGTCAAAAATATTGAAATGATTCCGGTGGAAAATTGACAAGACAACTACGAAGTAAACTACAAGTGGCACTCATAAAATGACCGAGGAGAGAAATCTATTTTCTATTGCTTAAATCGGAAAGGTACATTTTTGTTCTTGATGTATGTCTGTTAGGTATTGTTCCATTAATAATATGTTTTTTTTATGTTTAAAGTAAAGAAAAGTGTATAAAGAAATAGATAAAAAAAACTAGAAACTGCTTATAAAACAAAATTATCAAACAACAAAAATGTATTACTCTAAATATAGTAACTAAAGAAAGAATGAATTCGTTATAAACATTCCTTCTGAGTAATTAAATTGCGCTCCATTATTTTCAAATAACAAAAAAACAGTAGAAAACAATTAACTTGCTACATGTTTAATTGCAGTTGTCCTTTCTCATTTGCTGGTTAATGTATAATCAAGTAATCAGTGCAAGTGGATTACTTGGCTCAATTAATTAATTAACTTTCAAAATTAAACTTTGCTAGAGAATTCTCAAAGAAAACCTGCTTTATGTTATTATGCATTATTGTATGTATGGTCCAATGACACGGGCAATGATCTTAAATTTCAATGCATTATGTTTTGTAAGGTATAAAAAATTCCGCAGAAAAGATTTAGCTATTTGCATTTGTGTTTAATACATTTTTCCATCAATCAATGACTTTATAAAATTTCGACAAAATTATAACAGTTTTATAGAAAATTAATATTTGGCGAGTTGGAATCGAAGCCTTACTCTTTAATTATTAATTCCAACGTTAATTTTAATATCTGTTATAACGAGATAGTCAGATGATTTATAATACAATCGGAACCAGTATAATAATGAAACCATTAAGTAAGGTTATCGGTATCGTTGCTTCTCTATCCCTTCGACAATCCGTTTCTATCTTAAGATTCGAACACATCGTGAACAGTGCTGTGAACAATACACAGAGATAGTAAAACAAACCGCATTTGTGGTAGGCATAGTACGGGAATCATATCAAAAATAACAGTTATATCCACGTGGTCAAGCAAGGTTAATGGAGACGGGTCACTAATAGGTTGGATAATATGTTTCAATTTTCTAGCGTGTCTTTTTCAATGATTCTATCTGTAACCTATTTAATCTAATCACAATTACTGAATGAATATTGTCACATTTAGTTGATTTACAAGAATGATGTACATTAAACATGTGGATTTTAATTCATTTAGTTATTTAATAAAAACGATTTAGAAAACTCGGGAAAATAAAAAGTATAATAAGCAGCAGATTTAAACACATTTTTTACACTTTTTCGTATCATTTGTTATTTTGAATAGATCTTGATTGTGTATTTCTCTGTTAAATAGGTTACTGACATCATTTAATTTACCCACGAATTCCTATTCCTTTTTTAATCTCCTGCTTGCTCCTGCTTGCTCTTAGTATCTGTATAGAACACAGCATTATTATTTTGAATAATTTTCTTTTATTTATAGTTTTTTGATTCAATGTTTACAACACTCTTTTAAGTCGTATTTTAATTTGCTCTGACATATGTTTGGATTTAACTTATCCACATTATCTCCTATTGCTTTAGATTATCACTTGATACATTCATTGGTAGTCGGTAAATATTCTACTAATTAAATAAACATAAAATACTGTGCGCATTTGAAAACAAATTCAGGTATTATAAGTTATTTTTAAGTTATTCATACGAAGAGGGATATCAAATTTTTGGGTGAACTGCTTTACTGTTATGTGTATAAGCAAAATATTAAACCAGGAAGGTGTGAAGTCTAGATTTTAAATAAAATTTTATGTCAATAAATCATAATATTAGAAAGATAAATATATATTAAGAACATGGCATACTATAAAAGCTTCCAAAAGAGAATTAAAAGTCTTTTGTTATTCCATATACTCTTCTTTCAATTTTATCAAAGAACCTGCAACGTCTCTCGACCGTTAACAAAAATGCTTATCTTGCTCTCAAATTAGGCCTCCACAGCTTCTCATCGTTTGTAACCAAAAATACCATCCAGAATATCTGAATATCCTTAGTGAAGAACTAATCAAAAAATTCTAAGAAAGAAGAATAAACAAAAACCTCTGAACCTGGGAAATAAAGAAAAAAGCTGTAGTGTCTTAAATATTAGTTATGCTTTAATCTTTGGGTGCGTTCAAAAAAGTGCTAAAATCAATTTTTAAACGAAGTCGTTGAGACACAACCGCAGCTATAGCCCATTTGCGCGTTCTGGGCCCGCGTGAGACACAGCTTTTAAGATATTAAGTCGTTGGTGGGAGAATTAAAGGATGCTTTAGATTAGAACAAATGGTCAGATGGATAGACAGGCAGATAAAAATTCTAAAAATGTTATTTTGGTATATCTACATAAAAGGGAAATAGAAGAAAGTCACCTACGGTAGCGGTAGAACTCAAATCTGCGATTTTTAATTAGAACCGGTAGCGCGTTTAATCATTCGGCCATAGATGCCATAGTGGTTAATCGGCATTTTGATCATGTATTCAATCAACTGATATTGCTTAGAAAACGTTATATATGACGTTAATGACAAAGAGTTTATTTGTAAAATCGGTAGTTGAAACACCAAACTGTTTTTTGTATCCTGCCTTACATTTTAATTCGCTAAAAGTCCTATATGACATAGGTTGAATCAAGATATGATCAAAAACATCAACAAACCACTAAGGCATTTAAGTTTAAATCCTGCCGAATGTGGAACTGTTTCGATTTTTCTCTAATATCATTTCCTGGTTTCAAAGTTTTAAAATGACTAGTTTACTAGTAAGTGTTTACATTGTTAAATTAATTAACTTTTTTGTCTGATCCTCCGTACTATATATCGATATTAAACAGACCGGTGCTACCTCAGTTACCATCTTTGAGGTTATTGATGTTTTCTTGATCATATTTTGTACTTCCTTTTCTATAATCAATACCTACAGTGTATGCGGAAGATGTTGCGCTCGTCTTTTTCTGCTTCGCACTAAATTTATTAACACTTGGGGCTAAAAAGTCGACCGCTTGATACTGACTCGGCTACTAAAATTGTTATACATTACCGAATCAAACTGCGAATTCAAGAATGTAGCCATTATTAAGTTATCTTCCTTTCTTTATGTAGTGTTGTTTGTTAAGCTACAAAGGAAGAATGAAATTTATGTTAATACAATGAGCTCTGTTTATATATGTTCCAATTTAATTTTTTTTAAGTTTGTTATGATAGTTCGAATTGAGTGATATTTAGTGGAAGAAATATATAAACCAAACTTGCTATTCAATTGTATCATATTTCTTTGTAATACATATATATCTATAGATTTGAACAACAATTGGTAAAAGAGTAGACATTCAAAACATAACAAAAAGTTCAAAACCCTAAATGAAGGATACTGGTGTAGAGCAATGTTAAATAAAATTGGAGAAATATGTTGTGATAGGTCATACAAAAGGAGTCGTTATTAGAAAGTTCAAAAACTTCATTTTTAACACCAAAGCTAAGACGACATCTAAAGGCACATTTAAGTCTTAAAAAATTTTGATCGGAAGCTTTGCATTCTATATCTAAAAGTGATCAAGTTAATAATATCTGTGATTATTTTTTTTAAAGAATTTTACTTACATGTTTCACCTTTGTGTATACGCCAATCTCTTTTTTTCTCCAATCTTCTTTACTTTCTTCAAAATTGTTTTTTATATGATAAAGAAGGCACGGAATGGTTAATAGCATATTTATAGAATATCTTGTCATTATCTAAAATCCCATAAAACTGGATTTATCTACTATGTTAAATATATTTTATAACCCAACTCCATCAATGCGATAGTCGAGAACAACGTTGGTAAAATCATAATTCTTCGGATTTGATAGTATGCAAATAACATCAGTATGCTTGTAATAAAACTAAAAAGTGAAAAATTGGTAATTTAGTAATAAAATATAATTATTAGGAAAGTCGTAAAATCTACAAAAAAATTGCGAGTGGCTTTTTAATTGCAGTTGGTTACATTTACTCCATAAGAATAGGATGGAATAACTTATCATGGTCGCTGTTTGCTTGACGTTAAGAAATGCACTGACATGAAGGTTACTTAGTAGTAAAAAAATTTAAAAGCAAACAAAAAGATACAGAACCAGCCGGTTGTACGTTTAAATAATTCTAGAACTATTACATCAAAACCTAGCTGTGGTAATATCTGGTTTCACATTCAGAATGATAAAATTCCTTTTCTGCTTTATTTCCTTATACTTCCTCTTTAATATGCTATAAATTGTTCTTTTATTTTCTCGAGACCTGTTACATTATTATATTTTATTTTTCTTCTCTATTTCTTCTTTTTTTTATATGTAGGTGCTTTTATTCTACGTTGAGTTATCGTCAATATCTTTTTAACTGGTCTTCTCTTTACACAAAATATTTGTTGTGAAAAATCCTGTAAAGTCTTATAAATAGAGTAATAAAAAATGATACAAAAGTATAGAGTGCCATGCTGTCAACGTGATGTAGATATAAAACCTGGATTAGAATTTCTAACCCTCAGCACAGAATGCTGCGACATATAATATATAAGTAGCAAAACAATTACTCTCAATTGGTATATAAACGGTTGTTTACCAGAAGTTATCGCGAAACTCCGACAAAGAAACAGAACAGCGAATCATTTTCCATCAGGACAATGCAAGTGCTTACACTGCCCAAAAGACAATCGAGTTTTTGGATCGTCAAAACATGGAATTGTTAGAATATCCACCGTATAGTCCCGACTTCTTTACGTTTTCAAAAATCAAGCTTTCAATGCGTGTGCAGCGATTCCCAGTCGACAGAAGAAGCCATCGATTTTGCATGTGACAACTGAAGACTATATCCTTATAATAATAAATTTCTTCTTCTGTATTCATTTTTATTGATTCTCCTATCTATTGATCATATTTAGTATATTAGTTGTACGTTTTAATTCTCTAAACAAAAAATATTTTCATTTAGATCGAAAAGTTGATCAAGTTTATTCATCCTGTACTTTTACAGAACATAATACATATATCCTTAGTTGGTGGTCACTCAGCTTAAACGTATGTACGCAAAGGCACACAATCCATGATAATATAAATTGAATGGAGTTTATTTCCGAACAAAATCACAAATCTTTATCTTAATCGTTTTGCATACGAGCAACGCGAACTAAGCAGATATTTGACAGACAAGTTCTACAGTTTTAGATGTAAATAAGAACTGATGGTATACCATGAACTTGGTGTAGTCAGTCTGAAGTTATTTGCTTGGTGAACGTCGCAATAAAGAGAGTAATTTAATAAGATTTAAGATTTAGATAAATCTATAATTAAAAAAAAATCATTAGAATTTGAATTAATAAATCTTTAGGAATTAATTACTAGATTCACCAGAATGTTCCTTTTCTTTTTCTTATTCTGTGATTTTCATCCGTTTGAACACTGAACAAAAGGTGGTTCAAAACTTAACGCCAAACGTGACAATGTGATAACTTTTATAAATTGCAGTTAGATACAGTTTCTGGTTTATATTTAGGAATGTACCTAAACATTTTTATTGGTCCCACAATAGATGCAATCAGTTAAAAATACATTTTCTACAGATTAGATGTTTAGATGCAAATCGCCTTACAAAAACTCTAGGCAAAAGCTTGGAAATGTCTAACATTTGTTATAACCTATTTAAATTTACTTATTTTTTTATTACATGTGTAACTATTTACTTATGTAGAAATTTAAAACTTTCAAAACAATAAATGTTTTATTGGGAAACACTTGTAATTAAAAAGAAAAACTATTAGTAATAAAATTATTTTTTATATAATACTTAAATATTGTTTAATAACATGTTTGATGAAAAAAGTCAATTATTTTTGTTGACATCCTTACCTATAATCTGTTAATAAGTAGTAAGTATTTAGTCACCTACTTCTCAACAAATTTTAAATGATTTGTGAACATTTATATTTTAAAAAGCAGTGTTAGATTAAATTTTAGTACCTACAGAAAAAGAAATAGAAAAACCTAAGAAAATTTGGTAGATCAATATAATCAATATAATCACTCTAAAATTGATTGTATGTGTCTAGGCTAAGAGTTTTAGCAGTTGGGAAGAGACATAGGTATATCTATGATGTCGTACGGTGTTGGGGACTGGAGATTGAGATATGGAGATGTCTTAGAGCGGATTCAGGTTGGATTTTTTAAACAGTTACTCGCACTTAACCAAAACTACACCTGACCAATATAGTTAGCCTTCAAACTAACCGTACTAAGCTTATCTTCAGATTTTTAAGACAGGAATTTCCTGAACCGAATGGCAAACTCACGAGTGCCAAAACTACGTTTAATGAGATTGCTAAAGCAACATTAAATACAATTGGTTATTGCAACTAAAACACTCCTTTGAATAAGCTTCAAGTTTACACCTCTAGAATGAAATCATCCAAAATATCCCGAATTTGTCAATGAATATAACGGTGGTTCTGCAAAGATTTAAATTATTTCTTAAACCTGAGGATTAGTTGAGGATTCTTCATATCTTCACATCTTTGCTTGGCTACTTTTTTGAGGTTTGACATTGAGAAGAACTATATTCAAATTTCATACCCAATTTAAATTCCTCGCCTAATCGCTTAGCTTAGAACCTCAAACAAAAAATATATTAAATTATCGTATAAGGGAATATCTTACTCAATACGGCAGAAGGAGATGTGTTCAGTTTGCAATTTACTACACCGTGAGAGTCTGAAACACCTGGTTTTTGATTGTCCAATGTAGCAAAACTGTAAACTGTAAAGATCAATTTCTGGAGGAATTTGCACCATGCATGTATGATTTAGTGGCTAATATACTTTTTCTTGAATATGTCTTAAGGTGGCGCAGTTCATATTTCATTTATTTAAACGAGCAGCAATTCTTACTTAATTAAGCACTATGACGCCACCGTAAGGTGGCGTAATTGATGTTTCATATATTTATGATAAAATTACATGTATGTTAGGCGGTAAGAAGTTCGCAGTGTCAGCTAAAAGTTATAAAAATGTTTTTTTAGTTACTAAATCACTACAAGTTCAGAATGCTATCAAATACTTTCTGATAAAATAATTCCGTTAAGTATTAGGTATATACTATGATAGAGCTAGCAACCCAAGAACAGAATCTAACAGAAAATCTTTAAAATCGACCGTAAATTGCTAGAAGTAGCTTAAGAAGTATGAATATACCTGTGTTTAGAAACTATAGAAATATACCTTTTATAAAATATTAATTTAGATTTAAAGAAACAACCCAACTGAAAAGACTTTACAATGCGTATCTTATTTATTTAAATTGCTACATTGAAATAGTTCCTAGAACTATGGTCAGGTAGAAAATTTCACATAAAAACAAAATGTAATCCTCTTAAAATGATCTGCCACTGGTTAAATCCGGCTCAAACATTAATTGCGCTTGTACGATAATGGCAGAATACCGAAATGTACTTTTGTCATTATACAATCATTTTTGACATGATTATCTTGTATGTTCTAGTGGGTACAACTAAAAAGCGGGATTAATATTATTAGCCGTTATAGCAGTTCCTATTATTTCTACGCTGATGGTAGAAAATTACATACTGCCGGACAAATAGAAAAAATAAGATAGAATTTTTTTATCTATAATCTATTAACCTGTCATTAAGGAAACAACGCAGATATCAGGTGTTTCCTACGTTATATAAACTTTCGAATTAAAAATGAATTTGTAGGTAGTTTAGCAATGATCAGAAAAATTTAGTCAAGGTATTTTAATACTATATGAATCAATTATTTGAATTGCAGCCTGTTTGCAATTTGTCTTGTATTTGATTTTTATTACTATACTATGACTTCAACTTTACTGTTTTTATTACTAAATATAGGTATTGAAAACATTTTATTACAGCAGTGAGCCAAATTCTGCCCATGCATTCTACTTTATGTTGACGGATTTAGTTTAAAAAATATTCATGGACTGTCTTAGTATTTTGAAGATAGATAATAAATAAGACACCATAAACAACAAAGTTATTGTAATGAAGAATCAGAGGAGATTGGTCAGGAGCTTATCAAACTTCAAATCTCTTCTCAGTTGTCTAGAATTTTTTAGTTATCCAAGAACAAAACCTATTAAAAAAATTCCTGTGATGAGGATTCAGAGACTTGCCAAAAAATAGCAGAAGCTCTTTTAAAGATCCAGAATTTTACAGTGAAAACAACATTAAATCAAAAAGAATTGTTCTGCGAATTGAAAATAGAATCTAATTAACTAGAGGATGTGGAAAGTGAAGTAATAAACGTAGAGCAAAAATTCCTTTTACATGTCCAGAATCTTTTAGTTATATAAGAAAAAAATCAATTAAAAAATGTAATCATTATTTCCCATTATTTTAATTTGAAAAGAATTATTGATTCTGTGAGATACCTATATATAAATAACAATAAACAAAGTTACTACGTTAGGCAGTGAAGTAATCCAAATGTAGAAAAAATTCTTTTACATGCTCAAAATCTTTTAGTCATCTAGATACTCTTAATTCAGCCGTATTGCTGACAATTTAGCAAAGAGGACTGCGGGCTACAAATATATTAGCCCTCGCCCATCTACCAAGCTAACAATGTCCGCTGTCGTGGACCTTATCAAGAAGTACTTTCACCAAAATTTTATGCTGTGCTGGGATGGAAAAACAAACTGTAGACATGCCAGAGAGTTATTAACCCATCCTGGCGAGGAAACAGCAAGAAAATTTAATGCATTGACCAGACAAAATCTCCGAACAGTGGTGGGAATCTTAACAGGTCATTGCCAATTGCGACAACATCTCTTTAGGATGAAATTAGCAGAATCGCTCCTATGCAGAGGTTGCGACCAAGAAGAGGATACAGTAGAGCATATAATGTATGAGTACTCTGCTTTTTCTAAAACCAGAAGATCCGTGCTGGGTGAGTACTGGCTTATATTGGCCGATCTTCTTCTGGAAAATCATCGCCTATTTT
This sequence comes from Altica lythri, assembly GCA_964028335.1. Classification (NCBI taxonomy): domain Eukaryota; kingdom Metazoa; phylum Arthropoda; class Insecta; order Coleoptera; family Chrysomelidae; genus Altica; species Altica lythri. The sequence goes on along the minus strand of OZ034801.1, from coordinate 7,847,352 downwards.
AAATCTTTAGGCCTGATGACAGCCTGAGGTATGGATTGCCCTAGACACGAGAGGATGTACAATGGGTCATATTTGGCCTCAGTGCCGGCATCCAGATTAATATATGAACACAACTATATAACTGTCAATAAAATCAATTGAGTGTTCTAAAGTCGTTGATTTCGGAATTCTCAGATTCATTATTTGTGAACCCTAGATTCTGACATTTCAAATAGTTGGGTGAAGATTGCTGGTACTGTAATATGACATAATGACCAAAAGTCCGAATCTCATAGTGATTGGATATTTAAATAGTTTCTAACAAGAATCGATTTGGTTGCTTACAAAAAATTTTGTAGAATTAAGTGAAGACAAGTTATATGGCATAAACTAAGAAATATTTTTGTTGTGAATTGTCACATTATATCGGACCCAAAACCCTTTTCGCAATTACGCTGGTTGATTGTTTCATTTGCTATCCATCTTGTATCTAGCAAAGTGATTTTGTTGCTATATATTTCGAGATATATTTGTAATAAACTGTAATGATAAAATCATAACCATCAAATTTAAATCGAGCACTTTTCTATAGATACCGATGTTTTATGTAACATTCTATCGAAAATACCGCTATGGCTACGGCGCGGTAAAAAACAGACTGTAATTGCTATTATTTCCATCTACTTTTTGAGCACATACTTTAACGTGTAAGACTCAACACGTGAAATTCCTTTTGGTTCACTCTAAGCTGGGTCTGTGGATGCTGTTGTATCTTACACAGTTGCCACTTCTTGTGTGTCACTGAAGAAATATCTGCCAAATAGTTTTTAGTATTTGATCTATGTATATATATATCTTCCAAGTTGTATAAATGTAATGTTGACTACGTATCCACCTGTTGTACTGTGTTGGATACTTAAAGCAATATAACAAAACTTCCTTTTTTATTTCCTTTACTCTTTTTTTTTCACAAAATCTTTGTATTGGCCTGTTTCTACTTGTGTGGCAATTACTTACATAAATAGATATTTTTGAACTTATTTTAGCAGTGTTGCAATTACATTCTCTTATGGCTTTTTCATTCTGCATCCATAAATTTTTGTATACTCATTGTTTTGTGTCACCCAAAATTATAAAAACATTTCTTTCAGATCTAATAATATCAGTTTTTGTAATATTTTTTTTATGTTGTATATCTTCTGTTTTCATACTCTATTTCCTAATGGGATTAGTTTATAATACTCAGGCCCGGTTTAACAATAACCAATATTATCCATCAGTTAAGTATCCGTCGGATAAAAGTAACTAGCAGATAAAGTTCCAGTTTGTTTGAAAGCGGTTTATCAACTCGTTTTTATTCTCTAGTTTGTTAACTGATAGATATTGAAAGTTGGCAATGCTGACGAGTGAATGTAATCAATCTCATTGGTTGTCACATCAATTGATTTTTTTGTTAGGTTATTGGTGAATGTTTATCCAAAGATTTATGTGTTTTTGGTTGTTGATAAATATGCATTTTCTGAACGATTATATTCTGATAGCGACGAAGACGAGGATATTGTGCACGTTCTTAAGTACGAAAGAAAGCCTTATACATTTAGGGAAAGAGTGGACAACTTCGGAAAGTGGGATGACCAGGATTTTCTTGCAAGATTTAGGATGACAAAAGAGACTGTTCTGTAAATATTAGAATTGATATGTTTATTTGCAATTTTAAGAAGCAAATTTCTCTCCTCTGCTGTGAAATTGCATCCTCTCTTCTTAGTAGTAATAGTACTTTCCATTTTTTTACTTTGCTCAAAACCCAAGTAAATTTGACACAACAACACAAAGAAATCAAAACAAAACAACTCTACCAAATAAAGTGACATTATATTATATGCCTTAACCTCCAGATATCGACCTATCTGCCAGTTGAAACTGACAGATAAATATTTGACATTTTATCTGCCAGATAAACTTATTCTGTTGTTGATAAACCGACCTTTCCAAAATAACTGGTAGTTAAGCATTAACTGACGGATAAATTGCTATTGATAAACCGGGCCTGAATGTAGCATTAATTTTGACTGTAAGTAACTTTATATTTGTTGGTATTCAAAATAAACCGTTTTAACGGTATAATGAATTATCCCTAGAGAATTTTAATGTGTCCATTTAATCATTGTTTTAATGCATGATATTGACTACAGAAACCAAATAACTTATTTATATTCTTCAAAAATCTACATGCTTTATTGGACATGTTTTTTTAGCAGTTTTCTAAAATAAGATATTCATTCCTATATGTTGTCTTATTAGATACATGTTTTTTTGAGTTCATACAAATATTCGCCCATGATATTTACTTATTGATAAAATTTGTGCTCAGCAAAACTTTCTAATTTTCTTTTTTTTGCAGGTAAATTATCTTGAATCTACAGACGTTTACAAATACATAATTGGTAAGTGCGTGTTTAAAATTTAATATTACATTGGATGTAGAACAGCTATATTGCCTTCCACATATTGTAGGTAAACTTTAATTTGTCTAAAAGCAATGGTTTGTAAAAAAATCCTTAAATTACAAAAAAGAAGATCAGAATATGGCAACAAGGTCTCAAAACGACTCAAAGTATGGCCGCGAGGTAGTCCATTCCACTTACTTTGCGTCTTTCTTCCTCTTACCACTGTAATTTCTTCATCTTCGTCTTGGACCAGGTACCCGGTTCTCTTTCTCTAAGCAGGTAGCTCTCGCTTTTACATGACCGCGTGCGGATTAAAGATGGGCAAGCATGTTATTTTATAACAGTGAAGTAAAATTCAATAATTTTATATCATGTAAGAACAGAAAAGTTCTACTTAATAATATATATTTCTTTAAATTATTTGAGACACATCTCTCGTAGAACTTTTACTAATTTCTAATTTAAATAGTTTAGATGACTTTAACTATCATTCTAAATTTGGCGCGATAAAACAAATCTTACGGAAAAAAATTATTTTTTTTTAAAAAATCCTGGACGTCATTTGAAAAGACTATCGTAATTTCTCTAATTTGAAAATTCGTTAAACAAGAAATGACACTAAGGAGCAATTGAAAAAATGTATGATCCAACAGGCATGGAACCTGCAATTTCTATATCTATTGTCATAACATCTTATATTAAAATTTGTTAACTGAAATCATCTGTAATTTTGTAAAATAGTATTTTTTCCCATAAACTAATATTTTTCAACAACCTCCCAATTCCGGATTTGAATACAGCATTTTGTGACAATGGCAGAAAATGAACTTTATTAACCTGAGAATATAAGCAGTCCATTGAAGCAAAGAGAAGCAATTATTGAAAGCATTGCTTGTGGAAGGTTACGCACAGAGCTGCTAGATCGCCAAGATATGTGAACTATAAAAAACTAAAAGAACGATCGAATGCACCGAACTTTAATGTTATTGCCACATTTTGGACCAGTTGAATAAAAAAAATCGTGAAAAAAGACCCGGTTAAAGAAGAAAACAATAATTTTTTATCAAGCTCATGCACGTGTTCACACAAATTTGTTGACTTTGTTTAGATGGAGCGAATTAAAGTACGCATTGCTTAAACACTTACCGTATTTACCAGATTTGGCTTCCTCCAACTATTACTTTTTTAGAAACATTATTACAGAGATGGTATAAAAATACTGGAAGATCATTGGAATAAGTGTGTTTAAGCTGAGGGAAATTATATTGAATTAAAAAAAAACAATTTCAATAATAAATACACATTCTTTAATTATTGCTTTCAAAACTTTTTAACCATCCTGTTGGATTGGAATACTATTGAAAATATAGAACAATTTAAAGTGTTACATCTGGGTAAGAATAAAATAATTTCGTTATTAACATAAGGAAATCCCAACTCTACGATATTTAACTCCATTTCTTAGTGCATAGTTTACGCGTCTAATATGTGAAAAAAATAGTTAAGTCAGCCATTACAATGACTTACAGTAAAGAATTAAGAGATGACAATATTGAGGTCAGGTTTAGATCGATGGTTAGATTTATACTGAGTAGTGTTTTTATAATAATTACCTCTAACAGTATTCGCAATTAAATTCAGTCACTTAAAAACAGTTTTTAAATTTTTTAAGGAAAAATGGACTCTTCTTAATTGTGCAAATCTCTCCAGCATTTTATTAATTAAATGCTATTAACCGAGGAGACGAACACTTTAGACAGAAAAGTTGTCCATATTTTAACCCTAATTTTGAGAGAAATTTTCACGATATTGTTTTTATCAGGGCAGAACACTTTTTAAATAAGGGCGGAATAGTTTTTAATTCTCTATTGAACAAAAAACAATATTTTGTTTAATTTTCGGGATATCTCGAAACTTAAAACGTGTCAAGCCTGTGGAATAGAAGATGTACCCTAGTGTTTTGGGATGAGGGGTCGCTTTACTAGTGACACTTCTCACCCAGGTCTTGGTTACCTAACCATCTGGTAGGTGTCCTGCTGGAGGCAGAAATCCAGATGGAAGATGAAGTAAAGAATAGGAAACAACAAATATCTTAAAAAATAACGAGTAATACATTAAGAGTCACAACGACCAGACCCAAGGGTCTGTTTTTGAGTCTTCCCGAAGAGTAACTCTTACAGATAACCTAAGACTCCGAACTCCTCGAATGCGACCTCAACGACGCTCATAGCCAGTTCATATTCTACGTGAAAATAAAAATTAAAATATTTAAGCTTGCCTTGAGATCTAACGTACTGACTTTGACCTAGATGATTACAATACAAAATAATACAATAAAATATAAAACTCTTAAATTATTACGTAGAGTAAAAACTACCCAATCATCGCATGTGACAACTTGTTTTGTTTATAAACCGGTTTTCATAGGTTGATATGAATTCAATCAAGCTAACCATTCTCGAAATAAACGACATTAAAAAAAAGAGTGTGCGTGTAACCTTTGCGCGCGATTGAAGTAAAACTTGTTGACGTGCGTACGGAAAATAAATATTTAATTACAATTCAATCATATTTATTGTCTATATACTTTACAAAAAATGAGATGTTATATTTATATTATTCATTAGAAATAGGAATTTGAAAGTTATTATTATTTTTTATATATGAAATAATAGGTTTATGATAACTAAAATGTGACACATAGATTTTACTCTCTAAATACCATTAATGTATTTGAAACCGTTTGAAAATTTTGAAAATTTCATAAATAAATTTTGAAAATTTAAGCTCCTTCCATAGCTGAAATCACACCGTTACTTCCATCAGAATCTTCCGTTAGAATCTAACGTTAGAGTTACCCCTAGTCGCGCCATTTTCATGTTTCTTCAAATCTTTCTGGCGCTTATAATATGCCCTTTGACGTTCACAATTTCTTTTTCTTTTTAGCTCTTTAAGTCTATAAAACGAAAATATCTAGGTATAAATAATAGGTATAAATAATTAGGTATAAATAGTGTAATTACACACCAAAAATAAAATTTATGCATATAGAGTACCTACTCACTCATTTTCATTCAATATTTTTTCATTACTTTCTTCATTAATAAATCCACTTTGTTTATTCATATTTAAAACAAACACTTTATACACAAATTTAAACTATTTACCACCAATGTATTTTGGTTGACAAGATGACAAGCTGTCAATTCATACAATTACAGATTTAATTTTATTTAATATAGTAGGCAGAATCGTGTTAGGTATTTTGTATCAGGTTTTGTTTCCGGTACGCGGTACATTAGAATGACGTCACGTCCGTTAGAATTACTGAGTTACCCCTAGTGCCGCTAAAGAAGTTTTACTTCAAAAAAACAAAAATATTATATTTATTTTTTGATATATTCAGTTTCATCAGGGCTAATTTCAATTATTTAAATTTATTCTTTTCCCCACAGTTACAATTGTAACGTATCTAATTTTATTTAACATAACCCATTACATTTTTATGTGTTTTTACCTACAAAACTTTTTCACGGTGCCTTGTAGGTACTATTCGAAATGTCTTTCTTTAGGTAAGAACTTATTATCTAAACTATTTAAAAACCAATATAAATTTTCCTTAGCGGCGTCTAGCAAAGACCTTCCAAAAAGTATCAGCTTCAAAAAATAAAGTAAAACAATTTATTTCCTAGAATATTCTCACCAATAAACAAACAAATCAATGTCACGCGTTCCGAAAGTTCGAAACTTCTTAATTAGATAAAAAGTAACTGTAAGGCCGTCGATAGATAGCTATCGTATCATGTAATAAACAAATCTTGCATCATGGATATTTCGGAGGTATTTTAGGATGTACAATATTAAGTAATAAAATATCTAATAAAATTTTTTGATAAATTAATTAGCTGAGGTGAAGATACAGTTTGATAGAAAACTAAATTAAGAATATCAATTACAAATTTTAAAGATATTTAAAACGTTGATATTGATATTTTTTAAACAATCATGTTTAACTTATAATTCTTACTTTTGACAAACTTATTTGTTCTATATTTTGAAGGTATTTTCATAGAAACTGCAAAAATGTCACATCCGGAGGACCCGAACCTGTTATGTGATCTCTATATCTAACGAATAGCGCCTTAAACCCTTTATCCCTCGATGTTCCTAGCGGTTGGAAGGAGTTTTTAATCGTATCTTGATTCAACTTATGTTGTATTTGACATTTATTTTTCTTTAAGCACATTTATGGTGTTATTAAAAGAGATGATTATTTGTCAAATCGATTTTTAAGTAATTTTGTGTGCCCTGTTGGTTTTGTGGACTACAACATGAATTTTTCAAGCAGTGGCGAAGATGATGCAGATTATGTTGGATTGGTGTATTTGGCTAATGTCAATAAAACAAAAAAGAGCTATTGGGGTCCATCCATTGTGGCTGCAGAAGGGGAAAACTGGTGGAACCTTCGACGTAATGCGAGAATCGAGAATTGATATAGGATGTCTCGTCAGTCCATAAAATATTGCCGCTTTGTCCAGAAGAAAGTATACGGCTTCGCAAAATTGTATGTTGAAGTCAACATCATCCCGCATTTTTATAGACAAACACTTAAACCCGTAGTGAAGAACTGGCATAGGCATACGCCTTCTGTGAAGGAAGGGAAGGGTAGGGACAAAGATCCGCACCTCACACTGCCCTACGTCCGTTCTGTGTGAATCGGACCTAAGGAGGACTCAAACCTGTGATCTGTATCTATAGCCGATATGGCCTTAAACCTTTTAGACTTTAGACACAAGTAATCACAGCGATAAGTTGGTGTTTTTGATCATACCTTGATTTAACTCATGTTTGTGATATTTATTTCTTCTCTGTTAAATCGATAATTGATACATCAATAAATGTTATGTTTTGTTTGTCCAATTTCTAAATTTCAATAATCTTGTAAAAAATGCCTTAAACAATTAAATTACTTAAAAACATTTATTCTTTAAAATAAATTAAAATTCGATTTGGATCGTTTTTAGTCCTGCAAAAAATTACATTTTCGTGAATCATTAAACATTCTACTAGTTAAGCTGTTCCTTTGCTAATATGTATTTCTTCTTTTTGTTGTTTCTTGCAGTTGTAAGTTAGAAATTTGACGGTTGAAAACGAATTTAATTTGATTCCACATTTTAGCCCCGCTTGTGGAAAGGGCTCTTGTGCAGGGCCAGGTAAAACTGGTGGTTCATTATCGGCCATAATCGCACTAGAAAACCGATTATTAAAGCCAATCCAATGTTGGGCTTCGAGTCGAACCAAATCACATTTTAATAGTACGCACTTAAAATAATTTTGGATAATAACAGTGCCTTAACGGTATACATACTTGTGCGTATATATAGATGTTTTTAAAAGAATACATTTTGTATAATTTTTTTGTGTAAAGGAGCTCTGTCATTGAAATGTTTACGTTTCTAGAAACTTAACATTCTTGGCGATACGACAGGGTCATTTAATTAGCACAAAATGAATAAAAAATTGATTTGATACGTGTAATCGAAGCGGAAACTTATCAAAAGATTAATTTAAACCTCACAAAAGATCTCGTCTAGTTCGTGCTTGCCAAAATATTAATGTGTAATTTTTTCGTGATAGTATATCTAATCAATCGATAGTTTCTTCACCCAATAACGGTTTTATCAATTTTCTTTCTAACTTCGTATGGTTCAATATAGACCTCATCAAACCGTTGTACGTAATCATAAATTGCGCTTTAGCATTATTTGCAATTTAACCACCTCTAGCCTATATTTAATCCAAATAATGACTGATCATAAAAAGATAATAGATGAGTTCAATCGCATGCCTTTAAGTATCAATAGTTGGGTTATATAATAGGCTAACGCTTTTACTCCTATTAGGATTTACTGATTTTTAGAACTCTATTCATTAGATAATATTAATTCAATATACTTCTAGTTTCGGTAAATATCTGACTTTTATTCTGATGATTCTGATGTATAACTCCACTGTAAAACAGTTTTTTGAAATTTAACCACTTTAGGATGACAAATGGCCTTAAAAATAAATAATGGTATTCTGATTTGTTCACTTGCCATTATATAGGCCAATATAGGGTATTATAGCTTCTTATAGCAGCTGTACTGGTCCTATCTTTCTTTAGGTTATCGTTAGGATTCAAGTTAGGTAGATCTTTCTCTTCTATTTTGTATGACCCTAAGAATTTTACACTAGAATTATGTAAAGCACTGCATTTTGGGAGTAAGCATATTGAGGTTTCGTCCTCTTAATCACAGTATCTGCACTTGGCTTCGTCTACCAATCCTAGTTTCTTAATATATCCTCTTAATTGGCAGTGCTCGGTTAATATTCCCGTTATAATACGGAGGTTGTACTTAGGTTTCGCCAGCTGAAAGGTCTCTTTTGGTTATAGTTTCCGTTGTCTTAGTCCTTCTAGATCTAGATCGTTCCAGTACTTGGATTCTCTATCCACTTCTTTCCTTAGTTTTTCTAAGACTGTACTACTCTTGATTCTACAAGATAGTTTCAGCTCCTTGTTTACCAGTTTATCTGCTGTTTCTTTTCCTTCTATTTCTATGTGTCCTGGAATCCATAACAGGGTAACAGTATTTTTTTCCTGGTTTATTTAGTTTGCCTTGCCATTCCCAGACCATCTTTGAACTGATTGTGTGTAAGTTCAGAGCTTTGATGGCTGCTTGACTATCTGACATGATTACAATCTTTTGTCCCATTTAGATTTACTACCCAGTTTTGTAGTGAATTTTCTCGTAAAGTTAAATTTCTTTGGATGCCATCTTGTCAATATGTATGGTTGATATTATCGATTACTTCTAGTAAGCAAAGAACTAGATATAATCGTTGTCTATTACACAAATCAAACAATAATTGTATCATTCGTAGATTTTGTCATTTCAATCTGGGTTAAAGATGACCAAAAACTCGACATTATGTAAAGAGAAGCAATGCTCACTGTATGGCCAAATGAGATAAAAATAAACTACATAATTATATAAATGATTTAATACCGATCTAGCTTAGTCAAAAATCCGCTGACAAGTACGGATATAATCAATGATTAACCAATTTTTGTAAAACTCAAAAGGGAATTTTTGTTTTTATTATCTTGATAATTACACTTTTAGGCATTTTTTCACTTCTTCAATGAACTGAGTTATGTTATTATATCTTAATTTATTCCCAATTTTTAGTTACCCTTAGGTAGATACATGACGCCAATGTGTACCCAAATTAAATTTCACCTGCCACGATTTCGTGAGGTGCATGTTGGATGTTCTAATCTAAAGGAAGTAAAAAAGATAATAAAAAAAATATATTAAATAAACTTTTATGCGTGTAGAAATGAGATTCCCCAAATTTACATTCAGGTAGATTAGAGATAGTGTTCTCACATATTTAGTGTTGAAAAATTTTATTGCATTAATTATTACAGTATTAAATATTAACTTCCGTTCAATAAATATGATTGTTGTTTGTTTTAAAAATAAGTACCCACGCTATGCGGGCAGGTACCTCCTTAGTACTATGATAGTATTTAAAGTACCTAACTTGTATAGCAAATAAAATTTTTATGTATCATTGTACTGAGTTGCTCTAAGAAAAGATAAACCGTCTTGTGCCATAAAGTACTGTAATTATTTTTGTCGGTACCCAGTATGTTACAAAGTGGTATTGGATTTTTACCTTTCTTTGATTACAATGTACTTGATCTATATTCCAATTGAAACCTTATCCACCTATTTGGGTGGCTTCTAAGGTGTTATATACGCAGCTTCTAGAATTACCTACTTTATTATATCCTTAATACCACTTACTAAAATTTCCAATATTTGCAAAATTTCTTTAATTAGCTGAGTTTGGCGATCCTTTTGAGAGAATAATAACTATAGTAATTATTGTTTCATCAAATTTAAAGTTGATTTTGGTTCTAATTTTACTCATTTCAGAGTGCTATAACATATTTTTTATTATTATCTACCATTGTGCTTAGCATTATCGACGATACGGTTGTAGTGTTGTCTTTTTAGTTTTTTTTATAGCCGCTTAGATGGTGCCACCTTCAGACACAAATCTAACCTCAATCTTATGTTGACATAAATCCAGAGTTTTATTGCGGTATAACAAATCGTGTAGGTACAGTGAGTTTTTGAAATAAGCAAGTCGGTCGAAAAATGGATCTTAGTTGTCGAGCAATAATTATTTACAATTTTCGGAGAGTAATGTCTCGCTGAAATGGTTTCTGTGTTTGAGAATGAAGAACCACACCAGTCAATTATTTCCCGTTGGTAATGCGAATTTCACACAGCAAAACATTGATGCGGCTCTTCAGCTAATTTTGATTATGATTATGATCGCTTTGTAAAATATTGGTAGATAGAGTCATCTTTGAGCATTTTAAAGACCTTGACCTAAAACATTAGACACAAAGAAATGGGTGTTGGATCCCTCATTTTCCCACAGAAGAGCAAAAAGCGGTTCTCGTCCATTGGTGGCGAAAAACATTTAACAAACGTTCAACAAAGGAAGCTCAAAAAACGTTTATAGTATTGTTGAATTCTGGATTTACTCCAACGAACCGAAAATGGTCGCAACTTTTATGTCAAAATCTGGTCATGTATAACCAAAACACAATTGAATTTCTGGACCTTTTTGGACCTTCAAAACATCGAATTCAATGCGTGGGGTAGAAGAAGTCTTTAAAACCTTTAACTCTTATGGTGGGACATATTTTTTGTCTTTAGGGATTTATGCAAAACTAAAAAGACAAACCTCGACTATCACATCTAGTATAAATTACCTTAATGATTTAAATACCCTAAAATGGTATTTAGAAAAAATCTATTAGGCTTATATATATATTGTTCCCAAGGAACTGCGAAAATTAAAAAGCTTGTTTTTGGACCATTTGCATTTGGACTTTCTGTACGTTTTGTAAAAAAAGCTACAGTACATTATTCAACAAGGATACTGCTACCAACTTAGAATGTATAAGGAAAAGTAAAAGATTTACTTCCTGATAAATTATCAGCGTACTTAATTTAAAAAAAGAAGCACCACGACATTACCTTACTTAGTAACTAGAACAGTTATAACTACAGAGATACATAAAAAGATATATACTTACATTGTTATAAATTTGGATCTGTTCTACTTATGAATATTTCAAAGTTTTAACATGTAATCATCAAGCAAAGCTAATTAATTATATTACTATAAACGTAATTAATCATCTGGCCTTTTATTTATTCTTATTCATTTAACCGTAATACAAAGATCTTCGACCATTTTCAGAGTGAGATTAGAACATCGCAGGAACAGAACACAGATATTCAACTTGTACCCGGTGACTGTCTTTTACTTCCTGTTTAGATAAGTGAAAACTTTCTGGCGGCTAAGATGTAAAATTCTGTATCAGAGGCGGAGAACATGCAGTGTATTCTATAAAATTCGTAGATTTGCACACCTGAAATGTAAAATGAATTAGAGTTACTTCTCAAACATCATTATTCCATTTTGATAAAATTACTTTTTGTCAGAAACTTTTCTGATCATGTACTGTGACTGAAACTTGGTTACATTTTTATAACCCAGAAATAAAGCAGCAATGGATGGAATAGAAATACTCCGGTTCTCCAAGCCCTACATTTTCTTGCTTCAGTTTTTTGGGAAGTAGTAATATTGGATTTTGTCTTAGAGTAGAAAGAGTTAAACGATTAGTACTTCTTAAAACATCAGCACAAGAAGCATGGACTCAAAGAAAACATTGTTAGCACGGCAACCAGTTTTCTTCGGTCTTTATTCTTGAATAAAGGTCGTTACATTAAATGCAAGCACAACTCGTTTCATCGTCATGAGAAATATTAGAAAAATTTTCTTCGTAATCATTTTCTTCTAATAATTGTTTGGTTATGATATCAATTCCGTTTTCTTTGGTATATTACAAAATTTCAATGCATTTATGACTTGCATGTCCATTGACAATTAAAATGAATTTATTGTCAATGCTTGCTTTTACGAAACATTGGAGATGCTTTATCCATCTAATAAACACTTCGGTGGTCATTCGGCCTGATTGTTAAGCTACACCTAAAGTTTTAGGAGATGCTTTATCTAACTATAAGTGCCGATATGCTCATTTTTTTCTGGGAAATATCATCATCGGCGGGATAAGAGTTCCAACAGCATTAACACAACAAATAATAGTGGTGTTTGCTCCACGCTCCACACTAGTTATAACTCCGACTTGTTTCCTTGCCGTGTTAGCTACAATCTTTTCAGGTTTTTACTTTTGGATGTCAAATTTAGGAGCAAAACCGTTTTTCTGAGCAATCTGAAAAGCTAATTCAAACGACTTTCAAGTAATTTTATATGCTTAACTAATTGCATTTCCACATCAGTTGGAAAAGCAGCTTTTCAACTACCAAGGTCTTTTGAATTTGACGCCAAAATTTTATTAGTGCCTAAAACATGTCTGCGAAGAGTTGCTTAAGGCACTCCAAATGTTTTTGAGGCTAATAACCAACCCATTTTCTTATCTCGAACTACTTCGAGGGCTTTCTTTATTGATTCGGTACTTCAATTTTGTCGTCAGTTTGTTTATAGTCGCGAGGCATTTTGACATCTAAACAAAAAATCATACCTACATATACCACAAAAGCTCTGATCAAAATGACCTACCTATGCCATTTACACTGTCAGTTTCGTATAAATGTCCGCCAAATTTAAAAAATATATGTGGTTTTGTACGTATTACCCCTACTATTAGATTTTACCAACCAAATGCAACTAAAAATTGCGAAGAATAGACCGAAAGTTAACGAAATGTATGCAAACAATACATGATTTAATATAAAGTTTAAATTACTTAAACACTATTTTTATTTACCAGATCTCACTCTGTCAAATACTAATAATTTCAACAAGGTTGTAAGTTGGATGGTGTACAGGGCAAACCAACTTTGTTTTTTGAAAATTCTAAAAGCATTTACAGTTATTGTAGTAAATGGTTGCAATACATTCTCGTATATGGTTAAAACTTTTAGAAAAATCTTAAATGATACCTACCGGAATGTTTTTTTTTTTTCACAAAGACACGATACCGCATGTTTACATAATGTATGATGTAAATTTGATTTTTATTGTTTTATAGCATCAACGGATTTAGATGCAAATGAAAATGAAAGAAGAAATAGTTGTGGTCTGTATGCAATCAATTAAGGTGCGACTACTCGTAAATTTTCTTAATAGATATTACATTATTTCGAATTTTTAATCTAGCGAGGTTATAGTGGTACTTGCAAAATTAATGTTCATTAGCATTAAGCCTGAACCTATATTAGTTAAGTATGTAGTGCTTAACATTCTGCTCTTCTCGTTTATGTATTAAACATTTGCTGCTATGTTTTACCTTATTCAATTTCTTTTTAATTAATCATTAGACCACTTTTGAAGCATCCCTTTATTTATTCTCTCTAAAACTTTAGAATATTTACAAAGTTTCGAAAGCTATTCTCATAATCTTAAAAATGGTTTAATGATTCACTTTAAAATCTGTAATAATTCATATCATAAACTAATTTAAGCCGAATTAAATCAGTAGATGTTTAGAAGGTGTCTAACAAACCAATGCTTTAACAAAGTGGAGAGAAAAATAGTTGAAAAACAAAAACAGCCACGTAACTAATATTTCGTATTTATTTTTATATTTTTAATTGTTAAAAATTCTACCTACTCCTAATTATTTTTAGCATCTAATAAATATATACAAATTGTTTTTAATTAAAATTTTTAGAGCTTGTTATAAACTATGAATCATATTTTCAAAGGTAGCTGTAAATAGTCGCTCATTTGTCACATATTAATTATTAATTAATTCTTATTGGCTTCTCAGCATTTATAATTACCAAAAAAATTGACTATTCTATAAATTACAAGTTATGTAGCTTGCTAGTGTGTTTTTTATTGGTTTATCGACATCTTATTCTGTTTAGTTCGATCTGATGGGCGTTCCTAGTTAGGCAACATTAGCAATTCAAAGTTTAGAACCAAGCCATACAGTTAGCACGTTGAGAATAGCTGATAGATTTTCTAAGATAAAATAATGCAAATGTGCTTGCTGCTGTTGGCCAGCGAGTTTGTTCTATCTATTAACTCGAAGACTAGCGTCTCCTACCTTAAAATTGTTTAAACAGTAATTTATACCAACAAAAGAGTTAATGATACCATAGTTTCTTATGTTCTTAAAACTATTTTAATTAAATATGCAAATAGAACTAATAACCTAGTAGCTACTTATTTACACTGCACTTTATGTTATATATGTTGTAAAATAAGAATTTGTATATAAACTTTGTTATGCTAACAGAAAGAAATAAAGTAGAGGTTGGTTGTTACAAAATTTATATTTATGGTAGAAATGTAACTTTTCTACCTGGTTCAGCACATGGTACTTAATTTGCTTTGTCTCATATGTTTAAGCATTGCCCACATTCTAGTGGACTACTGATCAACTACTTCTTTTAGTACAAATGAACAGATCCGTCGCTTCGTATTAAGTAAAGTTAAAGGTCCTTTTCTTATTGGTACCTTTATTGCAGGAAACATCCTTCTAACCTCTTATTCAGATTTACTCACTCCCTAACTACGACCGAATTAATCACTAGGCTCTTCCTTTCCTTGATCACCTAACTATCAAAGACCATCAATAATGAAGTGTTTATAATCCTCTGGTACTCTGAACTTTTAAAGGCAGGCTTTAATTGTATCAATATGAGTCTTAAAGTCAAAATAAATATCCTCACTAACCAGAAGTTCATAGGTACTTTATACTCCTGTCCTATCACAGAGTTTTTCGTAGAACTCATTGTGTACAGTTTTTTTGATCTCGATGACTCCAAATTCTTGGTAGGGTTTAACTTATGATGAATTTCTTCATCAAATAATCTATTCTCGTAAGTTGTTTTGATGTATCAGTTAACCAGACTTCATACAGCTAGGCGTATTAAACACTAGAATACAGTTGAAATATCCACTTGTTTTGACATAAAAACGAAGATAAAATTTTTGGTAGTTTATGTTTTATTGTATTTTAGATAAACTTATACTACAAAACTGGTTTCTTATTTTATCTAATATTAATTCTACATTTGTACAAAAAAGTCTGATCGGTAATGTAGTCTTAAAATATTTTGATTAATTGATGTAAAGCTGGTGTCAAACAATTCATTAGACATCAGTGTTAGTTTGAGAAGTAACATAAAATTAATGATTAAAATCATAAGAATAGATTTAAATATTCATATCTGAAAGATCTCGTGAAATTCCTTTAGCATATTTTTTTGTGAACATCAGTCTGAATTTCGTGTTCTCACATTGATAACGGTACCAAGGTAATTGATTCGATTATAATGAATTGTTATGGGAAATTCTAGGATGTCTAATACTCTTACTTAATCAGTCGCTAATGATTACTGGGAGATTACCGAAACGAGTTTTTTTATTCTATAGAATTCTATCTAGTTTTGGGATCGATTTTTAAAGGACAAACAAGAAGTTAATAAATTAATCGCGTTTTCTTTGGTATAGATCACATTCTCTTTAAAGACATAAGAATAACAGTTGTTATCTGTGATTTCACTCACGTTTAACATATTGTTAATAATAGATATTTAATAATGGAGAATATTAAATTAAAAAATTCATGTCCACTTGGAAAATAAAATAATAATATATCGATAAACAAAAATGGATCAAATTGGAAATTTCTTTATACCTACATATAATAAAACTGTTACGGATCGCTATCTGCACTTGGCAAAAACATCTTAATAAGGGGTCAGTATATACACAAAAAAATGGGCTCTTGGTGAAGGTTTCTGTGGTTCCCTTCGTCCTTGCCAAATGGAAGGGCTCCACGACGGAGAAGACACGCCACACAGTAGTGCCGATAGGGACAAAACCCCAAAAATGAAGGTGTTCCAACCGGAGCTTTGGAGAATTTTTTTTACACTTAAATAACCCTAGAGCAAGGATCCATATCCATTTTTTCGATTATTCTTCATTTAACCTTTGAAAACAACGTAATTTTCGGCATCATGTAGTAATGACACATAAACGCATTTGTTAACGTCCTATTTCGAAGTGATTGTAGTGAATTCAAATTTGTCCGAGGCCGGAATTTTTCGAAAATATCTTATTTAGACATCATGAAATAAAGGAATTTATGCCTAGATTTCAATTAAAAAAAAAATGGAGTGGATGGAAAACAGAATCGGATGATCTCTTGAGACATGTCATGACTAAAATGGTTATTGGACCTTTTCAATGTTAGCTACATCGACCTACGTCTTCTGGTTGATATTTAATCAATCTAAAGGCATCCCTGAAGGTATTCTAAAAGATTTCAGATCCGGAAACGTCCGGATTGCTGACTGAGATCATTTTAAAGTTAGGTATGCTTGAGCATGAGTGCCTTTTTATATATGGCTCCCCTCTTTTAAGTACAATGTTTTCAATAGTTAATATATACTCAATTTTAGCTTAAACTCTGTTCATTTCTACAGTATTTTTTTTATAATTTAACCAAAAAGTGTTCTTACATTAATTTATTACGATCCAAGTAAAATCAGAATTTTATTTTTTTAAATAATAATAATAATAATAAAGTTTATTTGCAGTTCTCGTTTACAATAACCATAATTTGATAATTTTACATTTTATCGTGAGAAATACAAAATGGAACTGAAAACAATTAAAAAAGATATAACTTCAGTCCCAGTTCACTATATACTAAATCAAAAATCAATGTTAAGCTCGTTACAGTCTAGATATACATATAAGGAAAGAAAAACAAATAAATATATAATTTCTATAGTCATGAACGTATAGGCCTCTCACTGCATCACTCGAAACTCAGATTTTAATTTTTGTTTAAATTTGCTTGGTAACATGGATTTTAAGGCTTCAGACACAGAATTATATTGTTTGTATATTTGATAACTAAATGACCGTTGAAATAATGCCGTTTTATGGGCGGGAGGTGAGATGTAACCTTGATGTGGATTTTTTTACCCCGTTACCCTTAAAATGAAATTTGACAGCTTTGAAAGTGGTATAAATCGATTCAGCGACCCAAAAAACTATGGAATGTATGTATTCAATCGTCATTTGTGACCATTCAAGGGTTTTGTCCCTAAATTGGTCATTTGGAACGACAGTGCGCCATAGCGTCAATCTCCCAACCCTACATTGCACCACGTGGGTTACACTTCCACACACACCTACACTTACACCAAAGAAAAATGACTTTTTAGGCACGTTCAAGCACCATGGAGGGATGAAGAGAAGTTAGAAGATCCAACTTCACAGGAAATGCAAATGGGAAGATTTGTGACAGCGGGGCCGACGACAGGTAGATACTAACTCCTTTATCCAACACTCCATCCATCTTCTGAAAAGTCATACAACAGGGTCCACTTGTATACCAGATTCCTTAAAACTATCACACTTATCTTCCTAACTATATACTCTTCACTTCACTTCATCTGCTTGTATGTATGCTAATCTTAGAAACTGATTTGGATAAAGTTTTCAATAATATATTGTGATGAGATTCCCTTACCATTTAGTGTGTTTCTTCTGTTATTCTGAACTGTCTGTTATTTTTTCGTATTTTGGTAATTAAATTTTTCTGAAGTAACTCCTTTTTTAGGTCTACTTATAAATTATATGCTCAGTAATGCGTCAGAATATTATTAGTTACTTTAGTTTAGAACTTCTCACACTTTCCTTAAATAATTCATTAAATATAAAATTTATATCCTAAGCGAGTTTTATTACGTTATTAAAATTGCTCATTAGGAATTGTTTAACAGATTTGCTAAAAAAGCGCAAAACAATATTATTATACCTACATAGTAATAAAAAGTTAAGTTATATTTTAGAAAATTAAATTAAGATTCCATACCAAACTTATCGTTTAAATAAGTAGTTTTTTCGTTTTAAAATCACGATACTCCTAATTACGGTAGGCCTTAAATAATATTGTACAATGGTTTTAAGAGCCGTTCTTAGAAGTGAAATAAATCGAAAATGTAATTAGCTATTGTTTTTCGACGTCTGAAAAGGAGATTATAATAACGTATGGGATACCTACATGAAGGTAATATAATATTCACACTATACCTGACTTTACTAAGAAAATTTCATAACCGAACATAAGTACTTTTCGTTTTCATTTGCAATACTCGTAAATGTATGAATTATATAAGTATGAATATCTAATATATCAAAATAAAAGCAATCTCTATAAATCTCTCTATGATCTATGATATATGAAAAACTTATTTCTTGTTACAGTATAGTTTTTAAATATGACAAAAGCAAATGGAACACAATATAAATTTGAAGAAGTTGAAAGATTTGAGTATTTGGGAACTGTCTTAAGAGAACCTCATTGTGAAGAAGAAATACAGAGAAAATTATGTCGCCCAACCGCGCTATACATAGGGCTGTTAAAAAGCAAAAATAAGTATATCTCGTAGAGCAAAACTAAACACCTACAAAAAACGGCCGTAATAAGGCCGATAGTGAGGTATGCTTCTGAAACATGGGTCACAAGAAATAAACAAAGCGTTGTTACGGATTTGGGAGCCGAAAATACTGCGCAAAATCTTTGGTGGGAAAAACTTAAACGAACAATGGATGAGAAGAACAAAAAATAAGCTAACTGAGCTCTATCAAGAACCTAACATATTAGCGGTAATTAAGGCGCAAAGATTTGGATCGTTGGGCCATGTGCAGAGAAAGGTTCCATCTAGAATTCTCAGAATGGTAGAATCTAGTTCATTGGTAGACAAAACGCGAAGAGGAAGACTAAGATTAAGATGGAGCAACAAAGTTAAAGAAGATATGAGAAGACGTAACGTAACCAACGGCGAAAGAAAAGCAACGGACAAAAACAAAAAGGAGTGCTTATATATTATAGTTGTTAAATATTAAATTAAATGATTCTTGTTGCAGAGATTTTCTACTTAAATACTATTATGGGAGTCTAAATCTTAGCAGCTCTTAAGACCTCTTTTAAACTCTGCCACTCATATTATTATTGGTAACGAGGGTGCATGCTTCCCTACAGTAGAATCTAACTCAGTTTTGAAAATGTTTGGGTTGAGACCTTTTAATTCATAATAATGACAAATTCTTGAAGGTTTACTAATAATGACTGCCAAACTAATACTAAAAATTAAAACTTGGGCTTTATAAGGTTTTTCAAACAACAACCACTATCTACACGACATGTCGAGTACTTCTGGGACTACCCATGTAGACTCCCGTCAATCCTGTTAGACTGTTAGTCTTAATTTTTTGTCGGGTATTAGTGGTATTGGAAATATTTTGGGATATAATTGTGACTAACAAATTACAAACTTTAACCAACTAATTCATTATTGTATGTGAGAGCATGGACTCAATTAAATTTTAAAACTAAATTGTTAACATAAATTTAAACACAAAATATTGGTAATTTAGTGCATGAGCTTTCATGTTAAACATATGTTGGCTGTAAAGTAACCAGCTCTTCGTCTTATTAAGTTTAAAATATGTTTTATATTTTAACGTCGTATAATTTTTTGTAAAGTCTCTGAATTTATGTATATGAATATGGATTAGTGACAATATAATTAATCATAGTAACTTTATTTGAGTGAAACGATAAAAACATCAATTTAATAACAGAGATTGTTAGAATAGATACCATTGCGAGTACTTATATTCGCATAGTAACCCTAGTCGTAAAATATCAGCGCGTTTCAGAACACTATGTAGATGTAGATTTTCTGCATTTATTTGTTGAACTCGTAGTGGTATTTTCCTTATAAGAAAGCAAGCAATTACAGATATGATGTAGAATTGACATATCGACATAATATATGTAAAATCGTTAAAATTTGTCATATCCGAGACAACTTTATACATTAGATTAAAAGAAACGAAAGAATCGTCACTATAACATCCAATTATAGAACTTGATGTGATATAAAGTATTTGGAATTACCCGAGAAATGACCATTTTCATTGTAAATAGTTTCAAGTGGAAGTTTTTTCATAGCCCACCGAATAAAGATAAAATAAAAATTATAAAAATAATAATAGCTGACCCGGCGGACTTCGTACCGCCTAACACTGGTAAATTTTTGTTATTTTTCGAATTTTTACGATTTTCTCGTTAGTTTCCCGTTTTTTACTAATTTTTTCGTTGTATTTTGTAATATCGAATAAATATATTAGATATCACCTTCGTCACCTTACGGTGGCGTCATTAATTTATTTAGAATCGTTTAAATATATGAGATATTAACTATACCACCCTACAATGGCATCATCGTACTTAATTTAGTAAGTATTTTTCTTTTCACCAATGTTTCTTGACCATGTGTCATTTTACTTTAGTTTCTCGTTTTTTATTTATTTATAAAACGAAACACAACATCACCTATTGGTTTTCCCGCAACCTATACGAAGTAGGTATGTTAAAAAAACAGAATTTTTGAATATTTATTTATCAATATCTACTTTGTCGTCTTCAAAGTAATCACCCTCAGATATAACACTTGTGCCAGCGCTTCTTCAAATCTTCGAAGCACTTCTGGAGCACGATCTTGGATATGGCCATCCACTCTTACTTCGACGCGGCCTTTATCACCTTAATTGTGACAAAACGTCGTCCTTTTATCGGTCTCTTTAGTTTTGGGAATAGGAAAAAGTCACAGCCAGCCAAGTATGGAAAATACGGTGTTGGAGGCATGATAACAGTGTTGTTTAGGCCAAAAACTCACGATCAAGCAGTGATTCTGGATCTGTATCTGGAAATTTGGGGTGGGGCGAGCTAGTGCTTAGCCAGCACTGAGGCCACATATGACCCATTGTGCATCCTCCCGTGTGTAGGGATATCCTCACCTCACGCTGTCACCAGGCCTAGTGATTTAAAATAGGTGATGAGGCTCCCGATGGGGGTTCTCCCTGACATCGGCTGGTGTAAGCCAGTACTCGCCCAACACGGATCTTCTGATTTCAGAACAAGCAGAGCAGTCATACATTATGTGTTCTACTGTTTCCTCTTCTTGTTCGCAGCCTCTGCATATCGGCGATTCTGTTAATTTCATCCTAAAGAAATGTTGTCGCAATTGGCAGTGACCTGTCAAGATTCCCACAGCTGTTCGGAGATTTTGTCTGGTCAATGCCTTAAATTTTTTTGCTGTTTCCTCGCCAGGATGAGGTAATAACTCCCTGGCCAGTCTACAGTTCCAAGCAGTGATTAATGGCCGGTGTATTATCATGGTGCAAAATCCATGATTAGTTTTCCCACAAATCCTTGTGTTTAAGTCGTACTGTTTCGTGTCACAACTTCCAGGTAATATTCCTTGATAACCATACGACCTTGTGGCAAGTACTCATGATGCACTGAGCAAAACCTTCACATTCGGCTTGACGTAGTTTTTTCGGTCTTGGCTCCTCTGGCCGCTTCCATGGCTTTGGTTTCGATGTCATAGCCATATATTCATGTTTTGTCAACAGTTATGATCTTTTTGAGGAAATCTGGATTGCCGGTGGCGATATTCATGCGACGTTGTTTTTGGTCAAAATTGAGCAATTTTGAAACAATTTTCGCTGCCACACGTTTCATGTCCAAAACATCCAATACAATCGCATGACATGATCCAGTTTATATGCCAACATCCTCAGTAATTTCCCTAATAGTAATTCGACGATATTCCAAAACCAATTGCTTCACTGGTTTGATGTTGACGTGCTCACTACCATCTATTGAGAACTTAGATGTGAATTTAACCCTTCAAATATAAAACCTTACATTCACAATGATAAAAAAATACGCTTATTAATCGAGATAAAAACTATCCTATCTTTTAAGTTTCACCAAATCACACATATCTACTAAATTTCATTGAAATCGGTTTAGTTGTTTCAGAGATTAGCGCAAAGGAACATTGTGACACGAGATAAAGATTTTTATATCTAAACAAAAGTAACTACGCAAAACGTCCACAATTTTTAAAAAATCTTTTATGGTACCTAAAACAATTTATTCAGCATTATAGAATATAAAGGCTATTGTTTTAATAAAGAAGATGTCCGACAAAAAATACTTGTAAGTAATTAAAAAATATATATTACTTAAAAAACAAATTAAACTGACAGATAAATACCGTTACCTTATGTATTTATTAAGCAAGGTGTCTGTACACATATAAAACCTACTTACAACATAATCTGGTTGGATTTTTAAAAGACAGATCCTGTTTGCATAATCTTCTTTACAAGTGTAATAAGAAATATTCGTCTTAAGAAAAAACAGACACCAAGAAACATGGAATTTCTAGTTGTTTCAATAAATATTGATATACAAACTATAAAACCTAGTTATTATTATCCACCTGTTATGTTCACCATATACTTTTTGTTCCAAGTGTATGCGAATTTATATTTTTCTACAAGAATCGATACAGATATCTCATAAAACCAGTTTGTAATTTTTAATTTAAAAATAAACTGATAAAGTTAATCCTGATATGGATAGAATACTAAATTAACAGTTCCCATATAAATATAATTCTCTACAGTCTCTCGTATGATTTAGTTCAATTAAAATTATCCCAGTAAGAAATAATTAAAAAAAAAACGTAGGCAGTCGACAGAAGTGAAACTTAAAAATGTATTTTGAAATTTCAAACTGATTACGATATTTTCCGTCGACCGTTCATTTATGATGAACTTTAACACACTCAAAATCGTTGATTAATAACCCCTATTAATGAATGATTTTCTATTAATCAACGATTTCAACTAAAACATTTAAAATCGAGTAGCCTCTCTGTCATTGTTAGTACTAACTGTCACTGTTTATCATTATTTAGTTTATTGTTTAAAATTCTGTACATTTGAAAAATCAAAAAATCAAGCAGCTCCTCTTGATACTTACTGTCAATGTTAGTAATGTAATAACTGTCATTGTATATCATTATTTACTTTATTTTGTATTTGAAAAATCAAAAAATGATATTTCTGAAAAGTACGGTCGACGGAAAAGTTTTGTAACGAACTCGTGAATTAAAATGGCGATTAACAATCTCGAATATTAACGCGCTCGCTATGCTCGCGCGTTAAAATATCTCGATTGGTAATCGCCCTTATTAATACACTTGTTGCTTAAATAACTATAAAAATTGAAGTATAATATTTTTGGATTAAAATTATTAATATTTAAATAACGTTACCTATTGCATGTTTTATTTTAAGACCAAATATTCAGAAAATAGAAAATAAATTTCAATTTTTGAAGTGATAACTTCTTATGGGAGGGTAACTGATTTTTAGCGTAACGCGTTGAAAAAAGCGTTTATCATAACGCGTTGTTTATCGTTGTTACACGCAGGCTCACTGAAACATAATAATAATAGAAATAGGTAAATATTAATATTAATACAAATATCTTTATTTATTTATTTATTGAAGTGATAACTTCTTACGGGAGGGTAAACTAATTTTAGCGTAACGCGTTGAAAAAAGCGTTTATCATAACGCGTTGTTTATCGTTGTTACACGCAGGCGCAGTGAAACATAATAATATCATTTCTCTCTCTCTCTCTCTCTATGCTTTTCCCAATGTAAGTTTTAAGTATATTTGAATTTACCGTGTTATACGGTATTAATCTGTCACTAAATACAATTCATTACTTTTTGGAACTAAACTGAACTGAACTGAAAAAAATGTAATAGTAAAAACCGTAACGAAAAACGAGTCAAATGAGACGTGCATCAAATACATTCTGGAAGTTATTATAGGTACGTAGGTGGTTCGGTGGTCAATTGGTAGAATGCTCGCCTGCCACGCGGGCGGCCCCGGCTTCGATTCCCGGCCGATGCAAACTTTTTTGTATATCTTAACTTTTACCTTTTTTTTATTTATTTACTTATTTATTCAAATAACAGGTTGTCTAAGAAGAAATGACAGTCTATTTAGCCTAATTTTAGCATAAAAAAGACGTGTTTTGGTGGTTTCATTTGTGATAAATCTTATAAAAATTTATTATAAAGTGTGTTATTAATGTTATTATTGATAATATGAATAAGAATTTAAGTTTTAAGTGTGTATTAAATAGCAATCATGCCGTTCCACGTAAAGGGTTGTTGTATTGCGCATTACTACGTGACTGATTAGAAATTTTGAACTGTCATAGTAAAAAATTTTTGTATCGTAAATCGTAATTAGTGAAAATTATAGTGATAAATTTTTTTTCAGAATTTTCAAAATTTTCAAAATATTTAAATTTTTAAATTTGTACACATTATCATATTAATGTACATAAAATTTAAGTAATAGACAAAGTTTATCTCAAGTTAAAAAATTTCAATATCAAATAGTTCAACTTGGATTAGTTATCACTTCTGCCGCGCGTCCTAAGACGCACACTTTTTTTTTTTTTTTTTTTAATTTAGATTGTTATATGAATATCAGAAATATTTTAGTTTTTAAAAAATTTTATTATCCATTCTTTCATAGGTATATATACCGCACAATTATCTGAAAATTAAATGGGTAGAGTGCCAATCGGGAAAAAATTCTGATACTCTCTCGAAACTTCTTGTATGGTTTTGTTAGACCGAGTCTGACACGTCGTTTTCCTCTACGACTTTTATTAGTTTTGGGGCGATTTTCCGCAAAATTTTCCGAAACATGTCGTTTATACATAAACACATAATTTTTTCAGAATACTTTCGTTAAAATCATTAAAAACAATTTTTTATGTTGTCTGATGAAGATAGATTTTTTGGCCGACGCGTCTAAGTGGTCGATTTTACAAGTACCACATTTATTAATAACCATTTGTTTAAAAAATTTTTGGAATCAAGTATAGAGTATGGTATTAACATTTTCTGATAGCCAAATGGAGCCCTTTACATGATAATTGTTTTTATTTTTTAACTTAAAAATTAGACTTTTTTCGTAAGTATATATTAGGTCCACATTTATTAATAACCAGCTGATTTTTTCACCAGAGCTTAAAAAATCTATATTTGTCCCTCCTACAACTTAAGTAAGTGCCTACAGCATAATATGCTTGTTTCAGCAGATTGTAGCTCATCTGTAAATGGCTATATTGGTACACCAATTTTATAGTTATAAAGCTATTAGTAGATCTATACTTTGAGATGAAACTAAACTCACGTTAAACTACTGTGTTGTCTAAATCTTCTATACCGATAAAAATTTGATAGTTATACCAAATTAACACAACATTTTGACTATACTTAACCACCTTTCAACACCATTGCTTATAAAACTTTACCTTTCTTCAAGCTTACACAATCGTTGGCTCCAATATTTCTTTACAGTTTCCAGTCTTTTAGTTTGATGTCTAGATTATCGTTTTACGTTTCCTGAATATAATAGTATATTACTTTACGAGTGGAGTAAATTGCATATTACAGCGAGTGTGTTTGGCCCATGAGCGAGCTTGCGAGCGAAGGGGCTAAAGAAACGAGCTAAATATGCAATTCGTTCCTCGAGTGAAGTACTATGCTTTACCCACGACTTAGAAAATGGTTTTGTATAAAACTAAAAACAACAAATATAAAAATTAAATTTTGGCATAAGTTGTCAAAGCATTCGATTTCGCAGACACTTCTGTCTGAGAAATGTCAAATGTTAGTTTAATTTAATGAAAACTGTAGGTAATCAACATAATAATACAGGTTTCTATTTACTTACTCCACTAGTTTAGTAAATGTAACTATAACACAACTCCTCAATAATTTGACACTTACTGACAGAGTTATAGGTTAAAAAATACGCAATTTACTTATGAGTCGTGGGTAAAATAAACTTATCGTATAGTTATTGCTTGCGACCGTGTAAAGGCAAATAAAAACTAGAATACAGTATGCAATTAAAAAAATAAGATAAAATACGCCAGCAAAGATTTCGATTCATATATTATAAACTGATTGTACCTTTTTTTTGGTACTTAGGTACTGTAACCTACTTTACAATTTAATTAGTACTTTATCTAACCAAAAATTGACCTTTGTATTAATACCTATTACCCATTGAGCATTTAAGCGCTGATTACATTTTATAGTCTGAACCCTTAATGGTGTCTTTTGTTTAGCACGGCACTAAATAGCTTCGGAGCACAAGTAGTATTTATGCGTGATGGCATTTAATGTACGATCCGATTGGCGAGAGGTATGGGTAATGAGGACCGCGAGTAACCGACTCTTTTCTTCTTTTCTTCTTCTTGTTGGTGTGGGTGGCTGTTCGACAGACTCTCTCGTATAGGTAATCAGACACTGGCAATGCACACACACACACACACACTTGTTATGCAATTCCTGCATAAGATTTTGTCCGCAATAGTTAAGTTCAACAAGCTGCTGGATAACTACTACAGAGCAACTATAATAAAAACTGATTTTTCTATCAAATTCTAAAGTTTTATCTTAAATATATTAAACAGAAACTCGTAAACTCTTTGTATAATATTGCAACATTCGCTAGGAATGCTGGTGGTGCAATTGAACTAAAATAGTTCAGAGGTCACTTGTGGGAGAAACATTTCACTTGGAGTATTGGTGAAGTGTGAAATTTTAAATAAAAATCAAAGCCGGCTGGCCGCATAGCTTTCGATTGTATTTTAGATACTAGGTAAGTTGTATTTATTGTCTGACCCCTTGAGTACCTAACATGTATCTTGATACCTCTGACGGTTTACGTTTTATGAAACCTAAAGTCTCGTATTTTGTATTGACAGGATCGGTTTTATCATTTTCGTAAGATTGGTTTCAAATGAATATTAATTTCAATGAAAATAAAATATTTACATACTATGGTGACTCTATATAAGATAAAAGTAGTTTACCTTGTCTTTTCTTTGAAGGTATAAAATATATTTTGATATCTAGATTCTATCCTAATGTCTTAAGAGATCTTTATATCTAGTATAGTATTGTAACACTTTTGTGGGTTTAGAAAATTTATTTAACGTGAATTGTCATAACTTCCTCTATCTTCTTTATGTAATTTTACTGTCTGTGTTTCAAATCTTCTCGTTTCTGTGGAAACTCTTTGATCGTTTAAGAGACCATTCTGGTAACACATAGTTTAAATCTACAAAACTGTTTAGGGATTAAATCTTGATACTCACAGTACCACGTGTTTCTAAGTTTGAAACTCCCACAACACGTATTTATTTTTATTTAAGGTTTACTCCTTGTTTTAGTTATAGTGGACACGATTCAATAAAATATTGAATGTTTAACATGTTTCAGCTAATTATTTTAAGTCATCAGTTATGGAATTTTAAAAAATTTAAATATTAAACAAAACAGAAATCGAAAAAATATTACATGTGGCAAAACTCAATCCTGCGATCTCTACTTATACCCGGTCCTAAATGCTTTAGTCTTAAGTCGGCGTTATTAATCATATCTTGATTAAATTCGTGTCTTATAGGACACTTTCTTAATTCCTCCTAAATCACATATATGACGGAAATGAGAGTGATGATTTGTCAAATCGACTATTGAAATATCAAACTTGAAGGTTCTTTTTTTCTTGCTCTGTTTTATATTTGTATTTGATTGTTAGACGCAAACCATAAATTTTGGATGGTATTTTAAAAAATTTAGTAATTAGGTAAACACCTAATGGGAAATCCAAAAAATGTCACATCCGGCAAGATTTGAACCTGCGATTCCTACCTATGACCAGTTGTGCCTTTAATCATCCGGCGACATATTCTTTAGTGATTAGTCGGTATTTTTTATCATATCAATTAAGTAAGTGCCTATGTTATATGTGCTGAATCAAGACTTCCTTTCAAATGCCAATTGTTGTTTATCTAATTTAAAAATTTCAACAATATGTATGCTTTTTTTCTTAAATTATGGACTCTTTAAAAGGTACCTATCTGTTGTTCTTACCTAAATTAGGAACATAGTTATTCATTAAAAAAAAAAATTGAATAGCAACTAGTTTTGAGTTTTAGTTGCAAGCTATGCCAGCTGACAATTAGATTCATGTTTTCGAGCACAATGGCTTGTTTTTGGTAAATATAATGGGGAATGCAACACCGAACATCGAACTACAGAACCTTGCGGGCTTGTTAGTTGCCGATAAATGGCAAAACAGCCTTTGTACTTTTAACTCGAACAAGATCGAAATATTTTTTGAAACCCCATAACTGGATTTATTTTCCAACCATACTCGGATTACCTTTTGATTCAGAAGTAGTGAGTCGCACCAATATTAAAAGAGAAAAAAAAAAAACAATCCCACCTTAACCATTAGTTTAACAAAATCGTAAAAATTATGAACAATAATAACGTCTTAAAAACGGTGGAGGCATGAAAAAGATTCAACTTCAATTAATAAAGGATTTGCACATGACATTCCGACCAACTGGTTTCATGAATAGCCCAACCACCTTCGAATCGTCCCATATAAAATAGACTTTTGGAGGGTTTTGAGCAAAATCTTATTTATTTGCCATCAGGTTCATCCGAAAGAATTCGAAAAGTCAGTTGGGTGAACCCACAAAACGGGACGTGTGGACATTAAAACCATCGGCGTACTTCTTTTTAAAATTTCGTTTTAATTTTTAAACTAAAAATCTTACCACATTTGTTAACTTTTATTTCAAACTTTAAGTGTTTTAATTTCATTTTACCAATTTAAATGTTATTATTACATTGAGAAAAAGAAAAAATAGAGGGGATTTCTTTAACTTCATTTGGAGTAGCCATCTAAACATGGATTTTGATAAAAAATGAATTAGAGTATATATGCTTCACTGTTTCAATCTTTTGTTTACATTAACGACATTTGGCTGTCTTAAGTAATTATACCCTGAAGATATATTGTAATTGGCAATGACCGGTTGCAATTTATGCAGTTATACAAATATTCTGTCTGGTCAGACTTTAAATGCTGTTTGTGTGTCCTTGGCAAGTCTATAGTGTGTTGTTTAATCTTAGCATTTCAAAAAAACTGGAGTTTTAGTAAACTGGATCAAAGAACATGAGAACTCTAAAGGCAACGTCATTGCGGACAATTTTGCAAAGAGGGTTGCGTGAACTTTATCAAACAGCACTCTCACCACAACTTTATACAGTGCTAGGATGAAACAACGAACTGTAGACTGGCCAAAGTGTTATTACCTTATTCTGGCCAGGAAACAGCAAAAAAATTTAAATAGACAAAATCTCCGAACAGCTGTGGGAATCTTAACAGGTAACAGCCAATTCCGACATTATCTCTGTAGGATGAAATTAGCAGAATTGGTCCTAAGCAGAGGTTGCGAACAAGAATAGAAAACAGTAGAGCGTATACTGTATGGCTGATCTGCTTTTTCTTAAATCAGAAGATCCATGTTGGGTGAGTACTGGCTTACACCAACCGACATCAGAGAGTCTCATCACCCATCTAAAATCTTTAGACCTGATGACAGCCTGAGATGAGGATATCCCTACACACGAGAGGGTGCACAATGGGTCATATATGACCTCAGTGCCGAAAGAGTACTTGCTCGCCCCTCTCCAATTTTACAGATCCAGATCAGAAGGTCTGTAACTGTGCTCCTTTAGTATTTATAAATATAAATATTTAAATTTCGATTTAAAGCCGTTAATTGCGGACTCTTAAAGTCTATATTATTTTTAGTTAGTTGTTGATTTACTTTTTATGTATATTGAAATATACAGAAATTTTTCGAACATATGCAATTGCAGTTCTTCACGAGTCGTCGCTGTATAAAATAAGAGGACAACCTTGTGCTGGGCATAAATATGTCCACGTAAGCCGCTTACCAACGAAATATTCGAAGCTGTATATCGGAAATACTATTTAATTAATTTCAGCTTTATCTCGAGAAAAATCCAGAGGAATTAACTGTACGTTTTGTCATCGTTATGTTCGTTTTGTAAACGTATTGTTTGCAACGGGTGTGACAAATTTTACAAAACGATTAACTGTCTATATTTCTGTAGACGGAAAAAATCTAAGTGATAATAATAAGAGTCTGAGAAACAATTATAAGTTTATCATAGAATTGTTCTTTGTCTGTACGAGAAAAAATTATAAGAGATGACATTATTAACTACCTATATCAATTATAAATAAAATAAATAAGAATCCTTATTGTTTTGTATTGAATTTACTGGATTTGATTTTTCTCTTATCTGTGTAATGATGTAAGATTATTTAGATGTACCTACTGTAATTCTATATATATTCTATATATATTTATGACGTGTTAAACGGCATCATCAATACAACTCCCACTTAAAAAGCATGGTAATGTCTTATTAAGTGATTGTTTCCCTATATAATAAAAAAAACGGAGTGTGTCCAAGTCCGAAATTCCCACATAAAGTATGGTTAAGGTACCGGCGCATTGTTTCGACCAAATCTCGAGTTCTAGACGGGCCTCGTCGTTGACAGACTCGTATTTTTAAGTCTTAAACCGATCTGATAAAACTCAGCCCTTAAATTCACAAGTCGATGAACCTCCCAAACGCGTCTTCCTTTTACCAGTGCCGGATTTTGCTTGTGATAGATAAATAAGCCATTTCAATTGATTTCCCAACTTTATACAATATGCCTGTTGTCTCTGCCTATACAAAGGATTAATGACCAGTTTACAGTGCAAGTTTAAATACACAATTCGTCTTTTGCTATTCCTATCAGTTGCTGCATTTTTCTTTACACTAATATTAATGTTATTCTAGTATAATCTCTTTTAGGAACGCCTTTAACAAATTTACCATTCCATATCATGCAGATTTCTTACGATTTTTATACTATAAATTGAATATCTATATCAAGTTTTCAACACTATTTTGCAGACCTACGATGTTTATTGTAACTTCTTAGTACTTTAGTAATATGGTAATATCATTTAACATATTATTAGAGAAATTTTAGAGGAAAAATAAATGCATTTTAAACCAATTTTAAAACAGTTTTTACATAAAGACAGACATGGGCATTCTAGTTGCCACGCGATTATGGAAAACCTTCTCAATTTTTTTGAGCATGCGATTTGGAGCAACCACATGCGACTATTTCTATTACACATACTGTGACTGTTTGCGTCAACTTTACAACTTAATGAATGTCGATATGTCTGTGACAACAGTAAATGCTGCAGCTTACTTAATTTTTACCAGATGAAGACGAAAGAGGTAAAGATGCAAGATATGGTACAGAGAGTTATTTGTGAAGATTGATGAAAATCGAGATGGCTGATGACATGATCCTATTCAGAAATTTTACAAGTATGAAGATATATATAATTTCAAAATTTAACACAAAACTTTAATTTTGTGTACCGATAGCAGTTAAAATGTATTGCACATTAAGATTTTTGGCTACTAGTGACTCCCACTGTTCGCTAATGTACCTATACTTTTCTTTGGCGCGTCCATTTCTAGAAGCAGCGTGAGCGAAGTAAGATGTACCCACTGTTTGGTTTTAGCGGGTCCGGATCATTCATTCATACTTTTCAGATAATGCCTCCTACACCTTCAATTTTTTACGACTGTCTTTACATGACGGATTTCGCAAATTCCACAAAATATTGTTTTCTCGATAATCTTCTATCCAAAACTTTACTTTCTCTTGATTCCAAGCCATGACGCCGCGGGCAAAGAAGCAACTGAACCAATACGCGTTGGATAGACTGCGACCTAGAGCAACTAGGAGAGAGAAACGCCGCAAGCGGCGGTTTTGCTGTTAGTTGCCTCAATGTAAAGCCTCCTTTCTTTCTAGAACACTACTTAGGAAAAAATATCCACAAACTTTGATTAGTCTCAAAAGAACCTTTACGTTTTATTTATTACTTGTAACTTACAGCTATTTTATATGAAGGGCGTTTTTTACTTACTCCTCTTTTTTTTGGACCGACAGAAAAACAAAGAAACAGATAATAGAAATATAAACCATTTGGTTGTAAATTTTTCTTTGTTGCAAATTTGTTTGAAAATTTCTGAAGCAATTTGGACAGTTCAACAGATACTTGATCTTTATCGTTTGAGGTATTGTTCTAGTAATTTCATCTATTGTAATTGAAGACTTAGACAAGTCATATTCATTATCTAGGTTATCTTTCAAAGCAGATCTTTTGTCAGCAAAAAGATTACTCATATATTGTTCCCAAATAATTTTCTTTATTTTATATGTTTCATAAGCTTTTTTCCTATAACGTTTTTCCTTTTTAGCTCTTCTTGTAGATTTTTCATTTTTTTACACTGTTCTTTCATTACGCACTTAGTAAGCAACTGCAGTTTATTGTAGAAAAGTAGAGCAAACAAGTTTTGGATTGCATAAACAAAGATAAACTAAAATTAATCAAGTCATGTCGATTGTTTATACAAATGGTAATATTAAAAAATACAAATATAAGTTCTTTAAATTTATTTATTTAACTAAGCCCTGTCCTGTCTCCACCTTTAACTTCTTCTGCTTTTGGAAAATAAGAGATCGCATGCAAATATATCGCGAAAAGGAAGAAGGTTTACGATTGGATCGATTACGACGACTATGGCCAAGCATGTAGATCTCACAAAATATTATGAATTTTGTTGTTGGATATTCGAATGACCTTTTCGAGTTGTTTCCACTCTTAAATTTTTACAAAGTTGGAAATACAGAATTTAAATCGACTTCTTACAAGCAATTAGATATTCAATATAAAACATTTCACACAATGTAATTTTATCTTATCTTATAGTTAATCAGTTTGTTGAAGTAAAAATATTTTACAACTGGTACTTAAATACAGCTGAAAGTAATTGGACGGCAATGCTTTTTTTTTATTTTAGTTAAAATCTCATACAAGAAGCATTCCCCGGAATCTCGCTTTAAAACACAAGCAACAATTAAGAGCAAAAAAAGGAGAGTCTCTTTTCCAAGAAACACTAAACGAATTCGTTGTAAAACTAAAAGTAACCTGTATCGTAACTTAGATACCTAGTTGTTAGTGTGATCTTCGTTCCGTGAAGGTGTTTGGAATTGTCGACCGCCATGTCTATTTTATGGCGATAATTAGAAAGAATGTTGCGAATGCCGCATTGACTTAGGACTACAGCCTTCAACTTTATAAGCCGAATCGACTCGTAACGACATTTGTCGTATATTCTCTTCAAGAGGGGGAAAGAGACACAAATATAGGAAGGACCATTGCAATAAAATTTACCTTTAACCATTATACTAAGGTTGTTTAAATACTGCCTTTTAGAATTACGGTTCAACTGAAAATGTTTATATATACAGAGAATTCTAGCCTTCAACTAATTTTTTGAAATGTCTTTTTATCTATGGTATACATCAATTAGGAAGTCACAAACTTTACTGAAATTAACAAATAAAAGTGTCAAAATAAAATAACAACCTGCATACAACATATAAAAAACCTAACTTGAACAATTATTGTTAACTGTAATATTTTTTTAGGTAAATTTTCCTGTACTAATCCAGAATTAGTAAGTAACATTTTTATTGGAATTCAATTGGATCTATTATTCGTTCCAAGTTTGTGTGGACTGACCTGATCTTATTTTAACGAGTGTTTAACGACAGGTGCTTATCGCTTCCATTGTATTATATTACCTTTTGATCTTTAGATTTTATATTTTTATGGATTCACAAAGTGTAGTATCCTCTGAGTATTTCGAAACATTTCTCTTGTTTAGTGTTAATATTTATGTTTCTTCTTATTTTATTGTTATTTCAGCGTCATGTTTTTTGTTATATAATTACTGTTATTTTATATTATTCAGTAAAATAATTGAAAAGAACAGTCTGTATCTGCTGGTATAATATAGATCCTATTACGGCCCTGAGCTTTGTAGTGTCGGCTTAGGTAACTGTTAGGATTAGTGAGTCCGCATTTGGAACGAATAATGATACAAATTATCTATTATATTTCTTGTTGTTAGTTACAATTGTTGTATATTCAAAGCTTAGTCAATAAATTAGGAAATTAGGAAATTGTTCTGTGTTTAGTGATTTTAACTA
The DNA here is from genome assembly GCA_964028335.1 of Altica lythri. NCBI lineage: Eukaryota > Metazoa > Arthropoda > Insecta > Coleoptera > Chrysomelidae > Altica > Altica lythri. The sequence goes on along the minus strand of OZ034801.1, from coordinate 7,812,789 downwards.
GTCCATTATAGTGATAATACCCATTTTTAAAATGGGGTATCCATTTTCTATGATATAATTTATCTTAAATTGAAATGTTTGCTCTTTAAAAAGATTTTCTTCCAAAGTCAACTCCAATTATGATGAGGCTTTATAATATTGAAAGAGTTTCATCTTTAGACTTCATCAAACATCAGAAATTGTGTTTTTTATGTATCAAATACCTCCTATATGTTTAACGAATGATATATTAAAATACATTATGCGAGTAAAAAACTTCTAGAAATATAAGAATGTAAATGATGTATATTAGAGACTGAACACAAAAAACTAGCCTTAAAAAAGCTATGCTTCTATGCTGCATGTAAAGATAAAGATACAGGGCAAGGCTATGACAACTGCTCACAGGCTGCTCTCATATCCTTATTAAAGGGAAAAGAGTAATCAGAACTATATAATGGGGTTAAGTCGGATCAAATAATGAGTATGCCCCAGGATAGGATAGTCCCCTGCTATAACTTTGCGAGAAACTTACGAGTGGAATTACCGAAAAGGGATTCACGGAACAATGGCCACCCAATTCAATGAGAGTCAATCTACCAATGGCTCAAAAACTGAGAAGGGCACAGGGTTGGGTATATATATTAGAGGACATAGGATAAAAGTCCAACTAAGTCTAGGTGCGTATGTCACAGCGTTTCAGGCTGAAGTACCTAATGGCCATACAACACTGTGCAACGGAGATCGTAAGTCAGGGTATAACGGGTAAAACCGTAGTTATATACTCGGACAGCCAGACAGCTCTAAAGGCGATAGTCTCCGCACAAATAAGCTCACAGCTGGTGTGTGACTACGTTAAGGTCCTGGCACATGCAGTAAGTTGGAATTTTTTGACACTGGCATGAGTACCAGGACATTCAAGGTTTCGGGAAAATAAGAAGGCTGATGAATTATCCTGAGCGGGAGCTAACCTCCCAATGATTGGCCCGAAACTATTCGGCGGGGTTGCTGATATGTTCAAAAAGGTAGCAATTATGAAATGGATAGTAGAAAAGGCACAGGAGTGGTGGGAAAAATCAGTGGGCAAGCGACAAGCCAAAATGTTCATAACAGGCCATTCGGCATTATGAAAATCCTGTTCTCACAAAGGCAAAACGATGTCAGAATGATTCTCAGTCTCTTGACAGGACATTATCGCATTAAATATAGTTTTAAAAAATTGTTGCTGCAGATGTTCAAATTACCAATTAATTAATTAAATGTATTAAATTACCATAAATACTTTATTTAATAAATTTGAAACTTCTCTATAATTTTCTTCACAAATTATATTTAAAGATTCATTGTGTACCGTAATGAAAAAGCCAGTATAAAACATAAGAAAATTTATTAGTAAACTTATCTAGACATTTTTTATTACAAAAAAACTTTAAATCGATCTTATTAAGTGTAAAGAAACCGCTAAACCTTTTTTGTATATCCCAAATTACACTTTGTGGAATTTCTTTTGCGATTATCGTTAAAATGTTAATCCTTTACGTTATATGTATCAAAAGGTAGCTGCGTAATAAAACTGCTGTAAAATACACTGTTATCGATACCGCAAGGTACCCCAAAATATCCTTTTTTTTTTTAATTATTACCCCGCGGTAAAATGATTACTGATGGCGTCACGTTTAAGGTTTATCGAAACGTCGTAAAAACAAAAACGAGCGACGGTAATCTGAAATTGGCTGCTCGGAAAATTAGAACCAATAATCTCTTTTTCTTTCTCTCTTGCCTTACAAGTCCGAATGTCGACAGGGGCGGATCAATTTTTTTTTCATATTAATACTTGTTATTAAACATGAATTCAAATAAATTTGAAACAGTCTTAATTGATATCACGAAGGGTTGAGCAAAACAAGCTGTTACTGGTGTTAATAAAAACTGGATAGATTTAGAGGTAGATTAAACGAAACTTAATTTATTTACATAAATGTATAATTTTTATAATCAATAAGTCAAATTGAAAAAGAAGTGTTAAAATTGTAATGATAGACAAATTGGATTATGCTAAATGTAAAACTCAGCCCTCCTTGGCGAGTCGTCATTGACTCGTTGGTCGATTGTAAGCAGCGAGAAAAAGCACTTAAGTTATACTGGCCCGGAATGCCGAGTTTTATGGACCATTTCAAAATAATTATATATCTAAACCAAATTTAAAGGAATGGAGCTATTAAGCAACATAGTTGGGCTTTTCGGTGTAAGAACATAGCTTCAATTAAGATAAAACAGAATTAATAACATGGTGTATCTTGAACTCTGTCAAATTAAATTCCATCATGAACATATCCTTTCGAAGACATTCAACAGGACCGGATTACTTAACAATAAATTCATTAATTTATTACTCTGTCTTATTCATTCATCTGTATGTTAACGGTGGATCTGACAGAGAAACTGGAACCTTAACAATAACACAAGAATCAAAATCGTGTTACCAACGAAAAGGAACCTCGTTAATATTAATTTATATGTAAGATTTTACTTATGTAAAACTCATAAAAGTTGGTACAGAAGACTGATAGTAACTCAAGCAGTGTTTGTGTATTTTAAAACCACTATTTAAAAAAATGACAGTAAGAATTAAGGCTTTATTTGTTATTATTGGAGATTTTATCGCAAAACTAGTTATATTTCATTCTTTTGCATCCTTATATTTTATCTTGTACTTTAACAAGTTTTAGATTTTTTAATTTAGTCCAATTTTATTGCTATTTCAATGCAAGAATTATTTTAAATCCGTCTAAAACTTGTATTTTGTTAAATATATCATCATTTAAAAAATATTTGATTCCCTATTTAAAAAATTTAAAACTAGGTGTCAAAATTTTAGGTATGCTTACAACCTTTTCTACAATTTACTTTCTCAAATAATGTCTTTGTATTTTAGTCAATTACGACTGTACTAACAGAGAATGGTCAGTCGTGCTAACGGGTCGACCCCCTGCTGTCTGACATGCCACCTCAAGAAGGTAAAACTGCAGGGAGTTGCTCACAACATGCACACCCCAATCTCAAACTATTTTCGCAATTGTTATAATAACACATTAGTTTTCGTCGTTTATATGATTAAAAGGTGTGCTGGTTTAATACAGAGCCAAAGAGTAAACCTTGAATAGAAAGAAGTAAAGACAACCATTACGAATTTAAGTTTACTTTCGTGTTATACCATCGATTTATGCGTAAATAGTGCTACTATACTTAAAGGGTAGAATGTGGTTTCGATTATATATACCTATATATACCATCGATTAAAAGAGGTTCTGTACCAATTTAAATATATATATATATATATATATATATATATATATATATATATATATATATATATATATATATATATATATATATATATATATAGTACTTATGGCCGTATTAAATTAATCCACATATCAGTATACTATGAAATCTGCTTTTGATGTATTAACTAACAGATGCCCGTAGGAACTCCGTACGTGTATAGTACCAAACTCATTGCATTGTACTTAAGTAACTTACCTTCGCAATCTATTTCAACTAATGCCTTCGTTCTTATAAACCAGCCGACACCGGAAGGCGATATATCACGCGTAAATAAAAGATATTCTTACTGAATAAAATTATCATAAAGAATTGAAATTCCTCTGGTAAGCATATCAGAAGTGACGTGATACTTTACTTGAAATATAATTGACATTAATAACTTTTGAATGAAATAGTGCAAAGCTTGTCTTTTGCTATTTATTCAGATGCGTGTGAAATGCACTGGCTCATAGTTGATGTAGGTCTAAAGAGAGTGACATCGGCAAGTAGATGTACCGGAAGCATTATCTACAAATTGATAATACCTAATCAGTTTTATTTAATATTGCTTTAAGATCAATGTCAAAATTGTGTGCGCCATATGTTATTAAAAGTCAATTATTATCAACGAAATGAAGCAAAAATTATAAATAAACGTTGGGATCAAAACACCATCGCATGAAAAAAGCATTAGCAGTATTAGTCAAAGATGCTTAAAAATACGAATTTACTTACTCTCTGGGCGCCAAAAACTTCTCAGGAACATCAATGTTATTTCTTTTTTTCAATTAAAACATTACTCTTTTGTTACTACAGGCGATTTGAAAACTAATTATCTTCAAATTAAGATATACTATAAAATGTATCTGTTTTATTAAGGCAAAAGTGACAGTGGCTCAAATTCGTATGATTAATTGCTTCAAATCGTAAAAAAAGTGCTTCAAATTTTTAAGATAATCTTTTTTTACTTTAAAAGTTTACTAAAACAAGATTATTAAAAACGATGGGCCTGGAGACTCTGAATTTAATACATGTTCAAATGGTAAATCCTGTATATACGATTGAGGAAGGTCTTTCACAAGCTGATGTTGCAGGTCACTTTGATATGTCTCAGAGCGTAATTTTGCGATAGTGGCATCGATATCAACAATTTAGTAACGTTACTAAAATACATTACAGTTCGCAAACGTGCAACTATTCCTTGGCAGAATTGATATGTTAATACATGAAGCTGGCATTCACACCAAATATCCATTAAGGGTTCTATGTGACGTCATGGAAATCAAGGATTAAGATAAAGGTGAGGAAAACTCATTGTGCATTGGGTTTACAAGAATAAAGTACTGTATCATTCACAGATGAAGCTAGATTTTAATCAAGAAGATTGAGGGTTTGGAGAAGTTTTGGTTGACAAGAGAGACTCATACATGTGCAAGGTATTCCTCCATGATCTGGTTTAGACTAATTTTTCATCATTGAACTGTTTCCGTTTTTGTATAGGACACTTCTTCCATTTTCCATTGCTGTAGGTCCTTATTAGCATTAAATGCAGGTTAATGCAAGGTCACATACTGTGGCAACAATTAGAGATTGGATTTATAATGAGTCACACTCCGAAATAGTTAAATATTTTGAGACTCCCGGTACCGTGTTTTTAATAAATATTTAACTATTTCGGAGTGTGACAATATTACCCTTTTATTGAAGCTAGTAAAATCCCCAGATTTTAATCTCATTAAACATATATCGGATATGCTTCAGGAACTCGTACTCGGCAAAGTCTTTAATATCTTCTTAGACAGGAATGTGTTCTACTGCCTTAAAACAAAAGTGATATTTTAGTTTAAGCATGCCAAGGTGGCGTCAAGTTGTAATTAATGCTGTTGGATGAAATGCACGTTTTTTGTTACATTTACATGTTTAAATTTGTGCACATCTTTTGTTCGATTATATTATCGAAAAGAAATCATATTACACTAAAATTAAGAAAAATTAAGGTAGGTATTATAACGGTATGTCACTTTTAAAAATTAATGTACGACAAAAAAACTTTGTGTCCTTAAACATATTTGACTTGTGGACATTCTTATTTTGTTAATTTTTGTCATATAGATCCTTCAGTGATTTTTGGGCTTTTAAGTAGTCACGTTATAAATTAAAATTAATTTTCATTAAATGTATATTGTCAATTATCGGTTTCCATGCCAAACAAAAAGCTATTCATCGAAACTCGATTCTTTTTTCCGTCCTAATAATGCCCTATTCTGCATATAATCAAACCAAGACCATTATTTATTCCCGAAACAAAGGACATTTTTCCATTCCCCTTCTGTTGTCTTGTCTCGAATTTTGCATTTAATTAGTCCGTCGCAGCATTTGCGAATTTACATGTAACCGTCTGTGTATGCCATAAATTTATTTTAGTCTTCCATCGTTGTCGTCGAGTTCGGGCAAAGAGAAAGAGGACACATCACTTCAAGAAGAATAGTCTCTTACAAAAAGATAAGTTTTGTGATTCACGAGAGCAAGATAGGCATTGCCAAAACCAAAATCCAAAAAGCGAGTATTATAAGTAAAACAAAACGAGAACCACCCAAACGACTTCGCTCCAGTGACAGCGTAACATTTTTTTAATTTTAAAAGTTTTGATTGTAAAATTTATATAATCAAAAAGCAAATTTAAGGTAAATTTTTAGTAAATCTACTGTATAACTTCTGGTTTCTTTTAAATTTTCAAAACGACAAGTTATCTGATCTGACTAAATACAATTTTTTATTTCAGTTTATTTCGTGACCAATGGCTATCGTTCTACTTTTATTTACTTCCTTCATGTCAACATTAGTAACTGTTTTAACTTATCTTTTCTATACACATATTCATTTTTTTGTAAATGCCCTTAATTCTATTTATTATCTTTTTACTTTAAAGAGTGTATGTATGATAAGAAAACTATTATTCTACTAACATTACACCTTTTTCATAGTTCTTTTTACCTTTGGTATGTTTATCTTTATCGACCGTTTTCATATCTTCTGTCTAATTTTCTTTTGTTCTTTAATTATTCAAAGATAGCTCAGAACAGAACTAATTTTTGATCAGCTTTTAAGTATCAGTTATAATTAGTTTATTTTCAGCTTTAAACTTTACAGGACAATATTGGGTATGCTTCGATGAGTTCGGTATTAAAATGTTTGTAAGTAAATTCCACTGATCTATTGAAACATTGAATTTTAAATATAAATAGATTTTAGTTTATATAAACATTTTGAATTTGTCTATTCCTATATTTATTTGTTTTCAAAATGACGAAGAATTCTGTTAAATATATTATATACACACGCCAATGGTTAAACGGTGCAATGTCAAGTCATAGTGATGAAGGGGGACCGATTGCTACATTTAGTTGTATCTTACGCGAATTTACTGCCTCTGATAGAAATCTGCGGATCGGGAATCGCATTGCAAAGACTTATAGTAAAATTCTCTTCACACAGAACTAATCTCAAATATCCAAATATACTGTACTTAAATCCGGTTTTAGTAAATTCAATTACAGGTAAACTGCATTATTTTAATGATTTTTTATACAAGTTTTATTTTCCCTGAAAGCCGTCTGATAAAGACACCGGTCGTAGGTACTGCAGTCTAGTTAGGCCTATTCTACTTCCTTCATTGGTTCATTGCACTCATTCCAGTATCTTGGTACTAATCTAATGAGGCCCAAAAGAAGAGATCTTGTCCTTGCACTGTTACTCAAATATCTCTAAAACTTGACTGCTTCCGGAGATTTAGGACCTCGTAATGGCACAGTATATTTCAAGTTCTCTATTGGGATCCTTTTAGCTGATTCTTGCTTGTTTTACGCAGTGCTTCACTTCTTTAATCATAAATCTTTAATATACGTATGGCCGTGTGTTGACCAGGAATGTGTTCCCAGTAACAGTGGTGGTGTTGCCTAGATATACACTGACTTATTCGGCTCTAGAACCCTAGAACTAGCGCTAGACCGTAGAATATGGTAACTAATTTTTTCGTTGCAAGTTTACCAGCCTGCTCCTGCTTGCCTTGCATTCCTCTATGTCCTGACGTACAAACTAGTGTGATTTTGTTATGTTATGTCAGAACATCGCGTTTTTCTTGGTACTTATATACTAGCCTGAAGACACGAATAACCGCTTTTATACAAGGTAGTTATTTCATAAGTATTTTATAAGTATTTATTTCAAAACAATTTTTTTCATAGAAAAGTATTCTTTATTATTTAAATTCAAACGTTAGATTTTTGTGTACCACTTACCAATATATAAGCTACTTTGAAGTAATTAATAAAATGACGATACACTAAAATTTATTTATTAAAGTGTCCAGAAACTCTTCTGCTAATCTCACACAAATTCCATACACCAGTCGTGGTTTTGCGTCGTTTAAAGCACCTTAAAACAAAAATGCTTTCTAAGGCCTTAGGCGATAGCATCATAACTCAGTTATCTTCAAATCTTTCTAAAATAACTTTACTTATACAGTTGAAATTGGTAAGCTTGATTAAGTCAATGATAAGAGATCAATTATGGTATATACAATGGCCATACGAAGCCATTTACTTGCGGTTTGAGGGAGGAAGGTTGTCAACAGGCATATATCTTGAGGTATAAATTCAGTTTTACGTAAATTTATGTAGTTTTCTCTACGTTGTGCAAAATAATTTCAAGAATCTTCAAAGGTCTTAAAGTTTAATGCTAATACAGACATACTCTTTCACTATAAAATTGTGTAGGTATATATTATCACGCATGGGGTATAGTGAAAGAGCCCTAGTGGTTTGCGTTAAGAGGTAGCTGTACTAGTGGCACTTCCCACCCAGATCGTGGTTATCTAACCACCAGGTTGGTATCCTGCTGAAGGCCGAAACCTAACCAAGTTGAAGATACTAACAACGAAACAAGTAATAAAAATAAATAGTAAAAATATGAATAAGAAATAACTAAATCAAATAATCTTAACTAATCTCACCAAATAAACGACATGTTGGCATGTAACACTTACTCACGAAACGCATCTCAAGAGTTCGTTTTAGAGAACCCCAAAGGGTAACTCAGACTCTGGGCTCTTCAAGTGCGACTTCAACAACGCTCTCTTATAGCCAATTCATATTCTACGTGAAAATAAAAATTAAGCTATTGAAGCTCGCCTTGAAATTTAACGTACTGACTTTGTATTGTTCTCACAAAATAATATAATAAAATATGAAACTATTAACTTATTACGTAAAGTAAAACTACCCTATCATTGTATGTATATAAATCTGCAATTTAATAAACTGTTGTTAACATTGTTAACACTCGAAATAAGAAACATCAGGCAAACAATTGTAATTAGGCAGGCAGAAATCATTAAGTATCTAAAGAGTTATCTCCAGTCATCGAAGAAGCATAGAATGAAACAATACAAGAGTATTAATTTGCTGGATTGTAGTAAAATGACAAAATAATATTTTATGTCTTTTTCTATATTTATATCCAATGCCACCCTGTAGTTGGTACATGTGAAGAAATTAACAGCTATACCTTCTGTAATAAGATATTGTAAGGTTCCTCTCTCGATCGTCTCACAGCAGAGATTCTAGCAAGATGCTCGTAAACGTAGTAAAAGAAACACGTTTCCTTCGTTGGTAGGTACTCAAGGCAATTCATCCCATTTGAAAAACTGCTGACTTATATCAGATTAGACGTCCGCAGTTATTCTAATTTATTGTTCAAATTATTATTACGTGTGTATTAGCTGGAATTTATATAATTATTGTTAAGATTAACTATTTATCAAGTAGAAAGAGACTATAATGGAATGTTAATTACAATAAGAATTGTTTTGTTATACTTTAAAAAGGTTAATATAAAAGGTTTGATACAAGTAAACAAATATTTTTTTATCTCTAGCGAATTATTATATACAGTTTAAAAGATTGGCAACATCTTATAAAGACTTGTATTTCCAACCCCAATATTACCGGTGCTAAAAAATAAAGAAAATTAATCGAAATTTCTTACGGACCATCACAATTTCGATGGTATTACATTACTTTATGTTTTCAAATCAATTCGGCAAAATTACTCCTAATTACGGATAATGATGGAGCCATTTGCAAGATCCCTCTAAAATTAGCTACACATTTACGGTATATTGGCATATAGTTGATTTCTTCTTTTTTTCCATCCGTTGCATTCAATTCTTTTGTGTTAATCTTGCGCCTCGAGTTGTGCTGAGGTGATATCTAATTGCTCGAAAAAAAAAGTAATTATTTTTTATGTTTGTATATTATCACGTTTATTCCATTAAATTATTTTTTTTACTGATAGATCTTTTTTTTACTTTTTGACTGTTTTCTTTCCTTTAGAGATATTGATATTTGTTGTTATTAATATTCGTTTTTTGTTCATTTATTTTATTTATTATTTGTAGGGTTTGTTTTTTCTTTTTCTGTCCATTATTTACTTGGAGTATTAATAAATCTCATTTTGTTTTGTAAAAGTTTCCGATCATTTCGAACTCAGCACCGAATATCCATTTTATATTCAAACTTTTCTAATGATCTACGTTTTGGTAGTGTATTTTTAGTAAACGTATTATTTTGTGACGTCTTTCCTAAGATTTATGAAATTTAGAAATTAAATAAACAAGAAATGACTACGAAAAATGTCATATCCAGCACGACTTGAACCTGCGATCTCTACTTATAGCTGGTAACGCCTTTAACCCTTCTGCCAAAGATGCGTTAGTGGTTGTCTGTGCTTTTGATCATTTTAAATTCAATTCATTTCGCATGGTTAAAGGTGCTACCGGCTATGGGTAGAGTTTCAGTTTCATGTTCTGCTGGTGGTGAAATTTCTTGTTTATTTAATTTCATTATTCTAGAAAATAGATAGTGTGTTTGTTTAAACAAAAAATGATACATGGTAACACTTATGCACTTAATGACACGATACAACTGTTATTCCGATATTCTTTGGCGGCAAGTCAAGAAATGCAGTCTTACTCACAATTAACCTTTGTAAGATTCTTAAAATACGGATCTAATGAAGTATGTAAATTTTAAACAATGGGCAGTAACAGTTTTTAAAGCCGTATGTATTAAATTCTTTTGGAAACGCTAATAGCGCAAGTGGACAGCATTCCGTTTAGCCAGGTAGAGAAACAATGTCCTATGGTGAATCTGTAGAAAAGTTCACAGACATTAGCGGTAAAACTGAAGGTATACAATAAATAATTCCTTTACCCGATAGGGTAACATGCAGGTTAGATTGAAATGGACAAAAATAACAGCAGTAATCTGTTACTGTCGTTTCTGTAAAATTATCATATATTCTCAAGTACAGTTAAATAATAAAAAAAAAGAATGTAATTACATCTTTCGTTGATTTATCAGGTTTAAAACAAATTTTTTTTAAAGCGAATATTAAATACTTATTCAAAACTGACAAATTTTAATAATTTTTTTAAATATTTTAATTTGTAGGTACAGTTACGAGCGTTGCCTTTTATATTTCGGGATTTGGCAACCCTGGTGTTTCAATCTGGCAACTGACAGCTCTATCGTAAAGTTGGACATTTTAAGGTTATGCGTACTCAGAACGTTTTGACATACGAGCGCTATTTGTGTTGTTTACACTAACTTAAAAGATTTATCTCGTCCCAAAAATGGAATTAAATCGTGAACATTTTCGTGCGATTATTTTTTACAACTTTCGACGTGGATTAACTCAGTAACAGTGCATGGATGAACTTAATTCAATTTTTGCCGATGAAGCTCCATCAAGGACCAGTGTTTATCGATGGTATGGTGAATTCAATCGTGGCCGTAGTTCACTCCAAGACGAATTTCATGCAGGTCGTCCAACATCAGTTGTTGTTCCGAAAACCATTGATGCTGTGCGCGAACTGATATTGCAAGATCGTCATGTGACCTATCGAGAGATTGAGACAACCTTAGGCATTAGTGGGACCAGCATACATTCAATATTGCATAAACATTTGACTGTCAAAAAAATTTGTTCGCGTTGGATCCCACACAATTTGTCAATCGCTCAAAAAAAGGCTCGTGTCGATTGGTCGAAGGAAATGCTCAAAAAATACGATGGCGGTGCTTCGAAACACGTCTATGACATCGTGACAGGTGATGAATCGTGGATTTACGCGTATGAGCCCGAAAGTAAACAGCAGTCGACTGTATGGGTGTTTCAAGATGAGCCCAATCCAACAAAAGTTGTTCGCGCACGAAGCACTTCCAAGCAAATGGTTGCCTGTTTTTTCGGAAAAACTGGGCATGTCGCAACCGTGCCACTAGAACAACGCAGAACAGTCAATTCTGAGTGGTACACAACCATTTGTTTGCCGGTTGTCTTTCAAGAAATCAGGAAAACCAACCACCGAAGGCGGATCACTCTTCACCACGACAATGCGAGCTCCCACACATCGGCTCAAACAACTGCATTTTTGAGCACCCAAAACATCGAGTTGATGAGTCATCCGCCGTATAGTCCTGACTTGTCACCAAATGACTTCTTTTTATTCCCGTACGTAAAAAACAAACTGAGAGGTCAACGTTTTTCGACACCTGAAGAAGGGGTTGCTGCATTCAGAATGCATGTTTTGGAGATACCTCAATCAGAGTGGCAAAAGTGCTTCGACAATTGGTTCAAACGCATGCAAAAGTGTATACATCTTCATGGGGAATATTTTGAAAAACAATAAAGTAATTTTCGATGATTAATATTTGTTTTTGTTCTCTAATCCCGAAATATAAAAGGCAACCCTCGTATATAGCCCATCTTATGAATGGAAATTGGACACTTTTTTTCGAAAAGAAGGCTATTTACCTGTATCTAAATAGAGAATTTTTTGCTCTGATTTCATCATAACCCATTGTTTTTTACATTATTAAATAAATTTTCTACTCCCTGAGCATTTTTATGCGTTAAAACAAATATCGTTCAATTAAAATAAATCTCATTTAAAACAGTTTTAATTGGTTGAGCATCGGTACCATAAGAAGATAAGATAAGAAGATAATCCTTTATAGAAAAATAATAGAAATTTATTTTCGAGACGCACTTGACACGTGACCGAATCCATGCAAAACAGTATGGAGAGAAAAAGTAAATAAACATAACGCATATAAGTCCATTTCATCGTTTTTGGCCGATTTGATATTAGAAACCACTGAAATAAGATTAAACTGTCATCCAAGTTACCAATGGCGGAGAGCAGTGTGGTTTGACATCTACAAAAATATGACATTCATAATTATTAAATTCAACCCTTCAACAACGAGCCGTACATGACGTTTACTAGGAATGTGAATTAAGTCAAGACTTCCGTATTGAATACTTTTTATCTACCGGTGAAACAAGATGCAGTTACGTAAGTGTTGTATTAAAAAACAAACGTCCTTATTTAAATTTCTAACTTGCCTGTATCTGAGAGAGATGTAACTCTAAATTTACTTCGAGTATGATTTCTGTCATCGGCCAAAATCGGTGAAATGGACCTTATCTCTTTTATCTCCATATATGTCGTGAACATTATATCTTTACAATAAATTTTTGCCAGATCAGTAATAACAAAAGATTCTTTCATTTCATTTGTAATTTATTACTTAAGCTTTAATCCTCTACAAAATAATTACGGAAACAATGGGTATTACAAAAAGACGTACCTTAAGTACCATATATTTTCTCAGTGTAGTTTTTTTCATGTAATTTATTTAAATTAAGTCCTTTGCTGAAACGCTACATAAGACCAATACCTATCTGATTAAAATGCTCAAAATATTTTATGCATTCTTCCAAAAAGAATGCATTGGCTATTTCGAATTTCTCAAGGAAGTACTGAGAAAGTATCCGTTATGTAGAGGCTTTATTATGTGGTTCTAGCGTGTTGAAGGACAAAAAATGTCAACATAGTATATATCTAGATTCAGGTATACTATTTAGTGTTGTAAAAGCACTATTGATATGTCAATTACATGGAACTAGTTCACGAGACACTGAATTTGTTACTCGGGAAGGAAGTATTTAGTTCACGGTTTTATGTGAGGTCTACAGAAAATAATATTTTGTGATTTCTACATATTCTTTAACGATAATTAGCAGTATTATAGAAGCTGTCTAAATTAACCTTTTTATTGAATTGAATTGATTTGTTTATAACTAGTTCTACTCGGAACGTCGTTCGCGTGGCGTGTGATTGTTGTATAAAAATTTCTTAACCCTCCCCATTTAAGGAATGGGAGAGAAATTTTTATACACCAGATGTTAAGTTGAAAGAAGACAAATACATCTGTGAAAACCGCATTCGAATCGGATCAGTAGTTTTCATGTGATGCGCGCACAAACATACAGACAGACAGACAAAAAAATCTAACCACATTTTTGGGTTCTATTTCGATGTACCATCGACGTCGTTCGCGTGGCGTGTTGATTTTTGCATAAAAATTTCTTTCCTCACCGCGTTAAAGGGGGGGGGGAGAAATTTTTATACACCAGATGTTAAGTTGAAAGAAGACAATTACGTCTTTGAAAACCGCATTCGAATAGGATCAGTAGTTTTCATGTGATGCGCGCACAAACATATGCATTCCTACAGTTTTATTATATGTATAGATTATATGTATAGATATAGATAAGATATATAGATATATCACAAACATAAAACTCAAAAGTGGTAGTTATATATTCTGTTTCTCGTTGATTTGCAATAGGTACATTAAAATTACTTTAGATCAATAAATCGGTGCCGTACAAGAAATAGAAAAAATTCTAATGTATACCAATTACTTCCAAGATATAAAAATTGCTGGCAGAAAGATACTATCATAAAACGTTTGCAGTCAGAACTTAAGGAAAGAGTAAGAAATGTAATGCATGTCTTACCTATAACTACAGGAAAACGATGTAATAAATTAATGGTGCAAAGTACGATTATTGGCTGTTCCGGATTGGAATTCTGAAGACTTTGAGTATAGGTTCCAATTTTCTTAAGCAAAGAAGAAAGTAACAGTTGACTATTCCGATGTTTAACTTTACTTATGACAATAGATCATTTGTACAAGTAATTTACCATCTACTCTGACCTCCCCAATCGAAATAGAAAAACATATTTATCTTTAGATTCTCAAATATTGGCTGCACTTAAACATTAAATAGAGGTAGGTAGTATAAACGAAATGAATTGCCCACACTACTAACAATCATCTAAATGAATGTGAAGCAATTGTTACTGAACTCAGTGTCACGAATTGGTAAAATAAAACCTGTAATCGTTATTTACCTATAACCGACAGCGCCTTTAACCGCTTGGTTATGCATGTACCTAGTCTGCGTTTTTGATCATTTCCATAGATAGAGATCACAGTTTCGATTGCTGTCAATTTTAACATTTTTCTTTCATGTCAATTCTGGTGTATCCAATTTTAAATTTTAATGATGAGTTTAAAAAACTTTTTGATGTATTTGTATTTATTTATGCAACAATTTTTTTAAATTTATATTATATTTACATTATGGAACCGATTGGAACCGCACAGGTATCGTCGCCTTTTTGAACAAAATTTTTGATAGTATTGTGCGAGATTAATGAACCGTGTTTCTCATACTTATAGACGGTGTTATATTTAGTAGTATATTATTATAAAATACAATCAAATAATATTGGAAAAATAGATTTCTTTGAAACTAATAGCTTCTATGTCATTACTTATCCTCTAATTATGCAAATTTGATTAGATACTATGATAAAAATAACAGTATTCATATACGAAGAATTCGCTACTGTTCCGAAAGTCTAGAAACTGTAGAATTCCATGTCAATCGCGTGCTTCCTTTGAACACCTAACTAAAAATTTGCTTGCGGCTCATAATATTATTCGCATAGGAATTATCTAGATAATTTCGGGGTTTTGCAATTATATTCAAACTAAATATGTCTTTGCAAGGTTCTATAGCTGTAGAATTACTTTTTTTAGACGGCCAATTCCGACGATGCAGACTGAAGGATAATAATAGGCGATACCCGGTAACTTATTATTGTCTTTCCTGCTGAGGTTATTTTCTTTTTCTGTCTACTGTAATCTAATAGCTTCACAAACTTAACCTACAGCTTGAATCGTTCTGTAATAATCTTTTTTATTGCGTTTATGAAATAGAGCTTATTAAAAACTAATTAAGGGTCGTTGAAAACTGAATCTCTGTATTTATCACACTCAACTTTCATGAAATGGAAAAAAAAATAATATTCTATCTAAATATAACCAATTTTGATTAGTGCATATTTTAATATTCTTTATGATATTAATATTTTAATTAAAACTTTTAATGTTAGGTTCGTTCGCTAAAGGTGAAACCTTTAAAAATGAGCAACTGTCCATTGCTTATTTTTGAGTAAGTCAACGCTTCTCCTGCCTCTCCTTTTCCCGCTCATTCGCTATACTTTTTTTTACTATTATTATTTTACTATTTAAACATGTGTTTATTTTTAACAAGTCTACAAATATTATTGAATTTATTTAATTTTATACCTGGATTATAAAACTAAAATTTAAGCAGAACAAGGCACAACATACATATGACTAAGACTTCTAATAAATAATGTTATATAGCTAGTATATGACTCTGTCAGATTTTATAGATAAAACTATTTAAAAAACGGTCTTAATTGTTTTCTGTATTTTTTTAATGCAAATATTCTTAAACAAAATCATTGAAAACGTAGATTTAAAGTTCACCCTTCGGCGCCAAAGATATGCTGTTCTATCTGAATTCATCCAGTTCCATATGTTTTTATTTCATTCTAGTTTTTGCGCTACAAGAGAACTAAAAAAGGGAGAAAAAGGTTGTAGTATACATCTATATCTATACATATAATAAAACTGTAGAAATGTATATGTTTGTGCGCGCATCACATGAAAACTACTGATCCTATTCGAATGCGGTTTTCAAAGACGTATTTGTCTTCTTTCAACTTAACATCTGGTGTATAAAACTTTCTTGCCCCCACCCCTTTAACGGGGTGAGGAAAGAAATTTTTATACAAAAAACAACACGTCGCGGATACATCGAAATAGAACCCAAAAATGTGGTTAGATTTTTTTGTCTGTATGTTTGTGCGCGCATCATATGAAAACTACTGATTCGAATGCGGTTTTCACAGATGTATTTGTCTTCTTTCAACTTAACATTTGGTGTATAAAAATTTCTCTCCCATTCCTTAAATGGGGTGGGGTAAGAAATTTTTATACAACAATCACACGCCACGCGAACGACGTTGCGAGTACAACTAGTATTACCTATGTTCGTTCGTACAAAATTTTTGTAAAAAATTAAAATATTCAATATTTTATTGTTAAAAGTTTTATTGTATATTACCTAAGTCAAATGAGGCAATTTCTCTAATATTTTATTATTTAAGTGCACAAGAGTGACATCAGTTCGTGGTGAATTTCCCAAGAAATTCTATAATGGAATAATATATACCTACCTAATTACAAAAAAATCCTAGACGTCGTGGATAGATAATTTATTCCCCAAGCTTAAGAAGTTTGTAAAATTTAAAGTTTTTTATAGTGACACAAGATTCTGGTTATAAGCAATTTTTTTAATGTGGTAATTAACCTGTTTAGTTTAAACGCCTTAATACACAATCGAATTTTTTTAACATAATTTACGAGCAATAAAAGTTTGAACTGTTTAGTATATTAAATCATAGTTATACCTAGTTTGGTTGAGAATCTGTAAAAGTACATGAAATAAGTGCAAAATTATGGTAGCCGTTCATTGCCATGAAGGCAATAAATGTTAGTGTTGGTTTTAATTAAATGCTCGCATTAAGTGATATACTGTAAAGTTGTTCGCAAGTATGTGGAGTAAATAGATCAGCATGAAGTAATTGAACAGGAAATTGTGGTCACCGCTTCGATATGAAGATTACTCTAAATTATTGCGATTATGATTCGAATTAATAATCGAGTTTTTGTTTAGGTGTTAGGTGATGGAATGTTAAATACTTATACACCAAAAGAAACCTTTGCTTTAACATAATACAGGCGGCTATGTAATTTAAAAAAAAATTAATTAAAAAAAAATCTCCACGAATTATTTAGATTAAAACTCTAAACGGGAGTAGTAGAAGATAGATCCAAATCGAAGATTTTTAGTTTTACTATCATTTTTTTATGCCATAAAGACGTAATGACATTTCTGTGTAGACATGAAATATGATCAAGAAACTAACGCAAAAAGGTTCCATACAAATGTTTGCATCGTTTCATACCATAGTTGTAGAGCTCGCATGTTTTTTAAACTGAAAACTGGTGATCTACTTGTTTTTTGTTTCATTTTTTTATATATATTGGTTTCATTATAATTTAGGCTCAACTTACACCTAACCTGACCTAACCTACATAACAGATTACCTACACATGCTAATTTCGAATAATCAAATAGTTATCTCTCCATATCTCGTCTCATTCATCTCCTCATTCTTTATTTTAAAAATTTAGCGTAACATCTTGTTTTCTGGTTTATCCATAATATTTTATCCCATTCTTTCCAGAAATGATATTTGAACAGTTTCGTTGCGATTTTTCAATACTTCCTTTAGTTCCTTTTTTCTATGAATTTATGTCTTCTTATATGTTTAATGTCATTTGCATCTGCTTCTTTATAATCCCTCTCCTCCATTAAATTTTCTCATAGCTACATAAATTTATTTCAGGCGCATACATCAGTGTTTTCTTTCAACTATATTTAATTCTTAATTTACTCTACATATTTTTATTTATAGTTATTTGTGACACAAGGAAGGAAAATAACACTTTGCAAGGGTGAGTGAAATTATAGAGCTCAGGTGAAACGCTGTTTTTTTATTATTCTATATAGTAATATTATTAGTCATTATCAAAAAAGAAGTTTTATAAATTCGAGATTTGTCCTATTTCTAATAGGTATATACCATTTTTTTTAAATAAAGATTAATTTTAATTGTTATATAGAAAATAGTCTCCGGAAAAATTTGACTGTTTTGTTAACAAACTATAATGTAGACGCTGATCAAACATTGAAATCCGTGTCTGAAATAGGAATGATGTCTTTATTAATAGCAAATGAAATCCGAGCAATCTGACAGTCAAAATCAATTCCCAAATCACATACCAAAGACAAGTCAATTATACGAAATATAAGTTTCAAATGTTTGGTTTCCGACTGGTCATGTCTCGATAAATACTTTTATATTTAAATGAATTAATTATTAGCATTGAGAAATAACTCTCATTTAAATTTTAATGACAGTAAAAAAACAAGTTTCTTCACACCTCTTCTTTTACATTATAAGAGATAACAGCGTTTACAGGGACCATTAACTGGATACATATAAAATGTTTTATTTTTTTGAGAAACACATCAAAAATTTAATGGGCCACCATCGATACTCCTGTTCAGATTGACGAATAAATATTACGAGTAGCTTTAGTGCCATCAGTATTAGGTTCGCGGACAGGCCTGGTGATTACTAACTGGCCACCCAATTTAGCAACAATTAAAACGAACACTTATCAAAATTCTGTGGATTTCACCATTTCACATATAACCATTACAAAAAATCAATAGTTTGCATCATGACTAATTTACACATTCTATTCTATTTATTCTGCAATTTATCGTCTCCAAGAGCTCTTCTTTGCTACATGTAATCAGATGCAACCATAAACGATGCGGCCATCTGATTTTGATGGTTAAACAGTTAGAAATGGTAAAGAGTGCAAAAGAGAAATAGCTTGAATCTATCTGTTTAGAGGTAGAATCTTTCACGTATTTTAAGTATTAATTCCAAAAGTAGTGGTTGGGGTTTGCCTCTGAAAGTTTCTAACCTATATAGATGATTCCTATTTTTTTGCTTTCCTTACATACGACACTTCTATACGGATTTTGTCATGTGCTTGTAGAAATTCTGATTTAGTGTTAAAAAAACAAATTATTGAAGCATTGAAGTCTAAAATAGTCTTACTTCAACTGTCTACACAGATCAAAACTCGCTGTTTCAATGCATGTGATATGAAAAATATAGTGTATGGCACGGCGTGAAACAAAGACGATTTCTGACAGGTTCGAAGACAGCCCCACAGCCGGACTTGACTATAAAGTCCGGCTGTGACAGCCCTCGCTTCGTTCGGGCAGTCAACTCTTGTCCTAGTCAGAAATTGTCTTGTTTCACCCTTTGTGACACAATATACTATTCAACAACTAAAGTTTTTTGGATATTTTAAAAAGATTATAAAGAAAAATTAATTAATATCTAATTATAAAAATTCAAGGATGTTACCAAACAAAATTCGGAACACTTTTTTCTAGAGACTGTAATTTTTTTTCAAACGACACTAAAATGATTTTTATACGACGAATATTTCTCTAAATATCTCGCAAACCAAAAACACATTTTTGTAGATAATTTAATTCCATTTAAAATGACATCAAGAATGTTTTTTATTACTCTTGGATTCGTTTATGTAAACGATTTGACTGCTGCCGGATTAGGCTTATTTTTTCTTCTATTTGTTTATTGCATTAATTCCAACCTCCAGATACTTTAACTACCTTGTACAACAACTTAACTTTTTTAGGTTAACTATAGCCAAGATCTAACGTAGTGTCTTTATTCTGAGTTAATTTCTACTTTTTCTAACACATATTACTCGATTATATATTTCCATTTGCGTGTCAGGGAATATAAAACAAACATAGGAGGATGCTCAAATACTTTATAAGAAAAATTTTGAACCAAAGATATTTTTTTCAACCTTACATCCGGAAGCTGTATAAGATACGGATTATGGATTATTAAATTTATTCATACATATACAGTTAAATTACGAAATAAATAAATGACTACCTAAAAGTGCTAAAAATTCCTGCAATAAATTATATTATGGCTCCTGCGCCCAGCTAGGATTCCAGAAACACTATTAGCAGTAATAAAAGTTGCTATAATATGCACGGTGAAGCAATTCAAATGGCTACAACGATTATTGGAAGCTGTTTGTCAACCGCAATGTCTTTGTTATTCAAATATTTCTGTTGCATGATAAGGAGCGAGACCTATTAATTCTAGCGTTTAAGTTGCGTACAACGCAAACTGCCCATATGGCTATTCATTGGCGAAACAAGTCCTACGATTTAAAGTTATCCCCGTGAAATTGTACGGGAAGTAGTTATACTACTAATCCTTCTATTAATGGTTGTATTAGTGTTTCAGATGATATATTTTTTTTTTTTGTATAAAAATTCTGCGTTCATGTAAGGTATTTCAAATTACATTATTATGAGAATATCATGGTCAGAAATTCTTTAGTTAGGAATTTTAAAATTTTAGCTGTAATATTACTAGATTACATCTATTAGAAAAAAAAAGGTGTGAGGTGTCAAGGGACACCCGGATGGAACGAAGTTCCTTTCGATTAATTAGTGAAGGAATTAGTAATTTGTAAACATAACAGAGTGTTTATACATACACAAGCATTTATTATTGTCTGTATAAAATCTCTACTTACCTAACAGTTCGTTTCTTTTAACAAAAGTGTCCATTTATACAATACCATAGCTTTAAATAACACATCTTTTTAAAATTACTTTTTATAATTTAAAACCGGAATTAACAATTCAATACAAAAAATTTAAAATTAAAATATTTGACAGTGACTGACAGTTAAGGTAATTTGACGTAGTCAAGTTACGAACTATTTTTAAAATGTTTATGAATTTATTAATTTATAAAAACAGGATGAAATAAAATATAATACTATTATAGGTAATTATGTTTTTTTCTACAGTATTTTCTTTTTAATGTACATTTTCTTTTAATTTAAAATAGTGTCTTTTTAATTGTAATATATCTATCTATGAGAGAGAAGGAGAGAGAGTTATTTATTTTTTGGTCTGTGAGAGAGAGAAACATGCGTCTGTCGGTGCATTGTGTCGGTGCATAGTGTCGTGACAACTTTTGGTATGAATTTTTTTGGGCTAGCTCCTAGCGTCAGTCGTAACTGTTCGTAACGCGCGAAAGGGAACTTCGTTCCAAAAATTAGACATTACCAAATAAGGATTAGATGATGGAAGAAGTAGCAACTTCTCATTATAAAAATTATTTACAATTAGAATAAACAACTTCGTGTTACAAAAACTATTTACTTCTTTAAATTGTTCTTTCTTAATTTTTACACTCTCGCCACTTTGAATACAATTGTATACTATCATAAATAAAACATATGCTGCCAAGATTCCGTTTTAAATTAGGCAAAAGGGTATGTAATAAATATTTAAGTTTTCGAGCAACAAATCGGTTATCCTGTTCAAAATTACCCATAAAAACAATTAACAGTCAAAGAAAAAAATTACTTTGCTAGTAGAAATTTGAGTTTATCCTTGGTCGTAAATGTTATGGTTAAAACATGAAAAAAGGGTAAAATACATTTATTGAAATGAAAAATAAAGCTATTGAGGGTAAGCTACTAAGGGTGATTTGTTTTGATGTGGGCCCGAATTTTTCAAAAAACTCATTGAATTGTTAATCTTGAGAATTACTCAAATACAGAGTGGCTAGCGTAAACACCGGAAGCAAACCCAATTGAAAATGTTCAGGACTCGCTTGGCCGCAAAATGATAAGTCATTACTCCTTAAACTTTTAATCAGTTACAAGTTTTTTTTTTGAGGAATGGGAAGGTATTCGCAACTTGATTTTGGGTACAGGCATTAATTTAAACACGTGAGAGCAACATCCGTTATTAGAAATGTGGCTCCCCAGTTTTTGCTAACAAGTTGTTTCTGTCTTGTTAAATTCATTGTGCCCGACACCCAATTTACGCTTTTTCGTACTCGTGTTTTAAATTGTTACAAAACATTTTTATTTACATGAAGGTTCAATTGCTGTTAGAAAATACTGAAAACACGTTGAATAACTTTTTAAGTTTGCTTTAAAAATTGAAGTATTTCGTTTTTCGTATCGGTGCGTATACAAATATGTATATTCCCTAAAGTACATATATTGATTAAAAATTTAAATCATTTCCTCTTATGAAATTCATTAGTTTATATATTGTAAAATCGTGGTTGCAGTTTAATTTGATCACCCTGTAAAAGGCCACCGTTAATGAGTTTTTTAATTACCTTGCAGGGTCATTTAGTCTCAACGACTGCATCAGCACCGGTCCTCAACACTGTAATTAATGGCTGGGTTTGTTATGATTATGCTACAAGTCTAGTTAGGAAATTGCTGATACTCTGTCAGATTGCTTCTCTGAGGTCTATTCCAACCATTTTCAGGTCGAAGACGTCCAATAACCGTCTCGAGAAATGCGAAATTCAGGAATGTCTTGTAATATGCATGGAATTTTACCTTTTTATAAAGTCGTTTATTATTAAGTCCTATTGAATACGGAAAAAAATTTTAATTGGAAGTTCGATCTTCTTCGAAACATGAAAAGTTGATTAAAGATAATACATCTAAGTACACAAAGAAAAGTTTATTGTTGTATTCAACAATTACATATGGCACTAAGTAGTACAATAATCTTAAAATAAGGATATTTACATTTAAATTCACACACCAGACTGTACTAATTCAATTAAAAATATTTTATAAATTTTATTTATTATTAAGCTATCTTTATTTTACAACGTTCGTTTACCATTGTTAACACACAGGGTATTATGTACAATATTAACGAAGGAGGTGAACTGCTTATCATAATTAATTAATTTGCTGACATATCGATGAATCTGATCTAGTTGTTTTGCATGTAAATTGTTCCAATTTATCCGTATAGCAAACTATCTGGCACATGCGACCAAGAAATCATCCAG
Organism: Altica lythri; assembly: GCA_964028335.1. Classification (NCBI taxonomy): domain Eukaryota; kingdom Metazoa; phylum Arthropoda; class Insecta; order Coleoptera; family Chrysomelidae; genus Altica; species Altica lythri. Next base: position 7,789,580 of record OZ034801.1, on the reverse strand, counting down.
TTGGTTCATTATTCTATAATATTTACTATGTTTCATTTCTTATTGGTACTGCCGATAAAAGATGTTGTTAACTAAGCTCCAACTACGTGTTATTTAGCTGTTTTTGTATTACATGTAAACTTGGTAGTACATAGTTCAATTGCTTTTTAATTCGTTTTTGCCGGTGACTTACGTTGAATATTTTTCAATTTCTTTTAGCACACATTTGTTTGAAATACATTTTGTGTGTTGTGTTTTCAATGATTTTTGTATTTTCTACAGATCCTCGTTTTCATTCCACTCGGAATGTACTTTTTGTTGCTTCTGGAACTAGCTCAGAACCGTAGAATTTTGTGAGTCAAGTTTATCATCCTGCTCGTTGCTTTGTAGTTGAACCCTGTTGTGTTCCACCAAAACATCGGGCTTTATTTGGCACACGAATACTTGTCTGGAGACCACCTTAAGGTTTTTAAGACTCCAAAAGCCACAGGACTATGTGTGCTTAGATTTATAAGCTCTTAAATTATTTTTCGCTTGCGCATTGAAAGATTGCATAAACATCTGCCTGAAACAGAATTGTGTATGTAGCCACAGAAATTTTTGCCTTCACGTCACTGCTTTACATTCCTGCTTCTGAAACCTCTTCAATGTTAGACATGTCTGCAAAACATGTGTAAGCCCAAAGTTTAGATTAAATGCCTGCATTTTGCCATTTTTTATGATGATTTATATTCACAAATGTTTTCTTAGGCATGTATTTGGCAAAGATGTGGTCTGATTTTATCTGCTAGATGTCTTTTCGTATTTCATGATTTATTTTGTTGAGTCCTAATCTAATAAAAGTGCTACTTAGAAGGATCTCCTTGAATCATTCTTCAAAATTGTATAGAGGAAGAAGGTTAAATTGAACCTCCATTTCTGCTGTTGGTGTTCCTTTCAAAGCTCCGATTATGAATAAGCAAGCAAATCTTTGAATTCTTTGGCTAGAAATGTGGGAAGTATTGAATAAAATACCAAAAAATCCTGTCTTTTTAATGTACCCATCTTCTACTTACCATCTATTTTCCAGTGTGTTAGAATAAAATGATTGAACCTAAAGTCGGAACTTTAAAATTTTTATGTTTAAGTTAATAGTTACTCTTCTTTATAAACACTACTTAAATATTGGAGCTGATAAATCAACAATTATGGGGTTATTCTCAATTACGTATTTAATATTGCATAATAAGTATAATATTTCTATTTGTAAAAGCATCGTTAGTTTCGTTAAAATTGCTAAAAGCTGTTTATTATCATGGTACTAGTTGGGATCAAATTATGTAAATTTACTACCCATTACAGCTATGGACCAATCGACACATAATACACTGTCAGTATATCAATAAATGTAACATGATAAGCAAACTGAACGAGTTTTCTTTTCTTTTTTTTTATCGACAATATCGTCGTGTTCATTTGACTGGAAGCGAATTCATCCATTCATCACTTGCATTGATAATCGCCAACTAAATTTATTTTTATATGACTACGATTAAGTCGTAATTAATTTTATATGCGCATATAATGCTTTCGCAGTCAGAGTTTAAAAAAGTAAATAGCAAAATTGCCGCATACTCAAGTAGTTTCATTGACCAAAATGTACGAAACGAGTAATTATGTACTCTGAGGTACGAAATAAACGTTTTTGTAAATCCCGTTAATTTTTTGATATAAATAACTAAATAGTCTTTGCCGAAAAGTCAACCGTTGAGTTCTAAAGACTCTAATCGTATTTCGTTTCAGAGAATCACACACACATAAAAAGCTAATTCCTCGTCATCGTTCTCACCTTGAAAGTGCCCAAATGCAGCCGGTTGGTCTCTCATTAGTGCTTTATTTCAAACTGTGTCATACACATTATAAGATCGATGACAGCGTTTATCTAACGTTACTAGCATTCACAAGCACGGATCAACCTGCATAAAGCCGCGGCACTTTAAATTACTTTCTTAGAATTTAAAGGACAGAAACATTTTTTTTAGAAGGTAGTGTTGATATATCCATATAAATTTGTACAATTATTTTTTATTTGAATTTGATAATATAATAAAGCAGCGTCTTAGCAATCATTACATTTTTGTTGTAAATACTCAATTAATTCTCGAAGTTTTATAACTACGTTACAATAACGTCATGACTACATTCGGCTATACATATCAACGCTCGTGACGTTATGATCGCATAATAGTGACGTTATTGTTATGTAGTCATGCAGTTATGACTTCAGAATAAGTGGATCTGTAACTGAGCGTAAAGGTATCACAAAGTTTAAAAAAAGCTCAAGATTATGAGCCTTTACTATCGAGAACTTTTTATTTTATAGCTGGTTATTAATAGTATATTACATACCTAGCGGAAAAGTACTCTATTTCAGCCGAGCGGCAAGGTAGTTTACCGAGGTGCGAATCTAAACTACAGGTGTACCTACCAAGAAGACTGCCAATAAAACCACTATTTTAACCGAATATTTAGTTAAAAAATTGTTTATTATTAGTATCATTTCACTAAGTAACACATACAATATTATCCTATATATTTCATTTCATAAATTACACCCGAAAATTAAGCCAATTTCGGATTCTCTGAAAAGAACAAATAAGTTGCATAAAACCACCCAGGTACCAAATCTTTAAAAGTAGTCTTTTTTCTTATATCATTTCGACAGTCTAGAAGGCTAGTATTCCAAGAATAATTATGACAAAAATGTGCGGGGCTATATAATTTTGTGTTGACTCTGCTCGAAATAATGACAAGGTAGAAACATGTCATTCTGAGATGGTGCGATGGCTGACGACAGATGCCTCTTCTCCCACTTATTTTTTTTTTTAGCGTAGGTAGGTTTCTATTATGCATATGCTTTAAAACTGAAGTAATCTGTCAAAATATTTTGTCTTAAGATGCTTATTAATACGAAGAGTAAGTACGTATATGCTGGAGTTCCTACATCTACAAGATTTGAATTCCATTCGGATATTAAACATAACTTTTGGTGGAGAGTTTCTGAAACTAAGCTTTGCTTTAAGATCAGATCAATTACGGAGAATGATGTTTGTTGTCAAAACCAAAACCTTTTAATAGCCACAGTAACAATTTGATATGATGATGCTGTTGCCGCCTTTACTTCAAAGACAGTATTTTCTTTGCAATTGAAAAGTGGAAAATTATAAACATAATTATAATTAACTTTATATTAAACCTCATTTCGTAATTTTTGGTTCCTTATTTTACATACCTTCACACCCTTTATTTTCATTACCTATTAGGTTTTTCATTTAATAGTTGTCATATTTATTAGCGTATTAAATAGTAATGAAATAATTGAATATAAATTAAATTAGATTACACTACTAATTAGAAATTCCATGCGACTGCAACCTTGAGGCAGTTTTTAAACCAAACAGCATCTCTTTATACTGATACTTCGAATTAAACATACCTTTAGTTCTATAAATCAGTTACCCTTCATAAAATATGGGTTAGGATATGCAATACCATTGGTGAATATGACATTGAAATTATTCAATTATTTTTAATTTACTGTATACTGAACTGACTGTATGCAATTAAGTGATTGTAGATCCCTTTTAATGATATACTGTTCGGTTATTTAATATTAAAATTCTGGGTGTCCCAAATAAATCATGATTGAAATTTGAAACTAATATTTTACATTTAGAAGTTAATTAATTTATCACATTGAATTCTTTCCATAAAATTCATTTTATCCAATTTAAGTTAAAAAGGGAGATTGACACTTCAAAAATGACCGAGGGGGGAGAGCTTTGAAATATTATTTGACCGAATATAAGTATAAAAAAACATGTACTTACTTGTGATAGTTTGCAATCTCTTGAAATTAGTTGACTTGTGATTACTTATCACACTTTTCATCACTTGCGATCACTTGCGAATAACTTGTAATCTCTTGAAATCACCTGTGATTACTTGTACTCACGCTCTAAAGTATTATTTAATTATTATTTGATTATGCATATGTCATCGTATGCTGACGATCGTAACGTATGCTGACGATCATGACCTATGTTGACGATCGTAAAGTATGCTGACCATATAGTGACGATCGAGACGTATGTTGACAATCGTAAAGTATGTTGACGATCGTGAAGTGTGCTGACGATCGTGACGTATGCTGACTATCGTGACGTCACGTTTTTCGGTGTTCATACGTCCAACCGCGTACCCCGCCATAAAAAAGCTATGCTTCCAAAAAAGTTAACCCACTTATCAGTCAAATAACTCATGGATCCATTGATTCACTCAAACAGCATTTAACTTCTTTTGTCTGCAAATGAAAGATACAATAAAATTTAAATTTGTGTCATCCATTAAAACTGCCAACGATTTAATCGTAATCCTTCGTTTTGTTTTTCAAAGAGTTCAATATAGTAAGCTATTTTTAATAGTATATTTTAAATTTAACAATACTGATTTTAATATAATTTTATACAGTTTTAATCTTACACCACTCACTCGATATTTCAGTTCGATGTTCTTCAACCTCTACTACATCGATATTATTTGTGCCACAGTATATGTTTTTTATTAATAAAAAAAAATAAAATAAAAAGGAAATGAAAAGCGAAATGCAAACATACTTACCGAAGATCCCACTTGACATGGTTGAGAAGCCGCAGGGAAATTTGGGCTTGACGTAGGTGGAACAGTATAATTTCGATAGTAGCTGTAAATTATTCTGCGAGCTCCGGTAGATATTGTTAAGAATTTAAAAATAACAAGTGCCATTATATACAAGGTGATCGTAAAATTAAGATATAAAAGCAATAAAATAATACTTTTTTATATTGCAACTATCTGAAAATCAAATAAGATACTTTTTTTTATCTTTAAGATAAAAGTATTTCTTTTTTGTGCAATAGGTTAGTTTGTTAAATAAAACTATTAAAAACTTTCTTAGTTTATCTTTTCCTATATGTATTATCATCATCAGAACATACGGATAAGCCTATTGACTTGATAAGACAGAACAAATAAAATTTCAGGTAAAGTCGCGGCAATAAAGTACTAAAATTGGCCTTACCTCCGATATTTAAACGGCAGGACCGATTTCATTGATTCTTTTTGCATTTGCTTCGGAAGAGCGTAGGGAACTGCATTTCTGCATACAAAAAAACACATTTATTGGCGGAAATGAGTTCAATTTTGTTATTCGTAAATGTTTGTAGTGATGGAAAACGAATTGACATTAACAGTAATCTCCGGATACTTACTGTTTACGTCCTCCCCTGATGTTTTCGGTAATTTCGTTATACAATTAGTAAAAATTTCATACAATTAGTAACAATTCCATTTTTGGCTTGCTGTAAACAAATATGATATTTAAAGTGATCTACGGAGTATTTGGTGCACAGGATAGCTACCGTTTACATTGTCTCCTGGCGCTTTTGTTAATATGGTTATACAATTAGTCAAAACTCATAATTCGAGGGTTTTTGCACTAAATAAAAAAAAATGGATTTTGTTTTCAATATATTCGATGAAACTCTACGAGATGATGTAAAAGTTACTGTGTTGATCACTAGATAATCCGTAGATCGCTTTCTCAGCGGGCCCAAAATTGAGTTTTGACTAATTGTTTAATGAATTTACCTAAAACTCCTGGGGACGAAGTAACTAGTGGTATCCTATACAGCAAGTACTCCGGAGCTCACTTTTAATGACATATTCGTTTTTAGCGACCTCAGAATCGAGTTCTGGTAAGGCACTTTAAAACGCATCTTTTGTATGCATAAATACAGTTTTCCAATATTACATGATTGCATAAGGTCAAAAAGTTTGCTGATGCTTTCGCGAATCGGATGTAAAAAGAATCCATACAATTCGTCTTGCCGTTTAAATTTCGGAAGTTTAGTCAGTGCTTCATTGTGTCGACTATAAACTTTATAGGAATGTTAAAAATTATAAAAAAATATAGAAGATACTGAAAAAACGTCTAGATACCAATACTAATTTAATGCTAACTGATTAATGGTAACGAGATACCAATAAAAGATACTAAAAAAGTATACTGTACACTTCTAAGGTCTAAAATATATTCAGGTACATCACTTATTGTGTTTGCAGAAAGTTTCTTTACTTCTTTTAGTTCCCATGATTTCGATTTCTCAGAGATTGCTGAACATATTCCTAATACTTCTGCAAACTCAACTAGCAACGACATCTTGGTTGCCTCAAAACTTAATACAAATGTTATGGTACTTATAAATGTTTTTGAGATCTTTAATAACAACATAATTTGATTCATCATTAAAATTTTAAAGTATTAGTATGTGAACAAGTTTTAAAACGTAATTATGGATATTTAGTGGTATTTAGAAGAAAAATGACTAAGAATACTATGTCTAATTTTAGTAAAAAATGTAAAAGGCTTTTAAAAAAATTTACTTTACTTATAATATTTTATTAAATTTTCCATTACACTAGTTAACAATTCTCAGACCTTTTGTTAATAACCTGAAACAAATAAAACGGTGGTAACATTCTTCTTTTTATTACCTGCATTTGTTCCTTCATCTTTCTCACTTCGTTTAAACAGAAATTGTTTGTTGAGGCGCCTGTTTTTATTTGACCAGTCTACTGAAAGGTATAAATGCACCGGTCTTGACAAACACCGCATAAAAAGCTTTGAATATAAAATTAGTAAGTTCTACCAAAAATTAAAAAAAGCCGCTTCCTGCTTTAACAGATATCGGTTATAAAAAACGCACAAAGTTGTGGTTTTGTTTAAAATGCGGAGTAACATTGTTCAAGGTATTCTCGAAAATAGGCGAAGAAACCATAATTTTTATAAGGTTTATATAAAATATATGTTTTTAATAATCATAAGAGCGTGACTTATCGGGCATCAACTGGTACTTTTATGACTAACTAACAAGCAATAAAATATTTAGGAATAAAAATGTTATACCTGGATGTTTATATGACTGTCACTTTAATATAAAATTTTGTTATAACTTTACTTTCATACTTTTATTATTATTATTATTGTCAAATACACACTATCTCAATCCAATGACTGGATAACATTCACCCACCCCGGATACAAGTATCAAAGGGATTGGGCTCCAATATTATATCTGTAAAAATTGTCTTACGGTATAATAACCGCTTTCTGGAAGTCGAGTACAATGTTTCTGTGAAGTCCCAGTTTTAAGAGGCTAGTTTCTAGTGACTTTGAGAAAAGTCCTGTTAGTGATAATGTAACTGGGACTACTTCGACTTTACTTGCATGCCATATTTGTTGGATATCGAACGCTAGATCGGCATATTTACTTAATTTCTACAGATACCTACTTAATATGTTGTTGTTATTTAGTATCGCGATGTCTACCAAAAGAACTGAGTTGACTCCTTTATCCACCACTACTATATCAGGCCTGTCATTCGTCACCTGTCTGTCGGGGAATGGGCCCATTGTAGTAGAGTTTAAAGTTGTCATTTTCAAGTACCTTTTGAGGTCTATACTTATAGTATGGAGTATATTTATTAATAAGCTCAAATTTGTTGGCTAACCTTTGATGGATAATATTGCAGATCTGATTATGTTGAAGGAGATAATAGGAATTTGTCAACAAGCTGCAACTCGATATTATGTGTTGAATTGTTTTCGATTATTGATGGCATTTTTTACGACATCTGTTGATAACAAAGAACAAAATAGCTATTTAAATTTACTTAACTTGTTTCGACTAACTAGTGGTGAGATTATGTTGGAGTAATATTAAACTTACACTTACAACTCCTGTTCCTTTTTATGGGATTTATTGATATTTTTTATTCTATCTATCAAGTAAAGGTGCTCTTCGGTGTTTATGTTCATCTCTGGCTTCTTTCGTTATACTTTTTAAACCCTGTGCGAATTTTTCTGTTTTGCATCTGTAAACATTTCTTCAACATTTTTTTTGGAGGTATACTTCATGAAAGGAGTTTTTATATCAGTAGTTTTATCACCGAGTAAAAAGGTAGCTTTTTCTTATCATTAAGTTTGCTAATTTTCCTCTTCCACCTTATTAGGATATTTAATAGATCTGCTAGTTTCTATATTTCTTTTAGTTTCCTTAACCATTTTTGTTAATTTCCTGTACTAAACTGTTGATTAAAAAAACAATAAACACATTTTTTCTACTCAATTTCGAATATTGTAGGTATAAATTTTCCATTCTTATGGATTATTTCTTGGTTTATAATATAAATTTGTATATCGAAAACTAATTATTTTAAAAATTAAGATTATAAATAATAAAACTAATTATTTTTTTGTTGCAGGTAAATTATCTTCTTATATAACCAACCGAGAAATGGGTTTTGATGGTTCCCTAAATTTAATCCTTATTACCGCTGGTATGTATTAAATCTTATTAGAATTAACTTAATTGAATCTTCAGCTTGGAAAGTATCCTAGTATACTTAAACATTGGTATCTGAATTTGAAAATGTTTCTAATTCAAGATTTAGTGTGGTAAACAAATTTTTTTGTTTTATATCTCTATAATGTCTGAATATATATTTTTAGAAATTTGGGGCATGTAAAGTATATGTGAAGATTCATTTTTTTTACGGAAAACCAGTTTGATAATTAGTTTCAGATCCACTTTTATGATTAGCCCCTAAAACGTTTACTAATAGTAGAAAAAACTCACCAATTTTACTTGATATTTATTTTCTTTTTAACACAATTCACTTGACACCTTATAATACAAAGGTTATCTTTTTAGTTTTGCATATAGTCGCTTAGAAGGCGCCACCAATAGAACCTATCTATGTTCAATCTTTTGTTGACAGAAATCCAGAGTTTCATTCCGATACAAGTCGTGTGGGTACATAGTCGCGTCAAAATAGGCCTAAAAACCCAAAAACTTAAAACTTTGGTCGGAAAGGTCCGATCGAGCTCATTTTTTTTTTAAATGTTCATTGAGACCTTAGAGTCAAAGTTGTATAAAATCTGAAAGTCCGCTCGGTCCCCCTCTCCCCCCCAAATTCGACCCAAGTTGGGGGGTTTTCAAGATGGTATATACATGATGAGACTGCCCTCCCAACCCGGCCAAAAGTTCCACTCGGGGGTTTTGAAGTCCCCTCCATCCATTTCTTCGGTCAGGTCGCCTTTTCGACCTTCCGAGGGGCGTCTAGAAGGGCCTCCAAGGGTCCAAAATATAAGATATCTACAGAAATGTGCTCGGCCTGCAATACTGGGTCAAGGGGATTCAGAAGGGCGGGGTTCTCCTTTCTATCGAAAATTAAGGCTTTTTGACCCATTAGGGCCGTATAAAAAGGGGCCCATTGGGTCTCAAAATTATGTTTACGCGGGATTGAATTTCAGTATACAGAATTGGTACGATCAAGTGGTATGAGATAAGGGAATTTTACGAAAATTTCAGTTTGAGCCTCCTTGGAACGCCTTCCGTCCATACCTGGATCCGGAAGAGAGTGACATGGACTCAGAAAGGCTGAGGAGACTATTCGCTGGACAGATTATATCAACTTTTCACGTTGGTATCGAATCCAATCAAATCACATTTTTTGGGCCCCGGCACCCCTTTTGTCCACCCCTGGATGGGTCACAGAATCGCAGGCTGCTCAAATAAAGGGTTGGTAGCCTTATAATACTTGATCGTACCAATTCTGTACACTGAAATTCAATCCCGCGTAATCATAATTTTGAGACCCCATGGGCCCCTTTTTATATGGCCCTAATGGGTTAAAAAGCCTTAATTTTCGACAGAAATGAGAACCCCGCCCTTCAGAATCCCCTTGACCCCGTATGGCAGGCCGAGCACATTGCTGTAGATATCTTATATTTTGGACCCATGGAGGCCCTTCTAGACGCCCCTGGGAAGGTCGAAAAGGCGACCTGACCGAAGAAATGGATGGAGGGGACTTCAAAACCCCCGAGTGGAACATTTGGCCGGGTTTGGAGGGCAGTCTCATCATGTATATACCATCTTGAAAACCTCCCAACTTGGGTCGAATTTGGTGGGGGAGGGGGGCCGAGCGGCATCCAGATTTTATACAACTTTGACCCTGAGGTCTCAATGAACATTTAAAAAAAAATGAGCTGGACCGGACCTTTCCGACCAAAGTTGGAAGTGAAAACCTACTTTGACGCGACTAACAGTGAATTTTTAAAATTAGCAAATCGGTCGAAAAATGGATCTTAACTGAGAACATTTTGGAGCAATATATTTTTACAATTTTCGGAGATGATTATCGCTACAGCAATGTCTCGCTAAAATGATTTCTGTTGTTAGATATGAAGCATCACAACAGTAAAATATTTCCCGCTGGCAAATTTCAACATGGTCGCTTCAGTCTCAGCGACGAATCCCGGCTAGGTCCACCCAAAAAAGCAGTCACACAGCAAAAAAATGATGAGGTTCGTCAGCTAATTAAGGATGACTGCTGTGTAACATATTGGGAGATAGGGGTATAAAGACCTCGATCCAAAAGTACCTACATAAAAAACTGGGTGTTACGAAGTTGGTTTCTCGTTGGATCTCTCATTTGCTCACAGAAGAGCAAACAGAGGTTCGCGTCAAATCTTGGATTTACTCTTACGAACCGGAAAATAAACGCCATTCCAGTGTGTGGGTGTTTTACGATGACGAAAAATCAATAAAATTGATCCGTTTTCGAAGTGTGGCAAAATGTTTCAAAATTTGGTCATATGTTATCGCGAAATTCCGACAAAGCACCACACAGAGGTAAATCATCAGGACAATGCAAGTGTTCAAACTGCCCAAAAGATAGTCAAGTTTTTGGAGCTTCAAAATTTCGAATTGTTAGACCATCCACCGTATAGTTCTGACCTATATCCCAACGAATTCTTTCCGTTCCCAAAGATCAATAATTCATTGCTGGGCAACGATTCTAGTTCGATGTCTTCAAAACAGCTATTTTGCAGGTGTCTACTAAAGAATGAAATAACTGTTTTACAAATTGATTCGAACGTAGACAACAGTGTATCCATCTGAGACATATTTTGAAAAGCAATAAAGTACTTTATGTCTATATATTTTTTGGCTTTATGACTAAAAAGACAACCCTTGTAACTCTAAACTATATCGAATCTTGTCTTACATTTTATAATCACTTGAAAAATTAATGATTTCTTATACACAAATCGTTTATCATCGAACTGTCAACAACTGACACATAAAAATTCACATCTACACTATATTGCACATAAGAATCTTTGTTCGTATTTATGGACGTATAAAATTAACATAGTATTATAGTAATGTTTGATCTTTAAAAATGTAAATTCACATATACGTCGGTATTATTAACCGAATTATATATAATAATTAAAATGAAATGTATTAAAATTCTTCTCACTTCTCTTTTTAAAGAACAGTTTTCCTTTTACAAAATCTACGCGTGTATATTGTATCTATCGGGTGAGCCAGAAGAAACAGTTTCGAATGCATGTTGATATAAACTTCTTTACCTATTTTAAAGAGTAGGTACCAACTTTAAATCCTTAAATTTTTGGAAACACCCTGTATTATAAACGCAAAAAAGGTTTGATTTCGTTATCAATATAGAGATTTCTAAAAGTTAAGAATTGTTTTTAATTGTGTCTCATTATAATAATTTGTACTTATTCGCTTATAGAATTTCTGTGAATATTCAGTTGTAATAAAGTGTATAAAACGAGCTTATGTCATCATTATTACTCGATCAGACTTTAGATTTTCTACCCACTCAGCGAATAGTCGAAAGATTTGCTTCTCTTATACTCCTAAACAATACAAATACTACTCTACAATACATAAAATCGAAAGGGAATGTTCATATCAGCTCTAAGCGACCATATTAAACGCAAAAAATAATGTCTCCTGGCATTCAAGTGGGTGGTTTCACAACCGGCTAGAGCCAGATAATAGAACCATTTTCCTATAGCAATAAATAACTATTATACATTACCGTTGATGAACAATTTCTTGTGTATTTATCTATAGATAAAATATGCAAAAACATCGTAGTATGTTATACCTGGTGACGCAGCAATATTCAAATGGGTAAACAATTGACATTTTAATCAAATATTAATTTCAAATGCTTGGTAAAGAAGGAGCTTTATCTTATGGTAACTATGAAAACAATAATTTAAATTCTCGACAGACTGTCAGGTGTCGGATTACAAGTATTTGTTCATAGAGCGGTGTTTTTAATCTCGTTTTTATTTTAGAATAATATAAATCAGGTCAGAGTCGAACAACTGACTGAAAGGGGGTAATTAAGTAAACTGATATGTATTGTGACACTGTAATTAATTTTGTTAAACAGTCATTTACAAAGAAAATTTACATATTTTACACGTTTCTCTGTCATTCTTTTTTATAATTGGATATTTATTCATTAGCAGTAAATTTTAGTAATGTACATAAAAGGTTTCTGTTGTCGACTAGCCACACGAAATAATTATTATTTAATAAAAACTAATAATCCTTAATTATCACGTGTTAAAATTTTGAATAACACCATTGTTAAATCGTTGTAAATTCTAAATAGTTAGTAACAACAACAAAAAATATTAGATGGTCTGAAAAGTTCGTAGGGTGACTCATAGTTATTAACAAATTCTCAAAAGAGACTTATATAAATTTCACTGTTGTGGGACAGTTAATCCCCGAGTAAAGCAACTTTTGTTATTTAAAAAAATGGATAAAAAATTTGTGTGTTAATAAAACACTTTTATTTTATCAAAAAATACTGCTGAATAATACTTAGCTTGATAAAAATTATTTGGAATCTCAATCCAGAATATCAGAAAAATAGTTTGCTACATTTAAAACAAGGCAAAAAGAGCATTGAACACGATGCCCACAGTGGTTGCCCAAAGTGGATGCCCAAAAGAGACTTAAATACAAAAAAGTCTACAAAATGAAAGTGATCAAGTTAGCTGAGACTCTATAAAAATATCAAAAGAACGAGTTGGATATATCATGAATGAATATTTGATGTACTCAGAATTAAAAGCAACAACTTATTATTCAAATGTAGTAACGACTAACATACTGCTGGAATGTTTGTGACCTAAAATTTACCCTTAGCTAGCTCCAGAGGGTGGTGGCTTCCTTCTGTGTTTTATTAGATTCTCTCCAAACATTAATTAAAGGGCGCCAAGTACAGACACACAAATAAAATTCGAAAGATCAGTTTAAAATGGTTTATTACTTCAATATGGATTAGTAAAAGTATTAAAAATATGCAATTAATTATTTCTCTTATCTTTGGATTGGTTCCGATGACTTCAGACGGAGTTCGATAACTTTTGGAGCTGAACAGTAAGAAGGATGGGGTTCCTTCCTAGGGACTTTTTTCAGATTTTCAATCGTCGTGGAATGGGACAGCAATCGGAATTGGAATACCTCTCTAGGGACTTCTTGTCGGATTTTTAATCGATGAGGAATGGAACAGCAAACGGAATGGAATACCCCTCTAGGACTTCTTGTCGGATTTTCTAACGTCGGGAAAACGGAACAGCAAACGGAATGGAATACCCCTCTAGGGACTTCTTGTCGGATTTTCTAACGTCGTGGAAACGGAACAGCAACGGAATGGAATACCCCTCTAAGGACTTCTTGTCGGATCTTCAATCGACGTGGAACGAAACTGCAAAATGGCGTCGGCTTCAACTAAATGACGTCTAACTGCGTAATTTCTAATAGGAATTTTGTTGGTCCTTAATAGGGCCCTTCTTATAGTTGGCAATAACCCAGAACAGAAGGGCGAAGATAATCGGGAAAAGCTCTGAATTTATTCATATTCATCGATAAAATGAATTAATTAAAATCAAAAACTCTCGACGAGACCCATTCTCTCCTTCCCAACTAGCAATCCCCTCTCGTATCAACGCGATAAGAATAGATAATATAAAAATATTTATAGTCCGGATGGAATGTTCGAAAACCAACGATACAAACGTTACATGTTATGACAGTGGTATTTTGGGATAAGAAGTGTAAAATATTCATCGATTATCTCGAAAAGGGCAAAACCATCAACAGCGAGTGTTGTTTGAGGTTTTAAGGGATGAAATAGATAAAGAAGAACAAAGTGCTTTATATCCAGACAATATACACTGTGTCACAAATCAATAAAGATGATGGTAACATTATTTTACGATTTGATTTGAAATCCATCGTATTACTATTTAGATCTGGCCCCCAGACACGTTTTCCTGTCTGCAGACCTTAAAATGTTGAAACGTTATTAGATTTATACATTAAAGGAATCCATTATCCAATTACTACAAATCAACTTAAAAGTATTTCATTTATGTGATATACCTACCAGGGCCGGATCCAGGGGGGGGGCTGGGGGGGTGCAGCGGAGGCATGTGCCTCGGGCGCCAAGTTAGGAAGGGCGCCAAATTAAGGGTTAAGGTTGCCGACAAGTTCAGTTTATTGTGTGGGGTTCAAATTAAAACACTGAACGTTACGACTTTGAAAAGTAAGGCTAAAGAATTGGCTAAGACCTATGCAAGTGATTTGAACGAAGAGAAACTTGTAAATGAAATAGAAAGTTTTAAGTTTCATGCCTTAACTTTAGAAGATGGACTGAAAGACGCAAAAGCAGCATCTATGCTCAGAATTTTGCATAAGAGCAAGTTGGAAGAGGGTTATCCTAACTTATGTGTTGCTCTAAAAATATTCGTAACGCTTCCAGTTTCTGTTGCATCTGGAGAGAGAAGTTTCAGTAAATTAAAACTTATAAAAACCTACTTAAGAAATGCTATGACACAGCAAAGACTAACAAATTTAAGCATTATAAATATTGAACATGAAAGGGCTTCTTTGCTTTCTTTTCATAAAATAATCAACACTTTTTCAGCAAAGAAAGGATCTTGTGGATCTTGTGGATCTAATCTTTGAGTTGAGGCTTTAAATTGTTCGCTTTGTTTCAATTATGTATGTAAAGTACAATGGCCCAACTTGTGTATCATTAAATATGCCTTATAATTCAACCTAAGTTTTATTTCAACCTTGTATACGACTCGTGTAGTAAGAGGCCTTCGCTTTTTCGTAAATCGGTCGTGACAGTAGGCCAGGGGGGGGCGCCAAATGTAAAGCTTGCCCCCCTAGAAAAATTGATAAGTCCAGCTCTGATACCTACCCTTGTAGTATTTTGCAAAAAAATGTGTTTACAAATATATACAAAATATTAAAAAAATGTTAATTCTTGTTGAAGTATATATGTTGATTAAAATTATAAAGGATCAATATGTGCTTTTGATTATTTTGTAATATCATAGCGTGAAAATGTGGAATTCTTTTTTTGCACATTTCTAATAATTACAACTTTGTTACAATATTATACTTATGTGGAGAAACCTGTATCATATATTTTCTGAGGTAGATTATTAATATTGGAATCTTTGTTAATGCATTCGACCGTTTTACCTCGAAAAAAATATCATTTTATGGAATTATTCAGTGAGAACCATTCAGTCATTGTCTATAACGAAGAGAAAAGGTGTGTTTCGTCTGGACGAATCCTATAATTTGGTTCGAAAAACCGCAGTGACTCTCACAGAACACAAAATATACCTATATAGATAGAAGAAATGGTATGGAACAGAGGCGGAGTTAAAACTCTTGTTTTCGTCTTCTTATAATATTTTTTAAGGACTTACTTTAAAGTCAAAGTTTCTTACCTAAAATATTTAATTTAAGACTCTCTAAAAACCGAAATTTGTGTCAATTCGGTTTGTCCGTAGACAAAATAAAATTATGTGAAACTTGTGTATAGGTACTGTTAAAGGCTCTTCTTTATACGAATTTGAGGTTTATTACTCTACCTCTACATAAATAGTATATTTTAATTGTTTTACTATAAGTAAAAACTTTGTTTTCCGAATTAATTATCCTACTTAAATGTCAAAGCAAAAATTTAGTTCTCAAATATGTATTGAGTTTCTTTTTTTTTTTTGTTTAAAATGGTTACAACATGTTTGATTCTTTAACGTATCCAAAAAATCGTTTATAGGTATTTATATTCCTAAGTATTAACTTTGTTTTTTGTATAAAATTTTACTGTTTAAGTTTGTTTTTTTATCTGAGAACAATTTATACCTGTTGTCTACGCCTATGTGTAATACTAAACCACCAAACATATATCCCATACATATATCCAACAGAGTAGATTTGTGGCGACTGACGACCCCCTCTCATTACCCAACTCTGCAGGTATAAAATAACCTCAGGAACTCATAAAGAACTAATGGGAAATAAAACGAAGTTATCGGCTCATTTCTCTCAATTGAAAGAAACCTCAAATTCGAGAGTTGAATTTGAAGGTAATCTTAGGGCATTGTATGATATGTTTGTCTCCAAATTCTATGATAATAATGGCAGAGAAGATATTTTACTACTTTCAACCAAAAGTATTTCGTTATATTAAATAATAGTACCTCTAGTATTTCAGAAATACACCGGATTTACTTTTTACAAATAATAAAGGCAACTGTACATGTACGTATAGTCTAAGAGCTCGCAACATTTTCGGTAAGTCATTTTATCATGTATTGTATTTGTACAAATACCGATTTACTTATACCATTGTGAATAATAGTGGGACTAGTATCTTACCTGCGGTTATTCGACGTCTCACCTGACAGGTAAGCTAAATACGTTAATACTAAAGTATCAGACCTGAGATTTTTTCTGCAGATAATATATTAATTCCTCATTATACGTACAAAAAACCAAACAAAAATATTAATAATAACACTTTCAAAAAAATTATTGAAAATTCTATATTTTCATGTAAAAAGTATAGGCCAGAATGTGCGGCAACACCCGTTACCTACCCTTCACACCTCACTTGCCCGTTCTGGCCTATACTTTACATGAAAATATAGAATTTTCAATAATTTTTTTGAAGGCGTTAATATTAATATTTTTGGAACGAAGTTCCCTTCCGCGCGTTACGAACAGTTACGACTGACGCTAGGAGCTAGCCAAAAAAAATTCATACCAAAAGTTGTCACGACACTATGAAACGACACACGCATGTTTCTCTCTCTCACAGACCAAAAAATAAATAACTCTCTCTACCTCTCTCTCATATAGATAAATATATTACAATGGATAGAAAAGTGTGACGTCAGCTATGGGAGGAGTTTACAAATCTTTCTAAACAAAACACAAAACTACAAAAAGTACAAAACATATTTGCATTGAAAATGCCATAAAAGATTTTTCTATTACTTGTAGTGGTTTCTAATCAAAAATCTTAACGTTTTCCGGACACTTTTCATACGACCTATTGTATCCAATTTGTGATAGTGAATAAACATTGAAAGTTAGTGTAAGTGTTTAAATTTTATATGCATTTTAGTGGAATTGAGGTTATGTTTTGTTTCAAAGTTTATAAATTTTATTATGGTAATCTTGTAATTAATTATGTATTCTTTAACTATTAAATAGTATTCTGCTGCAGTAAAAATTGTGATGTGTTTCGTCCCCAATTGCAAACATTATAGCGAGCAGAAAAACTGCAATTTTTTTACTTTTTTTTCTATTTTGCTTTGAACAGTGTAGTAGTGTCGCGACTTTGTTAAGTTTATACAGGTTTTGTGTAGATAATAAATGTTAAAATAATAGAAAATAAAAACAATAATGTATCCTGACAATGTTTCTGCACAAGTTCCGGATATTGTTGATAGAGTTAGGTAAGTAGAGATTTTATACAGACGATAATAAATGCTTATGTATATACAAACTCTCTGTTGTGTTTACAAATTACAATTCCTTCACTAATTAATCGAAAGGAACTTCGTTCAATCCGGGTGTCCTTTGACACCTCTCACTTTTTTTTGTTTGTTTTTTTGTAAGTATAATGAAGAATTAATACATTATCTGCAGAAAAAATCTCAGGTCTGATACTTTAGTATTAACGTAGGTATTTAGCTTACCTGTCAGGTGAGACGTCGAATAACCGCAGGTGAGATACTAGTCCCACTATTATTCACAATGGTATAAGTAAATTGGTATTTGTACAAATACAATGCATGATAAAATGACTTACCGAAAATGTTGCGAGCTCTCCGTCTAGTATGTTTTATTATTGACACTTGTCAGCTTTGGTAGGTAGGAAGCATTATCCGTAACTATGACACTATTGAGTCACGATGGGGGTCAACTAAAGTGGCTCGTTACTATGTTATTTTTTTGCGATGCTCTTATATTTTACTTTAAATTAGCGAAAAAACTTAAATTTAAATTGAGTTATTTGAATTTTGAGTAAAATATGTCATTTTTGTCATTCAGTCTATACCTGCTGGTATAATATAGATCCTTTTACGGCCATGGGCTTTAAAGTCTCGGGTTAGGTAGCTGTTAAGATTAGGCAGTGAACAAGAGTAATACTAAAAAATGGTCAAACATGGAAATATGCAAATTATATTGTGTATATTTTTTGGTGTAGGTGTTTTCCTAAAGTAGTTAAATTTTTTAACTATAGATCTGCGTCTTTGTGTTTAAATATACCAGAATTGTTTACTTTAATTCCTACTATGTAGGTACCTACACGCTGCTTTAGATTAATTAGTCAATTCCTTTGATTTCTGGAAATACTATACCTACTTTTTAGAATGTAATAAAATTAAATTAATAATATTAAACAGCAGGAAAAAAGAGAAAGGAAGCTGGGACTAAATAACACGGATCTGAAGTATAGTACTAACTAACTAAAATACAGGCTATAAAATCATTTAATTATTAAATATAGTCATTTCCGTAAGTCAATAACCTATAGATATTTTACACGCTTTATTCAAGAAAAACTGATTGCTTCGGTACAAAAAAAAAACAAACTACTAGGTGTATTTGTATTAAAATTAACCGATTTCGCATCACCGTTAGCATTGATGGTTAAAAAACGCTGGTTCCGGCTCTATTAATAACAGTCGTGTTCCAAGAAATGCTGCAAGAAATAAATTGCAGCTAAATTATTAATAGAGTATTATAGACTTTGCAAATGGTAATCTATGTTTAGTTATTATTAATAAATAATCAACACATTTAAAGACAATTTGGTATATAACAATTTTACGATTATTAAAATACTAGTTGTACTCGCAACGTCGTTCGCGTGGCGTGTGATTGTTGCATAAAAATTTCTTACCCCCCCTCCCCATTTAAGGAATGGGAGAGAAATTTTTATACACCAGATGTTAAGTTGAAAGAAGACAAATACGTCTTTGAAAACCGCATTCGAATAGGATCAGTAGTTTTCATGTGATGCGCGCACAAACATATACATTTCTACAGTTTTATTATATGTATAGATTACCGCCACTTTTTTTACTCCTCTTATAGATTAAAAGCATACATCAATGCAAACCATTTCTTACATCACATGTTCTTTACAAAGTAAATACCATATCAGACAGAAAGTGTCAAAGATATATTTTAAAACTGATTACAAATCAATCCAAGATTGAATGTATCATTTAGGACTCTTACGCTCCTTTCACACAATACGATTTTGGTCGTCCGGTAAAAAGTCGGACGACCGTTTATCGTAACTCACTGGCTTTCACACATAACGACATATTATTGTTAGTATTTATCGTGATGTCGGAGAGAGCACAGGGCGTCGCGTCGCATCAAATCGGGCAAAAATTTAATGAAATAATAAACCAAATCTTGACAAGTAAATTTGTTATTTTAATGCAAACTTTGGCCGCATCCCAGAAAAAATTAAATATTTTTCTATTTAAATAATTATATTCAGGTTTTTAACCCCATTTGAGGTCTCTGATCTGAGTGTATAATACTTTAAATGCAAAATAAAGTAAAAATGCAACTTACCAAATGTGTTTTTTTCTTTATGCTCCAGCTCTTCAAAATATGGTTTTACCTCTAGGAGAATTTCACGCCAAGCATTTTTAGTTACATTTCTACCGTTGTAACTTTCGAGGGTTTTATCCCAGAGTACTGGTCTACTTTCAACTAGTGAAATTAGAAATTCCACATCGATATTTTCAGCCATTTTACTACGTGCCACTGGATTCAATTGATACGGCAGATATCACACGACTAAGAATCGTATTGTGTACAAACATCCATTTGATGCCGTTTGCCACTGTTCTCAGAGAACGGTACGACCGTCGTCAATTGCAGTGGCAGTGGACGACAGCTGTACGACCACGACACGACAATAAGTCGTTGTCGTCCTGTGTGAAAGATTTCGTATATTTCCGTATTTAACTAATGGAATGTGGTCGTCCGACTTTTTACCGGACGACCAAAATCGTATTGTGTGAAAGGAGCGTTAGTCTACAAAGTACAAAAAAATGATGCGAAATAAGCTAGAGGTATGAGAGAAACTTTTTTTATAATCTAAAAGTACTTCAAAATATTCATACAGCCAGATAAAAATCTTCACTGCTTGTTTTAGAAGAGTTCTCTTCTCAAATACTTATACTTTTTTTTTCTATTTAATTAACCTACACATTTTTCCAGAAATACATTTTCCTATGTATAATTGTACTAAATTTATTAACTTAATTTATAATATTTAATCATCTTGTTAAACATTCTTTGATAACAAAATGATTTTAATATAAACAGTAATTTCTTTTTACACATTGTAAGTAATAATACACAAAACTTAAAACATTAGTTTTTTTCTATAAAGCTTTCTTCACACTCGACGCACTTCTGCTAGTGATGTGGATATCCCTTAAACATCCCTTGTTTTAAAAAATCTAACATGAGCCCTTAAGCACACACTCCTCAAAAAACGTCATTACTTTTGAATTATTCGGCTCCAAGCAACTCTGTTCTAGGAGAAAACAGTCACTAATCAGGGTAGACACTTCTGAAATGTATGGATTATGTTCAAAGGTTTTCAATGCATTTCTCACAATTTATCTCTTTTCAAATTCATGGTGCAAGGCTTACGCTCCTTTCACATTATACGGTTATGATCTTGCGGTAAAAAGCCGTACGATTTTTTGCCGTCACATGATTAATTTCACATTGCTGTGTCCTATTGTAAATATTTTTATTTCATTTGTCTAATGTGAGTAAGATGAATCGTAAACAAATTATTGCTTTGTGGTTACTTCATCATCGACGAAAAAGAGCAAAACGAAATCGCCTTTTTTGGATATATCCCATTAATTAGAGGAGAGAGAAAGTAGGATTATTTCACACGCTTTTTCAAGATTTAAGAAACGACGAAAATAAATTCTTTAACTATTTCCGAATGTCTATTACCTGTTTTGCTTCAATGCTGAGCAAACTTCCCGCCATGCATTTTTTGTCGCAATTCGATCTTTATACAGATCTAGAGTTTTATCCCACAACATAGGTCTTCCTTCGATCAAGGTTATTCAAACTTCAGCGTCAATTTCATCCATATTTCAACAATTTTCAGTAAAGTCAACACAAATTAACAACAAATACGACAGAGGTGTCGATTCCGTACGACTCAAAACCGTGTAATGTGGAAGCATACATTAAGTCACATAGGCCACTGTCTCGAAAAAACCGTACGGCGCCCGTCAAGTCTAGTAGCAAAACACTTCTGTTGCATGGCACGGCACCGGCTTTTTACCGTCACTGTATAATGTGAATGATCCCATGCTATACTTCACTTCCACGGCCGTACGGCTTTTTACCGCACGATCAAAACCGTACAATGTGAAAGGAGAGTTAGTGTTATCATGAAGACGAATAACGACTCTGACGGATTTTTTTTTGAATTAGGTATAAAGACGAGGTTTACTGTAATTACATACAAAAAATATATTAGTAACACTCTTTTGCAGTCAAAAAATAATTGTCGCCACAACTTTACCCGTTCAGAAACGAGTTTTGTCCTCTACTGGTCGTACTTACGATCCAGTTTCTGATTCCGGGATGTAGAGGTGAAATCTTATAACATGTAACGATATGCCTTTAAAAATGCTCCTTTTGTCGGTATGAATTCTAATGTCTTTCAGTTCAATCTGATTTATTTTTAAATTTGCGATAATCCTAGAATCTATGGAGCACGATTTTTTTCTGAAGTTAACTGGTTAACTTCTAATGGCAGATACACTTCTACTATTGATATATCCTTTTAAGCTGATATATTTTAGCAATTAAATGGCGGTCAGTTTCGATAGCCGACGATAATGACTTTAATTTTCTAATTTTTCTTTACATTTTTAATTGTTTGACCTAAGTAAAAATTGAATTTTGGGATAGGGTAGCATTTCCAAACTGTGCCTTCAAACAGTTTCAGACCATCAGTGGTTTAACTTCCTCGTTAGTTTAACACTTAACCAAGATGATAATAATTACTAAAAAAGCTTACCATCAACCACTTCTAATTGGAACTAGTTGTTGAATAGTGCAGTTACGTTTATATTTGATTCTCTCTGGTATATTGTATTCATAGTTAACATTAGATAGTAGAAATTTTTCATTATTTACTTTTATTAAACAATAAATGCTGCTGTAGGTACTTGTTTAGTTGTCTCCTAAACATTGAAACAATTCACTTATTTAATCAACAGTATTATACAGTAATATATTGCTGCCTTGTTATAAACTTGGTTATATTTTAACATGATGTATTTATTTCTCAATTAGCAATGAACTTTATTTCTTTAATAAATTATCTAATTGATAAATCATACAAGAATTTTAATGAGAATCGGTGTGGTACTTGAACACCTATTCTATTCTGATTGTTCTGTTTTACACAAAGTACAATAAAGTAGATCTGAATAGAAATCAGGTTAACTCTTAAGCTGCAGATATAAATTTAAATCAATAAATTACTTCTTGCCCACTAATAGTTTAGTAGAAGAATGATTATTTATTAAAATTTTATTATGAAAACGGTTGAAAGACAAGGCAAGAATTGTTAAGTTTTTAAAATATGAAATCACTCAAAATTAGTAAATTTAATAGATTTAGACAAAAATTTTGAAAAGGAAATACTTGGGATTTCTCTTTTAAGTACAAAATTTAAAAGAAACCGTTAATATCACTATTTCAACAAACCTAAAGTCTCACATATTAATTTTTCACTTGATTAGGTTAGACAGATGTAACAATTGTTGTTTTTGAACTAAATTCTTTGATTCCTTCAAGAATTTTTTTGTATATTTTAATAAAACATGCTTAAGGCACGTCATAACGTACGCTATTGAAATAAGAGCTAATAACTCCCAAACCATAAAGCTAATAAAAACAACATAGATGTGAAACTAAGATAAATACTCAGCTACATACTGCACGACAAAATAAAATAAGAAAATCAGAGAGATTTGCGCATCCGGGGTACAGTACGTAGTTAGATGAGACATGTGGATAGAATTCCTTTACCCAAAAAAGAATAAACACCACGGGACCCTTAGAAAAGCATGTCTGTAAAGCTAGAAAGGTCAAGTCGGCAGAATCACTCGTTTTATATCTTAAAATTTAGTGCTCATTTAGTGCTAATTTAGTACTGATAACGGATATTTGGTGCTGTGATAGCAGTCTCAAGAGCGAGGAGAATACTCTAAAACGGAAACTAATGAAATTGAAAGACGTCACCATTTAGTGCTCAATTAGTGCTGTCAGTACAGCGCAAGATTTTTGAAAAATATTTTTTTTTTTCAAATCAACTACTGCTGGTATAAGTACGCTAGCAGCCTTAAGAGCTAGAAAGAGACTTTAAAACGGAAACTAATGGAATTGAAAGACGTTACTATTTAGTGCTGAAATAGTGCTGTCGTTGTAGTAAAGGAGTTTTGAGCGTAAAGAAGACTATATATGGCAATAATTACATATTTAAACGTAATAACTAATCCTTTTTTACACTAATATCTGTGTGACCTCCATAAAGGTGACGTCTTTCAATTCCATTAGTCTTCGTTTTAGAGTATTTTCCTCGCTCTTGAGACTGCTGGAGTCGTTATACTAGCAGTAGTTGCTTTGAAAAAAATTTTTTTTTAAAAAATCTTTTGCTGTACTGGCAGCACTAATTGAGCACTAAATGGTGACGTCTTCGCCTCTCTCTCCAACTGTATCATAGTGTATGTCACTATTTGTATTTAAATTGCTGTACCATTATTTTCAAGTTGCTGTACCTATTTTATTATTTTTCCAGGTCACTAAAATATTAGTTTATCTATTTATTTAATACAAATTATTTTAATGCAGCAACTATCAGTAATTACAAAAAAATATAATAATAACATTATGACGTTTTTATGTAGGTACCTGACATACAAACGTACTAAATGAAAACTAACCCAAGTCTAATTTACATTCTATCTAAGACACGCTGGATATGGAATGTAGTAAATAGTTGCAGATAAAGTTCAGCAATTAGATATGAAAATATTGGCAATTTCGCGGCTTTTTCTAGACGTCAGAATTTATTAAATGCAATAGCATGTTATACAATATAATTTGCATTTGATGTTGCGTAAGTTCAACTATTACCGCTCTATTTATCTTATCCGACAATAAATTTCAAATGAATACCAACAAATGACTCTGTCCAATAATAACTGGATCGTTAGTTCTAGGTAGACTAATAGACTTTATTTTTCGCAAATTTCCGCAAGTCGTTTGAATTAATCAACTTAACTTGTTTATTTTACTTTTATACAACATTCACGCCAACACTTCATATAGATAATGGAAGGCATCGGAGGATAGGCCTTAGGTTTTAATAGTTTTAGACAGAGGACTACTATTCGTTTTACATTTAAAACTTAAAAAAAGTTTTACAAAAGGGGACTATGAATATTTTGCTACAAAAAGGCGCCTCTTTTAATAACACCAAGTTCAAGGTTTGTTGTGACACGCAAAGCAACAAATGTAACTTTAGTTATTTATACTTAAATGTCGAGCTAAATATGGTAATTTATATATTTTTTAACACGTTGGACTTTGGAGGCAAAATACCAGGTTTCTTACATAATAGATGTCATTTTGTTAATGGCCTTATGGACTCCTTACACTTGTATTGGAAAAGACCCGTAAACGAAATAAATTTAAGCAATTTTTTAGAACAAAAATTGGATTCTATTATAAAATATCAACAAAAATGTTTTTCAATATATTTTCCGTAGAATAAGACTCCTTCGAACCGTCTTCTACTGGTAGATACAGCACGACAAGATTACACACAAAAAATACTGAGCCCTTGATGAAGGTTTCTGTGGTTCCTGTCGTCCTTGCCAAATGGGAGGTTTTATGCCGGAGGAGACACGCCACAGCGTCAATCTCCCAAACCTACATTGCCCAACGCCACACACACACTCACACAACATCAACGTATTTTGTGACAGTTTAGGCACGTTCCAGGTTCCGGAAAACAACACCAGGAAAAGCAGAGAACGAGCACCGAATGGCACCAAGCGACTGATTATCCCAAACCCCACAATCCATTCCTGAAAAGAACACCAAGTCCTTAAACCTAACACCCAAAACCCACTAAAATTACACTCCTTTAAACCTATTACTTCTTGCATCCTTATATTCTTACCAAAACAGCCGTGACAATAAATGTGTTACCTACTCTAGTGACAGTAGGACAGAAACCCATCTTTACAAGAATATATTTTTTTTAAATCAATTTAAAATAAATTTTAAAATATAGGTTAAAATTATAATTAAAATCAATCCTGTACCATAAGAAATATTTCTGATTCATTATTGACTCATGTAGGTACTGGTTAATTATATTGGTATAACCTATCTTGGCTGGCAATAAAAATCATAAAAAATATTTATAGCGCAACCGTCTAGCTTCCCATGCATTGTTAATAAGCGGTTTTCCTTTAGTCTTTTACGCCTTTTTCATTTGCTGAATTGCTTGAGTCTCATCATTAGGAACTATATAGTAATGGTTGTCTTCCTAGATCATGAAGAGCTCAAGCTCATAGGCGGAACCGAGAAGGGCGTTACAAAATGGCCGACATATTTACATATAAATGAAGAAAAAGTGCCAACATTCCTGCTATCATTTCCATGCGTAAACTAAATTACAATGGCGTAGCAATAGGAAGGTTTAATTAATAATAATATAAACCATGTCTATAACTAGTTTGCGGAGGATTGAAAGAGAAATAAATTATACCGAACGAGAAATAAAAAACACTTGGTGTATATAACAGAAAAGATATGATTATAGGGTACCTCTGAATTTGTTCTTTGAAGTGAATAGAATGTGCTTATAGAGGTCGTAAAAAAAATCAAATGGTCTTCGTTTGAATGAATTAACAAATTCGTCAAAAGGATATGGTCGTCTTAAAATGAATAATAGACATCAAATACACATTTTCTTTTCTTCATCGAGATTTTCGCTTATAAAAACTCACATTTTAAACTGCCTGTTTATTAAACTTCTTAAGATCACGCACATAAATAGTATCAAACAATCAATAGTAAAGCCAATATCGTTGATTGAAGATCTGTAACGTCACTGGTTGGTACCTCTAATATCACAGTTGTATTTTTAGAAAACATTGCAAGACGAGGTTAACTATGTATATTAAAATGCGGTGCCGGTAAACTGCAGTCTAAATTTTCAAAAATGACGAATTGCAGTCTGAAGTTTTGGGTTATCGGCCAGGTAGAAAAAAATACTAATTGCAGTCTAAATAAATGTAGAATTTTAAACATCCATAGGCGTATCTAACTTTTAAAATATATTTCTTGATATATTTTCTGAGTTGATATAAACATTGATATAAAATCTGAACTTAGGGAATTCGGCAATGAAAACTAATACCTGAGTTCAGGTCATTGACAAATATTCGCAGGAAGGTACTTATTCCTCAAAAATTCAATCTCTAGGTTTATCAAATGAGTATAGCAACAATGACTCCGAAATTGGAAAATGGATTCACTATATTTTCGGTTTACTTTATTTGCCTCCTGAAGAAGTTGGGGATGCTTTTGTGGAGGATTTAATGTCGATAATGCCCGTAGACTCAAAATTAACTGATTTGACTGATTACTTGGTCAATACATACCTACATATCTGAGGATGCAACATTTCCACCTCAAATTTGGGCTGCATTAACATCTGCAACTTACCGAACTACAAATAATTGTGAAGCATTTCACTCTGTGTTTAAAAACTATTGCGAAACACCTCATCCAAATATTCACAAATTTCTGGAATGTTTGATTGGGATGCAAACAGATACTTATGCCAAATGAACAGCTGCCTTAGGTTAGAAAAACATGTGATCCGAGCAAAAACATCCATCAAGCAAAGGTTCATTCAGCAAAAAATTGACCAGTACTTACAAAGACAGATTTGTAGATTAAATTTCCTAAAGTGTGTTTCTTATAGTTATATTAACCATTAGGAATCAAACTGTTCAGTTTAAATTCCAAAATAAATTTTAATATTATATTTCATGACAAGGTTTTTGGTAATCGAATAATGTTATTGTAAGTACATTAAAAAATAGGTGAAACTTATAATTCATATTATTTTAAATGTTTCTTTTACTTACGAATATTATTTTTTACATGTGTATTTAAAGTTTCGAAATAAAAGATATAAATTACCAATATTATATAGTATAACGTGTTTTAATAAATGTGCATCCACATTTTTTTAACATTACACTGATTTCAAATAATTATACAAATCTTTTCAGTACGACCTAATACTCGACCTAATATTGTTTAAAATATCGACCATTGCAATTTCATTAAAATAACTCTCCACTGGACGCTACTGATTATATGAAGCGAGTTTATTCATCTAGGTACCTGCAACTGAAATGTTTAGACTGCAATTCGGCATTTTTTTTTATACCTGAAATCGACCTTTTATTTGGACTGCAGTTAGTATGTAACCATTAAAATGATTTGTTATCTTACGCCTTTTCAAAGCGATCCTGGACTTACTCTGTTGATGCTGTCCTGCTGCTTGGAGCTACCTGAGCTGGCGAAGCGGAAGCTTGATTCTTTGGAATTTACAGTTTGGTAAATATTATAAGGCGAAATAAATTATTTATATTGAAATGGTTTGCTATTCGTACCATAATGGCTCTAAAAAGCTGCTTGAGGTAACCTCAACTGGGAAAGCGGAAGCTTGATTCTTCTTTTGAAGCTTCCTCTCGATGACTGCGTTCTCGGTTTCAGTATATTCATATAGAATCCCCTGGGCACGGATGTTGTGGCTGAATATTTTGTGATGTTGGCGACGTCGCCGTGAGTGTAAGAGAATAAAACTACTGGCGAACTACTGCTTGTAGCGTAAATTGATTGGAGCTAGATTGGCTTATTTTAACGCAGATTGTTCGTTGGAAATAGTAGGAATTGATAAATTTTGTTGTTTGAATAGGGAGATCAATGTCATATAATTATCTAGTAAGTCCAACATGACAGTCTTTTTCAAAGGCTTTTTAAATATCTAACAGCATAGATGATGTAACTTTTCCGCAGATCATTAATGAAATTTTGGGTGACGTGATTAGGCTTTAAATCGTATTGAAATGGTGGTATTATGAAATTTGTGTCCAGGTGATCCCAGATTATGTTTTTTAAGTTCGAAAAGTGTTTCTGGTACGTTACAAAGTGAAACAGGGCAGTAGGATTTCGTCAGAGTCTGATCCATTCCTTTTTCTTGTATTAGGATTATATTGGTGGTCTTCCAGGGGCTAGAGAAGTGTGATGTTACAAGACATGTACTTAGCATGTCTCAGATGATTGGTATTATGGAGAAGGTGCTATAGGGTACTGCGGTAAATAGAGTCAAGTCGTTGGGCGGAGTTTTTCTGTTGAAGACATTTGTAATTTGTACTGGTGTGTTCGACAGAGAATAAAGTTAGAAGCTGGTTGTTGCTGTCTTTTTGTATTAAATTTGAAAGGTCTTTAAATAAGTACCTACTATAACACCATATTAATCATTTTAAGTACTTGTATAGTGACTACACAAAATTTACTTACGGACAACTTCATCACTATTTCTAGTAGTAACTATACTATATCCGCATAACTGTTAATTTATAAATACTTTTAAAACTCCATTTTTTCGCTTAGAGTTCAAACTAGTTAGGTACTAAAAGTCATCAATTTGAAATTTATTTGTGCTTGTTGAGTCGTAAATTGTTTAAATTGGAAGACATAATTGTTAATTACAGACTTGATGACAAAGAATTGTTACTATGTTGCGAATTTGTTCTACGGCATGGTAATTATAATGTTAATAGACTTGATATGCGAGATTTGGTCCTTTTTATGGCAACAATTGCTTACCAATATAAAGGAGAACATATTGTATAAAATCTGTTGATCTACATCTGAAACATTTAAATTCGCGAATATATTCTATTTTTACTAAAAATATATAATTGAAAATACATAGCATACCAATAGTCCTTATAAAAGAAAACGTGTCTACGTTAATATAGAAATTACACAAGGGCAGTATTGAGATTTTACTGCAATTTTTCCTATCTTCATAAACCATATGATCGCCTTGAATAATCCCTCCTTTATCACTTCTTGATGCCACTCTTGACACTAAAGCTCAGCTATATTCAGAAAGAGTTTCCGTCATTTTATTAACGTTTTAGACGTCGCGTGGTATAGTTAGTCACAAAGGATTATCAAATCCGTCAATTAATTTTAATTAGCTTACGGACATCAGACTCCTATGTCTCGGTAAGAAAAATCAGGTTAAAATTTAGAATCAACCCGTAATAAATACCATGTTTAGGGTTGTCTTTCTGATGTTCGTAACAGTGGTGGAGATAAACGAAAATATATTCTTTACTGGATCTTTAATTGACATGTTTAATATTTTTACTTTTATAAATCATTTTCAAGCATAATAGTTTACGTGACAATATTGTATATGAATAAAATTGCAAAGTACTTATAACGTCCTACTTTCATATACTAAAGAAATAATTGAATGTTACGTAAAAGTTAAATGTTTTTACAACAAAATCGAGTGTGATGTGAAGGATATAATAATACGTAATAATACGTTGCATATACACCTTTAAAATAAGTAGGTAAATGCATTTATTAACATAGTGCAATTCATGAGCAAATATTCTAAATTGAACTTTGAAGCCTTCTATATAAAATGTATAACACCAATGTGAAGATCATATTCTCCACGAGAGTTCTCGTAAATATTTTTCGAACAACAATTCACATTTTCGCCTTTTCAAGATACATGAAATTAAAACCTCAGTAGCAAATAAATCAAGAATAGATAGTTGATAAATATTTTTGTCACGCACAGCTCGTCCAAACTTTTAAAGAATCCTTTGGAGATTCTTCCCTAAAAACCTATGCTCGAATGGACTCTAAACTTCAATTTTAGCACTTACTTGGCTATGTAGTATAAGAACTAATATGCCAATTACCCTAAACTAGGCTAAACTAAACTGACTTACTAAAATTGTGAGGTTTCCATTTGAGGAAATGGAATGGACCAATTCAAAAGAACTTTATTCTACTGTCTCTCATTACGCTTGAAAATGTTTTTGTAATTTGGCAAAGACTAAAGTACTATAAACATAGTATTATCATCAGCCATTTTCTGTCTAATGACAACCACAAAACCAGAAATAATAGAACAGATGTGTTGATGCCTAATATAAAGTTGGCAACAAGTTCCAAAATCAGCGCACCATGTTTAAAACTATTCACTATGCCTACTTTTACACCCTTTTTATGCTTAAACTACCTTCAATTTTTATTAAACTAAAACTACTAGCACTTAATCTGTCACTATGCCGCCATAACTGCTTTTCCGCTTTTCGCGCTACCAGCTGATCATATTTTCACCACTACAGAATGCAAATGAGCGTCCTGGTATGGGCACAAACGTGTTGGCACCTTTGGGCTATGTTTTAACAAGTCTCTTAAATTTGTCCATGATCTAATACATCAATTTAGTGACATTGGACAGAAAATGGCTGATGATAATACCTATATCTGTAGTGCCGTACAAAGACAAACCACACTACTTTAAAGTTCTAGGCCCCCAATGGAAGTCTGTTTTGGACACTTCTTCATACCTTTGTCAGTTATATTGGTCGTTGCTTCGACCCATTATTGTTTATTTCCTCTATTTTTGGAACGAAGTTCCCTTTCGGGCGTTACGACCAGTTACGACTGAGGCTAGAGGCTAGCCGAAAAAAATTCAGACCAAAAGTTGTCACGACACGACACACGCATGTTTCTCTGTCTGTCTGTCTCTCTCTCACATACCAAAAAATAAAAATCTCTCTCTCTCTCTCTCTCATAAATAGATATATTAAAATTAAAAAGACACTATTTTAAATTAAAAGAAAATGTACACTAAAAAGAAAATACTGTAGAAAAAAAATAAGTATGTACCTATAATAGTATTATATTTTATTTCATCCTGTTTTTATAAATTAATAAATTCATAAACATTTTAAAAATAGTTCGTAACTTGACTAGTTAGGTACGTCAAATTACCTTAACTGTCAGTTACTGTCAAATATTTTAATTTAAAAATTTTGTATTAAGTTGTTAATTCCTGTTTTAAATTTAATTGAAATAAAAAGTAATTCTAGGTAGATGTATGTCATCCAAACCTTTGGTATCGTATAAATGGACACTTTTGTTAAAAGAAACGAACTGTTGAAAATATTCAGGTAATAATGGATTTACTATTTTCTATTTTGCTTTGAACAGTGTAGTGTCGCGACTTTGTTAAGTTTATACAGGTTGTAAATAATAAATAATAAAATAATAGAAAATAATAACAATAATGTATCCTGACAGTGTTTCTGCACATGTTCCGGATATTGCTGATACACTTAGGTAAGTAGACATTTTATACAGACATTATGCTTATGTAGGTATGTATAAACACTCTGTTGTGTTTACAAATTACAATTACAATTCCTTCACTAATTAATCGAAAGGAACTTCGTTCCATCCGGGTGTCCCTTGACACCTCTCATTTTTTTTATTTTTTATTAGCCACTTTCTAAGCGATTTTGGAACTCGAACTCTCTTTCAAATTTTTGTGTTCTATTCGCCAAGTCTTGTATGGAACATACACTAATTAATATTGTCAATGTATCCTTTCGCTGAAATATTCAAACTAAAGTTACTCCTATACCAAAAGATACATACAAAGAATCTGCTTAATAACTCTTTTAGTCTACAGAAAATAAAAACTGTCAATATTTTTTTGGATATTAAGTTTTCTGGCGGAAAATATTTGTAAAAGAAGGGTTTTCTTAGTTCGATAAAGATAAGAAAAATAGTACAGTAATCTATTTTTCTATGGTTTATATGGTACCTACCTATAAATATTTAATAATGATAAATACAAAACTAAATTTGGTGATTACCTGTTGCACAAAATGTTTTCTTAAACCTCATTAAGAAGGCGTGAACTAAAAGGAAAATAAAAATGAGCGGTTGGTATGTTTGGCTTTCGTCCATTCTTCAAATAAGTGACTAATTGCGACGGAATCGGTGGTATGTTAATCTAAGAAAGGGACAATAAAATTTGGAATGATAAAAACGTGATCTGGTAATTAGGAGTTAGGTGTTTCTCTTCTGGTCCGTATCTTATATTTAAAATATTTATGTATTCCGATGGGATACCAAAATATAGTTATTGAAAACAATTAAGGGGTATCAAATTATAGATAATCATTTCGAAGATTTCGACTAACTGTTGTTTTTAAAATAAAAAATCTATACAGTAATACAGTGTTATAAAAAGTTAATCAAAAGTTACTATTGATATTACAACCAATAAATTATTTTAACGGTATTTTCAGTTTAATAGTGCATAGGCGTAATAAAACGATTTAAAAACTGCATTTGGGTGTACTATAAAAAATTAAGTCGTTTTTATTTTTTAACTAGCTGTACCCGCGACGTAGTTCGTGTGGCGTGTTGATTGTTATATAAAAATTTCACCCCCGACATCATTAAAGGGGTGGGGGAAGAAATTTTGTATACACCAGATGTTAAGTTTAAAGAAGACAAATACATTTGTGAAAACCGCATTCGAATCGGATGAGTAGTTTTAATGTGATGCGCGCACAAACATACAGACAGACAAAAAAATCTAACCACATTTGTGGGTTCTATATGGATGTAGTAACACTCCCCGCTAATTATTTTTTAAATATCTTTAGTGTACAGAATTTTCATTTCTACAGATTTATTATATGTATAGATTATTTTTCACGCCCCCGCATGCCTCCTTGTGGGTGGAATTTTTTAAAATCCGTTTACAATTAACCTTAAACTTATAAAAATAACTATTTTGCAAAGTTTTAAAACTGTAGGATTTATAGATTTTAATTTTTTTTTCACGCCCCCGCAACCCCCATGTGAGTGAAATTTCGTAAAATCCGTTCACAATTGACCTCAAAATTATAAAAATAACTATTTTGCAAAGTTTCAAAACTGTAGGACTCATAGATTTTAATTTTAATTTTTTTTTATTTTTCACGCCCCCGCAACCGCCCCTGTGGGTGAAATTTTGTAAAATCCGTTGACAGTTAACCTCCAAATTATAAAAAAAACTATCTTGCAACGTTTTAAACCTGTAGGACTTATAGATTCTAAATTTTTAATTTTTTTTATTTTTCACTCCCCCGCAACTCGTCTTGTGGGTGAAATATTGTAAAATCCGTTCACAGTTAACCTCCAAATTATAAAAATAAGATGATTTTTGTATAGCTTTAACCATTAAGGTTGCACACGCGACGGAAGCTTAAAAAGTGGGGTAACTTCTCCCGTTTTCCCAACATTTCCCTTCACTGCTCTGCTCCTATTGATTGTAGCGTGATGAAAAGTATACCATAACCAGCACAGGAGTATGAAAAATAATTGTACCAAGTTTCGTTAAAATCCGTCGAGTATTTTTTGTTTCTATAGCGGGTATACAGACAGACAGACAGACAAAAATTTTACTGATTGCATTTTTGGTATCAGTATCGATCCCTAATCATCCCCTGGTAGTTACTTTGGAAATATATTTCTCCACGACCAATAATAAATGTAATAATTCCGACTTCATTTTTAATAATAGAAAGTGTTCATTCTCACTCTTGAGATAGAATATTCATTCTGAATCACTTGCTTCTTATGTGTTTTGCATGTATTTCCATTCTATAACTAGTGACGGAATAACATTCTGTAATTGCTCAACAAAAAACATAGATTGCCCTGCGAATTTTAAAACTGTCACTCAGTTTGTCAGTGCGACGTTCTAATGTTTTTCTAAATATTTCAATTTAAATAAACAGAATTATTACATGGTCGTGGAGAAAATACAGTCTGTTACACGGTTAGAATGAAAATTCGATAACTCGTGGTTCGTGGTTCCTCTCGCTCGCTACGCTCGCGTTCGGAATTCTCCACTCGTATCGAATTTTTATTCTAACCTTGTTACAGAATATACTATTTATGTACAGAATTGACCTCTCTACAGATTTATTATAAGTATAGAAGATTATAATATTGAAATCTTTGCATGACTACAAACATATGTTTTTGTATATGTTTATACAATTTCTTTTCTTAACGTCTTTTTATCTTTCTGTATCTGATAGGCCATTTTACTGTATTATTTGTTTACTGATGATAACCTTCATCCAGCCTACGTTTTGCTGTACATTTGCTGGTGCCAATACAGTAGACTTTAACTAAAGCACTCTTTATTTTATTCTATTTTTTCTCTCTTGATTTGTTTTTAACTATTTTACCTCTGTTGAACATGGTGGCGAATCATCTCGGATTCGGTTCATTTTATTTCAAACCAGATTATAACTGTGTTTTTAGGTTTGTTTGATTTTTGATGTCTTGTTGCACCTTTTTTTGCCGTGTTAACCACCTCTATAATACTTTTATTAAGTACCCTATCTATTCCAGTCTTTTCTTTTTGATTATGTTCTTTATTATATATTCATTTCTTAAAGTTTATTAAATAATATCATTCTGTTTGAACTCAATATGTTTCTGCTTTAGTTCAGAAAATATTTGATTTATTGGAGAGGATTGAAAGTTCACTAATTTATTCTATCTGTATATAAAAATTAGTATTTTCGAAAATAGTTGTAATTATTACCAAATCATGTCCTTAATAGAATATTTAAATATTTTAAGGTAAATTTAGCGAGACAAATTATATATAAATACTAAATATGTAGGTATGGATCATTTGCTAAGTTTCCAACAACCGTATTGCTTATGTGTCTAACAATTAGTTATAGTACGATGTAACGCTGTTAACTTTGTAAAGATTATTAATTATTTTGTTCGTATAATAGTTGTAATTGCAACGTACTAAACATTTAATATACCCACGACGAGTACTTCCTTCTGCACGTCGCTCACGAAGATGAATAGCTTGAGATTAGTTACACTTTATTCTAACACCTACGCACCAGATTCTTAGTCAAAAAAATGCGGTCTTCGATAGGTGATTAAAAATTAAGTTTCTTCGGTAGATGTTAATTACCTTATATATGAGATATCTAAGATAGGTTCAAAAGCGGGTCGGATCTCAGATGCTTGTTTCAAGAAAGAGATGTTGGGTTTCTAATAGATATGATTGTCTTGTAAGCTCTTTTTTAAACAAACGGAAATTAGACAGGGGATGTACGAGGAGTAATTTATTACAGTTAAAAATTTTCTCTTATCTTATATTAAGATATATAAATTAAATCTCATCTCCTCAGGAATTAAACTCACTATAACAAACAATCATTTATTAGAGATTTATTTATTACATTTAGTAATAAATATTTTAAATTTAGCTTAACTATTCACAAATAAAATAATAATAATAATTAATTACCAAAAATACAAAATGGACAAAAATAGCAGGATAGGCTTGGCTAGCCTGGGTCGAGGAAAAAAAAAGTAGGTCAAAAAAGCGGTACGTTGGTTGAGTAGAAGAAGAGCGAGTTGTGATTTAAAATGAATAAGTAATTATATAATTTAGTAAAATTGTAAGAAATTAAAAAATATGTTTTGAAAACAACAAAAAATTAAATTTGGGGAATATCTCTTTATTTATAACTGCTTCGAATAATAATAACCACATACTAGTCTAAGATCCCAATATAGGACGATAGAAGACAACACAACATAAGAGCGTTTGTATCCCGGCCTTTTAAAGAGAGAGAGCTCTCTGCTCTCTGCTCTTAAAGACAAGAAGGATAGCGATAGACGCGTACATTCTGAGCATTATTTTGGAGTAGTTTCATATTAAAATAAAGGATTAGTTTTTAATTTTTTTTCAATCAATTAAATATATATGTGTATATATTTTGTTACATTAAAGTATATATAAATCTTTAGTTAATAAGAAGGTTATAGCAATACGTATATAATTCTTATCTTACAAATTTTATTTCTTTTTTTTTCCTATTTAAAAATATTAACTGAAATAAATTAAAGCAATTTGCTCTATATAATTAATGTATCTATAGATATATACTGATATATACTGTACGCGTCTATCGCTATCCTTCTTGTTTTCAAGACCAGAGAGCAGAGAGCTCTCTCTCTTTAAAAGGCCGGGATTCAAACGCTGTTATGTTGTGTCCTCTTCTATTGCATGGGACGGTAGGTAGGGACCTCTCAGTCGCACAAAAAATTTTTAAAAATTAATTAAAAATATCCTTGACTGAAATTCGATAGGCAACTCATATGCAATATATTTTTTGATATATTAAATTACATAAAAAATTTGTTTGGTCCATTAACCAGCTCGGTGAAGGTCGTCCTATATCGGGATCTTGGACTATACCTACTTACCTCTTTAACGTCTTATATGAAAGAAATTTCTCAACTAAGTGTAAACATCGAAGTAACTAACAGTAAACGTAAAGGTTGGAAATACTTCACGATGTTGCCAAAACAAAATCGCAAAGTACTTTACCTCTCGGATTATTGGCACTATCAACTTAATAGCCATTTAAATAAAGGAAAAACAAATCTACGTGACAACGTTGAAAAATTTTTTGCACTGACGTCATTATCATCTTATCGTAAAAACTATATAAATACGAATGTTAGGGTTGGTTAATTTTTCGTATTAAAATCCACAAATTAACAGATTTTCTGTTCGCGTTGTTTGTCAAAAAAAAAGAGAACTCTTGACTTACCGGCTATTTATCTTGGAATCCCTTTAGGAGAGTGAGTCAGCTCATCAACGAATATTTGATGCTTATAGTGAACAGTGGTGGAACGAAGAATTCTCAGAATTTGTTCAACTGTTATTGTTCAGGGATATGTCTAATTTGTTTTTATGAGCAATAAACTATTTATTTCGATGCTAGTGCGAATAAGACGGCGAGCAATAAATGAAGACAGACAGCAACAGTACTAAAGAATGAAATCGCATAAGAATAGTTTTTCAAACCTAATGCCGCGTCCGCACGTTTGGCACTTGCCGCAGACTCCAAACCTCTACAAACGTTTGGCTTGATTTAGGGAATCAAACATCGCCATCCACACGCTTGCGAGTGAGTTAGTGCGTTCTGAAGAGGCAAGCATAACGGACGTGATGGATATTGACATTGAGGTTATATCGGCCATAACATTTGGCTTAAGTTATTTTTATTATAAAAAAAGAAAATAAATGAAAGAAAACGAAAAATACGGCAAAGAAGATTGTGGATATTAAAAATTCTGAAGACATAAAATAGAGGTAGATCTCGGATTGTAAGAAAAAATTTTAAGGGGCCAAATCGGGTACAAATTAAAAAAAAAAATTGTTTTTTTACGGAATTCTGTAAAACTTTTTACGTTTTCTTCTTTAATCTGCTCATATCAATATAAAAAAAACCGATGTCATATGTGAGCCAAAAATATGTAGTTTCAACTTTCAAGTTCTGTAACTTTTTAGAAAATTAGATTATACATATGAAATTTTAGTATGTCATTCTTTTATTATCTGTTAATGTCTATGTAAAATTTGAGAAAAATATTTTCACATACAGATTTTTGGTGATAGATAATATGAGTCGATGTCAGATTCCATGAATACACGCAAACGTGTGGACGCATCGCAAGCGCTGGCTCAAACTCCCTTTGATTTGTGACAAAAAACCGACACTCATCGGATCGACTCCAAGCGCTTGCAAGTCAATACAAACCAAGGCAAACACTCTAACCACACGTTTGAGGTTGCTACGGCTGGTTGAGGTTTGGCAAGCGTGCGGACGAGATGATAGAACCAATATAAGTGAAATCTACGGGGGATAAACTGTTACAATGTCTGACTTTTCCAAGCGACAAAGTATTCAAAACGGTTTTTACTACTGTTTTTATCCAATAAGGAAGCATAAATGATGATAACTAATAGGATATTGTAAATATTTTCTTATTTATTATTAACCGAAGCTCGTTTTAATTACAATTACGTTTCTGTCAGATATTTATAAAAACTTTGTATTGCCCTTCTTTTTGCGATGACTAAAGGTTTTTACTACGAATAAATTTTCAATTGTGAATCTGTTTATTTTACTAAGTTGTTTTAAAAAAATTCTGCGTCCTATCTGTTGGTATTCACCCTGTATCCTGTTTTAATGAAGATCGTTAATTGCCAGTAAGACGGGGACGCGACGGCCTCATGTGAACATCAAGAAAATAATACGTGAGCATGACTTCGACAACTAGCACCATTGGTAGGCGTTACCTGCTCGACATTTTTTTATACATTTTGCAATTTATTTGAAATTACTAAAATTATCTATAAATAAAATCGAGCAATTAAGGATCGGGCGGAAAAAATACAACAGGAAACTGGTCTACTACTTATAGGTTGGTTGGGTAAATATATTACAAGTTTATATAAATTTTGATTAAATATTATGTTGTTGTTTTGTTAGTCTCAAGTGCTTTCAATTAACGGGTGATTTTGTATTAATCAAACTGGATGGATCTCGTTTCACGAAGCTATACTATAATATTGACAGGGTAAAATAAAATTTACAGATAAACCATAAATTAGATTCGAGTAAAATCGAGAAAAATATACAGGATTATTCATTATTTTGTGTTTACACTAAACACTACCAACATAGAATTCTACAAATAAATAATGATATTATGAAGTTGTATTTTTGAAATTTAGAAATTATACAAACAAGAAATTATTAAAATGACATTAAGAAGAAATTGAAAAAATGTCACATCCAGTGGGACTCGAACCCACCATCACTGCCTTATACGCAGGCATGCTTTAACCACTTAAGCTATTGGATGCTCAAGTGGTTAGGAAGCGAAACGTTATAATGAACTAAACTGAAATCCCGTCAGATATGACATTCACTCACTTCCTCCTTAAGCACATGTTACATGACGTTAATGAGAGAGAAGATTTGTCAAATCGACAATTGAAACATTAAACTCTAAGTCACTTTATTTGTGCCCTGTCTTATATTTTTATTTATTTTGTTTGTATATTTTCTAAATTTCAAAAATTTCAAAAATCCGTTGAGATTTATCTCAAAAATAATAGTTTACTAAAAATCAATGGTTCTGGTCTCCAAACCGAATAAAAATATAAGACAGGGCACAAATAAAGTGACTTAGAGTTTGATGTTTCAATTGTCGATTTGACAAATCTTCTCTCTCATTTACGTCATGTAACATGTGCTTAAGGAGGAAGTGAGTGAATGTCATATCTGACGGGATTTGAGTTCATTATAACGTTTCGCTTCCTAACCACTTGAGCATCCAATAGCTTAAGTGGTTAAAGCATGCCTGCGTATACGGCAGTGATGGTGGGTTCGAGTCCCACTGGATCTGACATTTTTTCAATTTCTCCCCAATGTCATTTTAATAATTTCTTGTTTGTATAATTTCTAAATTTCAAAAATTTCAAAAATCCGTTGAGAGTTATCTCAAAAATAATAGTTTACTATGAAGTTGTATAAATAAAAACAAATCTAATTTAATAAAACTTATAAAGGACAATTTAAAAAATACAATTTAAGGAATTAGGTCCAATTTAATAATATAAATACAATGTTAAAACATACAAAACAGAAGATTTATCTACACAGTTAAAGATTGACTGAAAGCAAGAAAAAAACATTTAAGAAAAAAATCTTTGGATTCTTGTATGTACAATTATCTTAACCATCATTTTTAAATTCCTCCCTGTTTTACCTCTGTTTTTAGATGAATAAAATCACAAATTCTATCTTATTTCTACGCATAAAAGAAAACTTAATTACAGCATTTAGCGCACAAAAAGCTCCAATGAAAGTGAGTAGCAATTACTCCTCAACCAGTTTAGTCCTTTTATTCCTAGAATGTTGGTAGGTTATGAAAATTGACGTTAATAATAAAGTTCCTACTAGACCTGTGAAGTACTTGCAGCAATAATAAGCAGTCTATTTATATTCTAAAAAATTATGTATCATATACCAAAAAAAATAAAGCAGAGGCGGTCTATGATAACTATTTATAAGATGTAACTTCATTAACGTAAAACTCAGGAGTTTTAATAAGTTAAAAGTGAGTATTAAATTATTAGGTATAAGTTCATCTAAAACTTATGAACGAGGTCTGCACATACAAGATTATTTTCTACTGTTAAAAATCTAGATGTACCTATGGAAGCGAATGTAACTGTGCACTGCGTTCTGTAAATGCAATGGTAATTTATTTTGGTCCCAAAGACCGATAATAAAATTTTAATTGAATTAGTTTTGAAATCACTCTAAGGTGCAATGCTGTGAATTTTAAATGTACATTATAAAATTTAAAACTGGATCAGTTTATATATGATTTATCCGACCAAGAATCAAATGAAAAATAACAACTGTAGCTGTTGATAAAGTTTAAATTAAATGAAATAGAGAAGCTGAAAAATGAGTCATTGAAGGGTCTAGTATCTAGTACAACCATAAACAGTCTACAGTATCTTTTTTTTGTCAAGTCTGTACTGATAATTATGTATTTATGGTTACATAGTTTATATAGTTTATGATTTATAGTTTTTTTTGTATTGACATCTATAGAATAAACTTTTCACGCATCATATCTAGGGTAAAAACGCTCCCAAATCCAAGAGAGGTTTGGGAGCGATACGATACCCTCCAGTTAAAGGGGGATTTGAGGCGCCTCCATCGAGAAGTAGTCATTAAAACATGCCCTTTTCTACTAATTTGAGAATTTGAATATGTAATTTAACGTGTTAGGGGTGTAATAAATAAAAACAACAATTTTGTGGTGAATACTTTTGATGACTACACAAATATAATTAAACATGAGAAATAAAACTCTTAGTCAAAGTTATGTTAAAAATCGTTACGATTTGAATTTAACATATTTTTTTTTCGGTCTAGCCAATTTTAAAACCAATTTTCCTTAAATTGTAGATTACCTGCAAGGGTATCCACTTCCATCTAGTTCCTTTCCTCCGTCCATTGAATGTTCTTAACCGAGCAGATTTTTTCACTATTACCGTTATGGGCAGGGATCGTAAACACATACGTAGTGGCATCTCTTCCAAAATTTAGAGTGCTGTTCTGGCCAGGTATTCGTTTTAAAAAATAAACCCATTTTTCTTAACACTCAGATGGTTTTTTATCTTCATCAGTCCATTCTTTAAATTTTTTTACTTACAAAATTCGAGGAGAGGTGCAACAATAGTACCCAGGGTACGATTGTTAAAAAAGGGGACAATCGCATTTTTACAGGACGTTTTGGTAACCCTAATCATACCTTATTTAATTTTAGAGGCGGATTTCAACCGGACTTGTTCACTTATTTTTAATTGTATCGGTAAAATTAATATTTTATAACTAATTATGGGCCTCCAAAGGCTGTCTTTCATTAAGGAACTAAGTTGTATTCAATAATTTTTCTTAAAGAATACGAGACTGATATATAAATAATATTATAGAAAACATAGCGATTTGCTTCTAATTTCTTACATATTTTGGTGTTTACAAACGTCTTTAAAACATTTAACTGTTAAATTATAATTGACGTGTTCAAATTTCACTATTAAATAATATAGTTTTAATATTTCAATATACTTATTTTTAATATATTGTAAATTTGTATGTAATAAATCTCGTCTTTACTGTTAAAAAAGTGTTGACTAAATATGATTCTTCCCGTATTAAGTAGGCTATACCTGGTCAAAAGAAAATTACAAGGTAATAACATGCTGGCCTCGTATTTTAAACACTACCTTAA
Source organism: Altica lythri (assembly GCA_964028335.1). Taxonomy (NCBI): domain Eukaryota; kingdom Metazoa; phylum Arthropoda; class Insecta; order Coleoptera; family Chrysomelidae; genus Altica; species Altica lythri. Next base: position 7,747,353 of record OZ034801.1, on the reverse strand, counting down.
TATGTAGCTACTTGCAAGGTGCTCTCAAAGCTCTTTGAGCTCTTCTTGTAACCGTTTTTCACAGAAGGTCATTATTGCACTTATGAATTAGCTGGTGAAATTTTTATGACAGCATACAAGCGAGATTTTTAGGGCACTTGTTATCAAATAAAATTAACCTGGTCTGGAGTTAACTGATTTAAATATTAGATTATGTGATAATCATTTTTCCATAATTAAAACAATATGTTTACTTTCTATAAAAGCTAATAATACCAGAACTTGTTTTATCAATGCAGTAAGCATAATGTTTTTATAGTAGGTACTTAGTTCGTAGATAATTTTACTGTTTTTATTATGGTAGATCGCTATACTTAGCTAATTCATTTGCTGCTCATTAGCAAAGTACCAAAAAAATTGTACTACTTATAATTTTTTTGTTTCAGGTAATGTTGTTAAACAACCTGTTGGTTTTACATAGATTAGTAAGTACTATAATCTATACATATAATAAAACTGTAGGAATGTATATGTTTGTGCGCGCATCACATGAAAACTACTGATCCTATTCGAATGCGGTTTTCAAAGACGTATTTGTCTTCCTTCAACTTAACATCTGGTGTATAAAACTTTCTTCCCCCCACCCCTTTAACAGGGTGAGTCAAGAAATTTTTATACAAAAAAAACACGCCACGCGAACGACGTCGCGGGTACATCGAAATAGAACCCAAAAATGTGGTTAGATTTTTTTGTCTGTCTGTCTGTATGTTTGTGCGCGCATCACATGAAAACTACTGATCCGATTCGAATGCGGTTTTCACAGATGTATTTGTCTTCTTTCAACTTAACATCTGGTGTATAAAAATTTCTCTCCCATTCCTTAAATGGGGTGGGGTAAGAAATTTTTATACAACAATCACACGCCACGCGAACGACGTTGCGAGAACAACTAGTTACAAGATATATGAACCCATTTCATTCTTACATTCAATATTTTTCTGCTTCTTAGACCATTTTAAATACAAATTTTTGAGACCTTAAATGTATCTTAGTTTCAAATAACTTTAATACCTTTGAAACTATAGGTACTTTAATTTAATTTACTAATTTGTTCATCTGTTTCGATAATTTACATTAATAATTTATATGTAACTTTATCATTATTACCCATTTCTTACCATGTTTTCCTTTTAATAACAATTATGTATTAACACTTTATAAGTCAAAAATTCCCATTTCAATAAATAACACTATCATAATCCATCCTCTGTCGAATTTTAAATTGCCGGATTCTGTTCTTACATTCGAGGTATCATAAAATATCATAAAACACAATTAGTGAAATTGTGTGGTCGAGGTAGTATGTGAATGGCTCACTTGTTTCATGCTCCGCGGGTGTGATCTGCTCGCTTAAATGAACTGCTTCATATTCTTCACCAATATTTTTAAGTCAGTTTATGTGTTCACGAGTTTTAATACATATACCTGTATAAACTACTTTTCTACCGTCTTTATTATCGCGATATGTAACTGTATCATCCGCCACTGTTTCCAATGTGGGAAATTACCTACATATGAAATGCAACCAATTAAATATTGGAATTAAAAAATTATGGAAATACGAATATTAAAAATTCATTTAATAGTACAGTATAGGTCACCTAGTATAATACAAGAATCTGTACTGTCAATATGAGATTATTAGATATGAATATTTGAAATTAGATCCTTCAGTAATTTTATAACATCTCTGTAATGATTTTCCGGAAGCTTTGCAAAATATTGTTTCAACGCTGCAATAGCTTCTTCATTCGACGAAAAACGTTTTCTACGAAGGAATTGTTTCTAGTTTCTGAAGAGTAATAGTCGTTAGGAGCCAAATCTGGTAAATACGGTGGGTGTTCAAGCAATTCGTACTTTAATTCGTTTAATTTAGCCATCGTCAACAAACTTACGTGAAAACGTACATTGTCTTGATGAAAAATGATTGTTTTTCCTATAAACCGGGTCTTTTTTCACGATTCTTTTTATCCAACTGGTTCAAAGTTTGCAATAATATTCATAGTTAGTTGTCGATCGTTCTGACTGCACCTGTTTTATAGTTGATGAACCAGCTTCAGTCCACTGTAAGCGTTATTGATTCCGTTTAGGATGATGATTGTAGATAGAAGTCTCGTCCACAGTTATAAAACGGCGCACAAAATCGATCTTATTCTGCCAAATTACGCTGAAAATTTTGTTTTCAATTCAGTTTTTGTTGAATTGTTAACGAAGCTGCACTAACTTTCGAAACAGCTTTTTCATATGTAATTTTTCGTGTAAAATACATCGTCCATGTCTTTTTGGATTGTTTGATGTGACACGCATTTAATATTCAAATTTTTAATTTAAATTTCTTCCGACTAGCCCGAAATCATAAGTTGCTCAACAATGTATCAAACTATCCTAGTATAAGTGGGTTTGTTTTGCATACTCGCATACTTAATGAGGCACCTTGTTTGCGCATGTCGTTGTCAGAAGAAAGGTCGAGAGTGTAGTTGTCTACTCTACCGACCGCTACCAGAGTCATCCGTCAGGGGGCCACTTAATAAATAAAAAAACATCATATAATGTTTATTAGACAATTTACATGATATTAACTATATGGCAATAATTAGAAGAAGTTATCAAAATTAATAATGTGGAGAGTGTTTGTGCATCGATACTCTTTTTTTTTGGTATTTATTACTTAGAATTGGTTTTGTTATGATAAAATAAATGTAATTACATGCAGTAAAAAAGTCTCTTTCTCTTGTTTGTTTTGCAACGACCTATTTTGACCATACTTCTTTTTTGTATCTTTTTCATTTTTGCCAACTATTACACAAAAACATGTACTTATAAATGAAACAAATTCTATTAACAATTAATTTTAAACATCAACAATTCTACTAGTCTTAACAAATAAAATGCTGTTAAGTAAAGATTTGGTACACTTAAATCTGTTTAAATATCAGTAATAACCAAAATTAATTATTTTAATTAAATCGACGCCAATGCAAGTACAACTTGACTTCTATTTGGACGTTTTTCTTGCTAATAGCAAAAGCGTAAGTTAGTGGCTAAAAGAGGGAATAAATTGTTAATGTTCATTATGGTCGTCGTGTTTTACCTGTTTCAATGTTCAGTCAAAACGACTTATTGGTAGGCAAGCGATGAGAAGAGATTTGTTACCGTATCTGCATTTCGACATCTCGAATGTATCAACTTGCAAAGGAACGTGGAACGAACATCTGCTTGTAAATGCAGTGTTCACAATGCTAAACGGCTCATCTCGATCATAAACATGATTGCCATCAAAATCTTAGAATCTGATCTTGTATATTTAATTTAAAAATATATAATTAATAATACATTTTTTAGTTTCTGAAACTTATTTTAAAGTGTCTTTATACTGCTTATATTCTTAACTCTATCAAACTTGAAGGACAAAATTTTAACGGTAACTTTTTGTCTTGATTTAGACAATATAAACTATTTTCAAGCTCTTTAACACAAGCAATGTATAATTGTGTAAAAACTTGTCATACCACCCTTTCTATTGGTTGTGTAGAGCTCAGAATTCAGGGATGCAGTATTTAAATGTCGCTAAAATGCAAATTTTTAGTCATTTATGAAAATTATTGAAATTTTTTACATTTTAGAAAATACATACAATAATATATTAAATGATATCACGATTCAATAGCTTCTCAAATATACTATAAGTTATGGATGTGTGTCTAATTTATATTTTGTATTGATTTAACCTGCTGGCAACTTCCTGAAGTAATAAGTTTAATATGAAACGATTCTTGAAGTTAAATTTACTTTAACTTGTTTTTTTGTGGTATGAGATTCATAAATTTAAATTATTTTCTTTGAAAGCTGTTCATCAAGTGTTGATTGCTTATTGTATGTTAATTTTAAAAATTTGTATACATGGCCTAAAAGAATTTTTTATATGATTACATCAATAAAAAGAAGCTCAATGTTACTCTTGTTAAAATTCTGAAATGAAAATGAATTCGTTTTGGAGATGTTCCAAACAGTGAAAGCATTTTGATGTGAAACATCTATAGCCGCACGTGAATCAGATTTCTCGCGTGGCGACGGTGACGTATGATTCGTATGACGTAAAAAACCTAACGCATCGATAATATATAATAAAGAGTACTGATACCTTATATGAAATTGGTCTCATGTTTTGAGCGACGCCGACGGTGGCGCGCCAACAATAGGGGGAAGAAGCTCATCGATTCAAAAATTTGGCGGGACAGGGTATGAATTGTTTCATAAAAACCTAACTCGATTCCGCCTACTATCTATTCTATATATATAAAAATGTTTGTTTGTATAGGCAACATAATATACCGAATAAATACAAATTATTAGGTGAATGGTTATACAGGATAAGTTGTTAATAATATCGAGGTTTGAGGTATAAAATTCATGCAGGTTGAAATGGCATTTATATTAAATTTTTCAAAAAATAAAAAATATCCTTTATAAGTATTGTTATTAAAAGAATCGTTGACATTGACAGTTGATATTTGACAGCTGACAGATAGTATTTTACATGTGACAGTAGAGATTTGACATTTCAAATTTGGCATTTGACAGTTGAAACTTGACAGTTGACATTTGATAGTTGCCATTTGACAGTTGACATTTGACATTTGACAGTTGACATTTGACAGTTGACACTTGACAGTTGGCATTTGACAGTTGGCATTTGACAGTTGATATTTGACATTTGACAGTAGACTTTTGTCAATTGACAGTTGCCATTTGACAGTTGACTTTTTTCAATTGACAGTGCAATTTTTTTTATAAATGATTATTAAATCGGTCGTGCATAAAAGTTTGTATGTATTTCGGGCGTAAACAGCGTTTATGGACCTTACGTGTTAATAGCCCTCGCCTGCGGCTCGGGCTCTTATTTACACGTTGCGGTCCATAAACGCCTGTTTTACGCCCTTGATACATAAATAACTATTATTTTGTATCCAAATTTTGTATTTGCTAATTTTATTACCTATATATATATTTATATATATATATGTATTTAGTTTGATATAAATAAAAATTATGGTGAAAATTACAAAAAAAAATCGTGAATTTAACTCTGATGACAAATTTATTGCAAATTTCCTACAAGAAATAGATATTTAATTATTTTTAGCTACATTTGTTCAGTAAAAAAAATTAACGACAAAAAGTGCAAAAATGCCATGTTATTTAAATTGGAAATGTTTTATGATTTAGGCACGGGTTAATGTCGATGTTTCACATCTGCCAGGCGTCCCGTGACGGCTCACATTTTTTTTTAAGAATAAAGTTTCCAATTAGTCGACGATTCGATAAAAAAGTGATAAAAAGCGTCTAAGGGAAATTGGATCACTACACTGCAAGCCATTTCGACAGCAGTAATGAAAATTCTGTTAAACCTTTCGTCCTCAACACAGTTTTATAAAGGATTAGCTTTTACAGGCTATGAAAATCAGACGCAACAAAATAAAGCATGAAATTAAAATAAAAAAGTGAGAGGTGTCAAGGGACACCCGGATGGAACGAAGTTCCTTTCGATTAATTAGTTAAGGAATTGTAATTTGTAAACACAACAGAGAGTTTGTACATACATAAGCATTTATTACCGTCTGTATAAAATCTCTACTTACCTAACTCTATCAGCAATATCCGGAACTTGTGCAGATGAGTCTAAGACTGTTCAAGTGCAGGAATCTATAGCAATTGTAAAAATTACTCAGCCTGGAAATATACAACTCTAATCTGTGTCTCAGGTAAAGGTATATGCAATTTTGCTGGAAACGTATCTCTGATTAAGCACATGTCAATATGTTTATTGGACAGACATGTACTACAAGGCTAAAACTCAGCGTAAAAACAGCAGAAATCAGCAATTAGTCATTACAGGATTCATTATGGGCCATCACCAGTCAAGATACATTTGTAAACCAAGAGGTTGTTTAATGGGCTAGGAATCTGGAACAATCAAACACATACTTGCAAGGCATTGGATCACAGAAGACAGTCAAAATTTGAAGATTCCGTACTGATTAGTACAGAGTACTAAATTGCTACCATAAACAAATAGTAAAAGTACAATTAGCCTAATTAGGTTGCAGTACGATCAATGACTTTCCAAGACAAAAAAGTACGGGATTTATGCATGGATACAAAAATGTCTGTGATATTTTTGATCTCATAATCTAAATTGATCTACTCATATTTTGGTCAAATACATATTAAGTTTGCAGCAAAATTTCCTTTCGGAGTTTAGCAAATGGTATAGATTATGCTGATCTGCACTCTATTGATTATTAATATCTTTAGACTATTGTTTTTTACTTAACAAAGAATTCTTATATTGCTTTTCGTATATGTAAAAAAAATCATATGAAAGAAATCGATTTACAATCCAATTACCTGTTTAGGAGAATCCGTCTCATAATTACTGGACATTTTCGTGGGACCGGTTGATGGACGTCATAAATCACATTGCTCACAAGCGGGCCAAGCATCTCTTCATCGTATATAGGTATATATCGCGGGTTAATCAAAAAACGGGCTCCGTTTCGATTTATCTAACCAAACATCAAGTTTGCTTCAGGTAGGCGTCATAAAGTTGATATCCATTTCAGTTCTTCTAAACAGTTACACTATAATTGGATATTCACCTTTTTACTTTGGTAATTCGCCAGATAATCCCAATGGTTATTAGTAATAAAATAGATTTCAGAGACAAGAAGAAATTCTCAACAGAACCTATAAAATACCGTATTTATTGATACGAAAATTACTTAAAAAAAAACGATAACTATATACCTAAAGGTAGCAAATTTATATGGATGGATTTTAATTTTCAAATTGTTTAAATGGAAAAAATGTAAAATATAATTATAGAAGAATTAATAATACAGTATAGAAGAAATGAAAAAATTGTAAGAATAAATTATATGAATATTTTAAAGATAATGAAAAACCATTTGACGAATAAACTAATAAAAACAAAGAAGTCATTCACACAACCTTAGTATAAAGCATAATTAAGTATTTTCCTCAGAAATGCAGAAAAAGATTTATGAGTGTTTAAAATTAATTAAATAATAAATATACAGGAACCGTTATAGTAAATTATTTAAGATCACCTAAGGTAGGTAATACTTACATTTTTTTGAATTGCTGTGTACAATATCACTGTGTTCTTTTTTATTCTTGTAGTGTCAATGTTTTAGTAAGAACACCAGTGTACATAGTATTTAATGAAAAGACATAAACTGAAGCATCTCCAGGTTCCTTTTGTATTAATTATAAAAAACGATAATGAAAAAAATGAGAAATGAAAATGGTATAGCCTGAAAGCAAAGAATTATTGTTTTTCATATGGACCAGGACATTAACACGATCCTATAAATTATATCGCCTCGCAAGAGAGCATCGCTTTGAAAAAAGATACTTAGGTGGGGGTACCATTAAGATATGTGCAACATCGAGAACCTTACTTGCTATGTTGCCAAAATTCAAAATATTCTTTGCTATAGAATAAATTACATTTTGCGGAATGAAATAGAATTAACAATTTCCTTTAAGTGGAGTCCTAAAAGTTAATAAAATGTTTTGGAATTTTGTTTTTAGCTACCTTTTCTTTTAACTTAATTATCCATCCATCCATTTATCAAACTATTTAGTTTCTGTTCATATTAAACAGATAATCTCTATGATTAACATCATGCATACATGCGCGCATTTGTGGCTTAGATTTAGAGCGATACTGCTTAAAGGTAAAGGACTTCGAGTCCCGCCAGATGCGACATTTTTTTTAATTTCTCCTTAATGTCATTGAAAATATTCTTGTTTGTATACTTTCTAAATTTCAAAAAATGCCATCAGGGGTATCTCGAAATAATAGTTTTGTAAAAGAGTTAGTTGTGTTCCAGCATCTGAAGAAAACAAATTTTGTGGAAACATGTCATCCTTAAATTAAATTAATTAACGAAAAGTTATCAAAAAAAGCTAAAAATTAATTAGTTTGTTAAAGAGTTTAGTAACACTTATTTTGGCAAAAATTTATCATAACTTTTACAATTTGTTTTATTTTATATAGCTCTTCCTATTTTTCACCTTTAAAATTTTATTTGCTTCAGTGTTTTTATTTTTTTATTATCATATAAAACAATTAAATGTACTAAAAACACAGATATTGAATGCGAAGATGTTAAAACTCACAGAATATTAAGAACCTTCATTTGGCAACAATGCATTACGATCAGTGAGATACTGAACATGCAATATAAATTATTTGTTTCACAATAAATACATAAGCCGTTCCATAATTACATCCCGGTCTTGATTTATCGACATAACCCGAATTTGCTCTGCCAGAAAGTATTAAACATCCGAAATGTTTCAATTGATGGTTGAAAAATAATTTTCAGTCAAAAAATAAGCCAATCTAATCGTTATTATTTAGAATGATTAAACATCTCAATACATTTTTAAAGTTTAGTAAGCATACAAACAAGAAAGTGACATTAAGAAAAATTGTTGCAATCGGCAGGACTCGAACGTGCACTTTCCCTTATTTGGTAACGGTAACCCCATCAACCACAGACGTCTTAGTCATCTTTTTGGTCGTCTTGATTCAAATTTTGTCACATGTGACACCTATTAACTTTGTTCTTCAGCACATGTATTCATGAGGTTAATGAGAGATTCTTTATCGAGTCGACAAATCAATCATCAATTTTTAAGTTACATTTTTTGTACCCTGTCTTATATTTTTATTCGGTTAGAAGACCGTAATCATGGATTTTTATCATTCATGGGATTTTTGAAATTTAGTAAGTATACAAACAAGAAAATTACATTAAGGAGATATTGTATAAATTTCGCATCCGGTATGACTCGAACCTGCAACCTTCCACTTTTTGCGGTAATGTTCTAAACATTTCAGCCACAGGTGCATTAGTAACTAGATAGCTTTTTTATTTTTTTGTCTTGATCCATCTCATTAGTATGTATCTATGTGCGTAATCAGGGGTGACAGATACTCCTGCGATCTATAAGATCTAATGTGTCCCCCCTTTTCTTGATAAAATTCTAATGTTTTTTAAAATTATAGCAGGTTTTTTAGTCATATGTTTCTTAGAAAGTTTAGGATATTGTTGGGCTTCAAGTTAGGTAGACCTTTCTCTTGTATTTCGTACGATCCTAGGTACCTGACCCTAGAATTATGTAAGAAGATGCATTCTTAGAGTAGATGTATTGAGGTTTCGTCCTCTTTCTCACAGATTCTGCACTTTGTTTCATCTACCAATCCTAGTTTTTGTCCCGTTAATCGGCAGTGCCCGGTTAACATTCCTGTTATAATACGAAGGTTGTTTTTACTAAGGTTTAGAGAGCTTAAAGATCTCTTTTGGTTATAGTTTTCCAAGAGCCTTCTCGGTTGTCTTAATCCTACTAGTTCGTTCCAGTACTTGGATTTTTCTCTATCTCTCTTTTTCTTAGTTTTTCTTAGACTGTACTACTGCTGATTCTGGTGTCCCAAGTATGGTGTTTTTTGCCAAAATATCTGCTCTTTCGTTTTCTTCTGTTCCTATGTGTTTACCAAGTTTAGTTTACTAAAATCCATGGTTCCGGTCTCCTATTAGAATAAAAATATAAGGCAGAGAACACAAAAAATTGAGTTAAGTGTTAGATCTTTCATTTGTCGATTTGACAAATAATCTCTCTCTCTCTCATTAACATCATGCTTACAGGATCTTAAGGAGGAAGTGAGTGACTAATTATTAAGGCATCTATTACTGAAGTGGTTAGAACGTTCTCTTTAATATAATTTTTTGTTCGTATACTTTCTAAATTTCAAAAATCCCATAAGAGATATATCAAAATATATTTTTTTTAAATCTCAATGTTCAATGCGACTTCATTTCTCTTTTAGCTTATTAATCTTTGACGTATTTTCTTGTGTCTACTTTTCTGTTTAGTTATTCATATCAATACTAAGATACTTTGATTACTTTGTAAAAATATTATTTGCATCTAATCAATATTCTTGTAAGATAATACCATTAAATTTTCCGCTTGTTTTTAGTTTATTTTCAATATCTATTTTTCTTCCAAATTCCATACCTTTCACAATTGTTACATAATAATTTTGTCATACCCGGAAAGAATGAGGAGTGACCCGAGGCAGAAATATAACCAAATAAGAGATAATATAAACAGTAGGATACGAACAACAAATACATTACCAAAAATTGAACAATGACAAACTAAACCTAATAATAATGATTAAAAAAATTCATTATTTCCAATGGCACACGACCCAAAAGGTTTGTTTAGTGACACATCAAAAGACAACCCTCACAAACAACCTCGAAGGTGGTAAGTCCTTGTATAGGCAATGTTTAGAGTTCTTTTACTTAGGAATTGTTTAAAGTTTGAATATTAAACTTAGTAAGATTTTATTAATAAGTATAATGAGAACCGATCCTGTAGGAGACTGAGATAAAACAAGAAAATCTTAAAAAGAAAGAGAAATGGTAGATGAGTGGCTAACTATGAGGGTAATTAGCACACGCTGGGCTTATCTTCGCGAACCTGCTGCAACACAGGTAGGTTATTGTCGTTTTAAGAGTCTACCCACTGATTTCGAATCGAATAATATTGCACATTAACTCTCGCATAACTTCGCATCAGATGACTAATAACGTTTTTTAACTGTTTTTGAATTCCATTGATATGGATGCAATGCACATATCACAGGTATTAAAAGTTTTGATAACATTTTGTTGCTCTAATTATTCTACATTTACATATACTTAACTAATTGTGAATGTCAGCAGCTCTTAGTCAACTTCGTAACTTTATTTATGAATAATCAGAAATCGAGAATAAGTTTCTTAATACGAAGATTGTATAAAAAAGTGCAATGATAATTATACGAGAATTAAAATCAACAAATTTCAAACGATAAGAACAGACAAAAAATTAATTCATACAAATTGATAAAAAGTACCAGGAGTTAATACAATAAGTCTTACAATAGTGTGCTAATATTAATAAACAAATTAAGTTTAGCTTTTATATGCTTACGCTCTCCAAAATTTTGTATTATTTACCTGTTATTTTTTGGCGGAATGCTCTTTACTATGGGGGGAACAGCTCATTCCTCAGGATCAGGTGACCTACCTGGGGGTTCGATTTACTCGAACACTCAGGTGGGATACCGATGTTGAGCTTACACTCAACAAAATGAGAAAACGTGCTTCCCTCCTAGGTGCTCTGAGCGGTAGAATCGGGAGAAGTGATACCAAAACCCTTTTACACACATACAAAACCTTTATCAGACCTCTTGTCGATTACAAGGCTGTACCAATACTCTGCCATTCCCCAGAGACTTATACATTCCATCCATGCCACAGAGAGAGCGATTTTACGAAAAGTGAAAAACCTACACTACCTCTATTCAAGCCACCTTGTCTACAATAACACAAATATACTGCCTCTCCCTTCTCGTTTTCAGACGCTCCAACATCGCTACGTCGCCCTCTGCAGGGCACTAACATCGTTGCCCAGAGGATCTTCCATACACACTGGAATAGAGGACTCCAAAGAAGATCCAGAGTTCCAAAAATGAAGATCCCCCTCCCTAACCTAAGACTCCTCCAATCCGCTGTAGACTTGGACCTTCCGGAAGACCTGCAAAACCTGCTGGATGAAACCCCCCTTTCCCACCGATAGATGGTGCCAACCACCCCACATTGAACACGATAATAAAAAAAAAAGAAAAATACAAAAAAAAATATAAAAAACAAAATGAAAAAAAATGGGCCCTTGGCGAAGGTTTCTGTGGTTCCCTTTGTCCTTGCCAAATGGAACGGCTCCACGACGGAGCAGACACGCCACAGCGTCAATCTCCCAACCCCACATTGCACGACGTGGGTTACACTCCAACATACACATACACTTAGACCAAAAGGAAATAACTTTTTAGGCACGTTCAAACACCACAGAAGGACGAAACGACAGTAAGAAGACCAACTCTCCAGGAATACAAGAGGAAGATTGGTGGGAGCGGAGCCGACGACAGACTGATGCTAACTCCTTCCCAACATTCCATCCATCCCCTGAAAAGGACTTAAGTCCTACAACAGGGTCCTCTTACGTACCAAACTCCTAAAAATTGCCATATTTTTCTCATTCTTGAACTTGAACTTGAACTTCAAAAAACTATGAAACAGAATAATGTTTTTTACAAGTTACACACTTTCATGGAGACCGAGGCAGTTTTTTTGTCAAATCCTTTAACTATTCGCTGGTCTTTAAACACTCCACTAAAGAAATAATAGCGTTGTCTACAACTTTCTGATCCTTTACTTTTTTCTTGGTTTCTGCAATGTTAATATCTAGTTTTTCTAATTTATTTATTGATTTTCATGAAGAGCAATTTGCAATCATTTTACCTAGCCTAGTCTGTCTTAGAGTTTCCAATCGATTCCGCAGCTTTGGATATTCTTTAGTAATTTGTTTTTTACATATAACAGAGAGCAAACCTGACCTTATCCTTGGGACTAGCAAGAATTACTGTCAAACTACTCAATTTACTCAACAGCCATGCGAAGTTCTTTTGTTATGTTCTATAACTCACTTCTGGAAATCCATTAAATAATTTTTACTTACACTACTAATTAAATTTTAATGTATTCATCATAGAAATCTTTACCTCTACTTAGGCTTTTATCATTTTTATCATCAGATAAAATTTCATCTAACAGCTTTAAAAGTCGACGTTGTTTGTTGTTATAAATTATTTTAAAACACTACTATAAACTGCACCCACTGTTTGACTGGTTTTAAATGACCAAATATAAAAAAATGCAGCAAAAGACTATAAAATTCTATAAATTCTAACAATATTAGGTCATTAAATATAAGTGCCGCAGGGCCTTACCGAACAATAATGATACATTGACACACTTAATCTGTTCCACAATAAATATATAAATAAACAAATAAAATTTATCTAATCAGATATTAATATATTTTATCTACTCTTTTGACAGTAAATGTCATTTATACTCATTGTCACCATGCAGGGTAAGTAAACTATAACGCACAGTTGTGCGTAATGAAATGTCATGTTGGAATGACGTTTCATTACGCACGACTGTGCGTTATAACTTACTTACCCTGCATGGTGACAATGAGTATAAATGACATTTACTGTCAAGGAGTAGATAACAGTACAGTACGTACGTCATATATTTTTTAGAGATGTCAAATATTTACAATTAAAATTAAAATATTGAGTCGTAGATAAAGCATAGTACGTAACTCGAGTGGTAAGAGGTATTACGTACTCGTGTAATTACGCACTCGCCGCTACGCGGCTTCGTGCGTAACTTTTCCACTCGTACGTAATGTCCTACTTACCACTCTTGATACGTAATATACTATTCCTTGAATGCATATAAATATGAAAATTTTCGGAATGGTCTTAGGTCAAATTTTTTTTTAGTTAGTAGCTGATTAATGTGCTTAAACAAAAAATGCTGTTGCGTAACAGTTGATAATACCGAAAGCCGGTGTAAATGAAACAATTATGTAAAGAATTTTTCATTTCTTAATTAAAAATTTACAAAGTCGTTATTCAAAAATACTTGTTTTTATTTATTCTTTAGATAATCTTTGTTATATAATAAATGTTAAATTCAGAATATGTTTAAAAAATTAAGATTACAATCCTCATATCATTAATAAAGATGTTATCTTAATCATACAGTTTTGCCCGATGTCATCATGGACCTATCAGGATTACTGTTAAAATAAATATCGGAATCCTGTTTTTGGAGATTATCATTTTTTTAGAAATATTAAGGTAATGTGAAGCTTGCCACACAAGTGTGCTGTACAGACAAATAATCTAATTTATCTCTCAACTTTTCGTATGTTGTGCTCTTTCTTATTATTTATGTAGGTTCTTATTTCAGATTTAAGCTGTACTGATCTTTATTCGTTATAACAATTTTTAAACATCTTTATAACATTTTAAGATAATAATTAACTCGTTACGCACTGGGTCATCTGAGTTGATTTAGTGCTGTTCATTAGACTAGTAGCTAAGTACAGTGAGCAGGATCAGCTAGGCAATAATGAAATTCAGGTATATAAAACTAAGTGTTTATCACCGTCTGGTATCAAGAAGGCGTGTCTTAAGACTCATTGTCACTGGGCATTCCTGAATAATACGACATTATCTTGGCAATGCGCTAAAAATTCTAACTAGAACCTACTAGAGAGCTAGTTACCAGTGGCATACAGAACTGGGTACAAAAATCAAGAACGTATTATCTTCGTTTAAATTTTAAATAAATTTTATTAAAATCCTCAATAAATTAATCTTAATTTCAATGTAATAGGATTTCTCTTTGATGAAATAAACAAACAAAAGCTGAGAGGAGCACTAATTTAATGAAATTCTTTATTATAAAAGTCAATATAAAAATAAAAGTCTTACAAAAAATGAATATAACAGCATTAACTACAGCTTTACACTGCCTTGGCATGCTTGAAATTAAATTATCAATTTTGAAACAATAGGATGCGTTCCTGTGTAAGAGATGTTGAAGTCCTTAGTAAGTATGAACATTTTATAAATTCAGAACAATGCTTGATGGGATTAACATCTGGTGATTGTGCTGGCAACGTTAAAAGGATAATATCCTCAATCTTAAAAAAACCTCGTACTTGCATTATTCTGCATGTACGCAAAGCCGGACCTGTAGTAGTAGCAAATAGAAGGTCAATAGGTTTTTAAATAAGATATTGATATTGAAACCAAAAAATTAAAACAGCTCGATGCTAAAAAATTATTCTAGCTTACATTTTAACTTGTAGACCACTATTTGGACGTGTTTGAGTCTCTCTAGTCAACCATGTACTCTCCAAATCCTTACTCTTCTTAAATCAGGATAGATACAAAACCTAGCTCCATCTGTGAATAACACTGAACTCGATTATTCTTGTTGTGCCCATCTAAATCTTGTACTTTCTTTTGTCAGTTGCGTTTTTTCCAATGTCGTTAAGTTAAGTCTTCTCATATTTCCTTTAACTTCGTTGCTCCATCTTGACCTCCGTTTTCCTCTTCGCCATTTGCCTGCCAATACACTAGATAGTACCTACACCAGATGGTACTCGGAATTCTAGATCGAATCATGTTTTGAAAACATACCTACTATCGATTGTAATATGGTCTGGTAGGTTCTTAGTTTTGCTTCTTAACAAACTATTGAGATTTTTTATTAAGGAACCCTGTGTCATTAATTTATTTATTGCTGTTTTATTAGCGAAATTCCAGTTTTGCATCTGATTTCGCACCGTACTTTTTGGTACCATCAAAATTTGTGGCATTTTATATCTAAATGAAGTATGAAATTTGCTATCAACTAAAATAACTAACGACATTGTGGAGTCTTACTGTCACGTCGGCGCAAATTTGATAAATTTCACCCCTTGACGGCAGTCCCTGAATATCCGTGCCAATAGTGTGTCTCCCAGTTGGCCTGAATATTTCACGCGACTTTTTAGCATAGTGTTTCTTTACGTATTTCGTCCCTATTTTTTAGACGAATTATTCATGTGATCAATTTCAAATGTGTTTTCTGCAGCTGGAAAAACGCTCACAATCGCCACTCTGTTTGGCTTAACTTTCTTTTAGTTTCTGTAGTGATTTTCCCTGTATATATAAACTATGGCACCTATTCCAGATTATATATGAATGTTACTCTAAATGATCGGTATATATTCAAGTACTAAACCTGCTGTTAATAGCTTATCAAGTTTCTTGTACAAGTCCTGTGCTCTTCTTTAAAAGTAAGGTGTAAGTCTCGTCAGATCCTGGTAACTTATATGACTCAAAGAGTTCATTGCCCATTCAATTTTATTCTGCTCTATCAAAACGACATAACATAGGTACTTTTAAAAGATTATTTGAATGGGCAAATAGTTTGCTTCTTTTTTTAAGTTAAGCTTTAGTTTTTATTATGTTAAATCACTCAAATAGGATATGCACCATGGTGCGGTGCTCCCTACATAGTTTTGCTTAATACATTTTTTAAGATAACTTAGAAAGCTAGGCAATGAAGCTATGCATTTATGCATCAAAAATGTATATAAAGTTTCGCGTCAACGTGGCCGAATAAGGATAAACTATTAAAGTCATAAATTATTATCGACTTATTGACGGACCTCACTGATATCCACTCCCAATCAATTGGCTCAACGTTCCACGATTGTCTCGATTACAAACGTAAACGTTTGCCTACCAATTTAATTCTATTTACTTTCTTTAACCGTAGCTTCAAGTAATCAACTCGGTGGTACGTAAATGTCCGTTCAATCGTAATATGTCATAACAAGATCCAAGATATGATGCTAAAGATAACCTCTATGTGACATAATAATTCGCTTTACCTTTGGCTGTTTATTTGTGTAGGTATGGTACGTCTGGCACAGTGGGTGATTTGCTTTATAACCTAATGTTAATCGTAAAAAATATAATAGGAGTGTTTGAAATTTATTGGAATATAACTGCTATTAATTGGTATTCTTTAAGTATTAGTAGGCACTACTGATTTTCACCTACATCCGTAATAACTTCTAGATTGTAATTGATATTCTGTTATATGAGTTTATTTAATTGTTATCTTAAAATTTTACAAAGTATTACTAGAGATGCTCATTAAAATTTTCACAAATCACCTCAATTCATTATTCCTCAGATAATATGGTTAATTATATTTCTGGCAATAAAATTGTCCTCGCGTATTAGAAAAGCAATTGCAGTGAAATTAATTTAAAAGTACTAAAATATAATTATTTCTGAGTTGTGCTTTTTTATAGCTGTACTTAAAACCCATTTGTACATTATGACATTTTTTATATTCGTGAGATTGGTATGGTTATTTAAAACATTAACAGTAGCAATTGATTTAATTTTCTTTAAAATGTTGTACGTTTCACTTTTATTGTAATTTTAATACTATCATAAAACTAACTGCTACAGAAGGCGGTATCACATTTCATTTCAATAAAACAATAATAGGACCAACGTTTATGTGTATTTCTTGCTAACGAATGTTAAAAGATTAAATTAAAAAAAAAATCGATCGTTAAAAAATCAATGTAGGTACATTGCTCTCAAGGGGTTGTACACAAAATTTTATTTGAGTTTAGGAGATACCAGGGGCGTTCACGGGTCTGTGAACATAGAAAATATTTCAGTACCATAGGAACAAAAACTTATTAGAAGTGTCCAGTGAAATTTTCACGTCAAAACGTCATACCGGAGTTGCGCAATAAAAAAAAAAGTTAAAATGGTGTCGTGGGACACCAGGTAGGAACTAAGTTCCTTCGGCTAATGTAGAATCGACACATAACACTACTCGCTTGTGTATACGACTGTAACGCCTACGTACGATCAATATATCAAAATCAGTGAAATCTTGGCGTAAGAAAGAAGCTTCTTTAAAATTCAAGGTGAATTTATTTTTTCTCACCTTTCCTAACTACTTTCAACTATCAAGATTTTTAAAAATTATATCTCATATTACTTTAACAAAAAAAGGTAAAATTTAAGAGATATATACAAAAAAAAAATTGCATCGGCCGGGAATCGGACCTGGGCCGCCCGCGTGGCAGGTGAGAATTCTACCAATGAACCACCGATGCTACGTATAATAACTTCCAGAATGCGTTTGATGCACGTCTCATTTAACGGTTTTTCGTTACGGTTTTACTATTGAATTTTTGTCAGTTTAGTCACGCAGCAAAATCCCTATCTCATCCAAGCCTGCCGTAAGGAACTTAGTTCCAAAAGGGTGCCGACCAAAATTGGGTGACCAAAAAACTTTTATCGAGCCATCATCAAGTATCTGCAGCCAAAGGGATTAAGAAGCGATCAATCGGAACTATCTAAATATTGATTAGAAACTTGCTTTTCGATCTATACTTGAAAAAAAAAGTGTCAAATTTCAGTATTGGATATTTTACTACGGTTCAATAACAAAACAGCAATCAATGGTTCTCATATGCCTTAAGTAGGTTTACATGCTTGGCAAGTCTCGGGTCTCGGCAAGCTTCCACAAGTGCAAGTGTGTAAAGGGTGTGTTTGGCTTGGGTTGCGTGGGATGGAAAGAGCTTATTGCAGTGTTGGTTTTCGAACACAATATAATTAATGCAAGCAATTCGTGATTTAGAGTTCAAATTATTCAAAAATCCTTCTTATTATCCAGATCTTTCTTCATATACCTAGGACATAATTTTTACCTGATAGAAGATTGGTTAAAGTCAGTTATTATTTTTAAATTAATGGGGCATTAGAGTTTTATTCTAATAAATGTATCCAATTAAGAGTTATTTGTTTGTTTTTATAGTCGGCAAAGGTTTTTTAAGACGTAGGTGAGAGTGGTTGATGTGGATAAATATTTCATCTAATCTAATCTAAATAACCTGGCATGGTCTCTCCTGTGGAGCCTCATGTTTGAACACTGCTTCCTATGGGAACATTGTGACCAGGTTCGGCACCAAGAGTCCTTACATGCACCCGATGCTTGCAGGACTCTAGTTTGTTCAGCTAAAAATCAACATCACGCTGATCCTCAGGTAGGCAAGAATCCAGGTGTCCGAAATTCCTTAAGTTACTGTTGCCACAGGGCAGTTCCCTTTATAAGAGATTTGAGTCCTGTGACTAGCTCCTTAAGGTGGTGATAGGATTCAGGATTCGTGTCACCGAAGATGAGGAACCGTTTATAGTCCAAGGCCTCACACTCGAATAGAATGTGAGTTGCCGTCTCATCGTCCATGGCGCACAGTCGGCACGAGGTGGGTTCCTGTGTCAGAATCCCCATCCTCCGAAGGTGTAGTCTGAATGGTCCATGCCCAGTGAGTAGACCCACTAGTACTCTTATCTGGCTCCTGCCAAGATTCAGTATGCCAGACGTCAGTTTTTTGGAGTAGCCTTTGAGCATCAGCTTCGAAAGCCTCAGCCCTACAGTATTATTCCAGTGTTTGGTCGACTCTTCCCAGACCCAGTTCCTGACTTTGGTCCTTACCCAGGCACTAGGCAGCCCCAATACAGGTTCTGGACCAGAGAATCGTGTATCCGCTCCCTTATTGGCCAGAAGATCCGTCGTTTCCATGCAAAGCGAATAATTGGATATTTTACTACTTCAATAACAAAACAGCAATCAATGGTTCTCATGTGCCTTAAGTAGGTTTACCTGCTTGGCAAGTCTCGGGTCTCGGCCAGCTTCCACAAGTGCAAGTGTGTAAAGGGGGTGTTTGGCTTGGCTTGCGTGGAATGGAAAGAGATTGTTGCAGTGTCGGTTTTCGAACACAATATAATGAATGCAAGCAATTCGTGATTTAGAGTTCAAATTATTCAAACATCCTTCTTATTATCCAAATCTTACTTCATATAGGACATAATTTTGATCTGATAAAAGATTGGTTAAAGTCAGTTATTATTTTTAAATTAATGGGGCATTAGAGTTTTGTTTTTATAGTAGGCAAAGGTTTTTTAAGACGTAGGTGAGAGTGGTTGATGTGGATAAATATTTGATGCATCGTTAATTTTATAATCGCTTACATTTTTCATTTACCCGTTGTAAAAAATAACAATTTCTTGTATCCATCTTTCTTTTCTGGTGGCCTTGTGATTTTTTTCTTTAAAGATTTAAACAAAATATATTCTATAAAAAGTAGGTACTATAGATATTTAGAAAATTAAGGCCTTTGCTAAAATAGACACCGTAAATAAAAATTGTAATTATAATTGGTTCATTTGTTTTCTTATGGTTTAATAACAACCAAACTAGTAAGTGTTACAGTAATGAATAGATAAAACAAACACCCTGTAATATTGTACAGGCTCAGCAATACTGCTACGAATAGAGACATAACTTTTAACGATCTCCCATTCAAATTGTTATTTCGTGCTCGGTATATTCCTCGTAAATCTAATTTAAAAAATGTCTTGACAACTACATAAATCAACATATGTGCACTTTTGTTAAAATATAGGTTTTTTTCTTTTGCAGGTATGTACGTGATCATGCGACGGATTTGCACCAGTCAAAACATAAACAATGTAAGTCATAAACCGTAATTTTTTCGAAAATTTTATTTTGAAATTTAATACTTTGGGCAATAGTGAAATAGTTATTGTTATAGTTGCTATAAATTATGTATAAGTTCGATCGTTACTTTTATTTATAGAAGAACTAGAATGGATATTTGTGGAGTAACAATATTATTGTGCAAATTAAAATAACATACAGAAATAGTTGCTGATTCAAACTAATAGATAATAGTATTTTAAGGTTATAATTATTTTTAACCGACTTTAAAAAAAGGGGTTCTCAATTCGACCATATATTTATTTTTTTATATATGTTACCGAATATCTCCGGTATTTATAATCCGATTTGAAAAATTCTTTTTACATTCAAAAGGGTAGAGTATCCGTGTGGTCCCATAGAAATTTGGTTAAGGTCCGGTCATCAAAGTGGAGGATATTCCAGAAAGTATCACAAAAATCAACAGAATAAGCTCTGCAGTTAGGTTAATATGTTAATAATGATGTATAACATAAAAACATAATAATTAGCCCGTTACTGTCCCACTCTAAAGCCAAAGACCTATCCTCACAAGGAGAAGAAATGAGCATTTAATCAATTCGCTTGCTTACTGCAGGTTGGTCATTTCACACAATTAAGTCCACGTTTCATTCCGATGTTTTCCTCCACCGTACGTCCATGGTGTTTCTAACTGTTAGACAATTTACTTATGTCTCCAAAAAGTCACATTGGTACATATCGGGATTATTGGGGATTGAACTCAGTACCTCTTACATGGTATTTGGATTGTTTGAATTTAGATCTTCGATTTCTTCCTATATGTTGTCATGTATCTGCTTAACCAAGAATTGAATAGGTTTTATAAACGACATTAAATGAATCAAGATGTGATGAAAAACGCCGACTAACCACTAAGGTATATGTGGCCCTATGGTTAACGGCACTACTATGGCAATTAGTAGCTTTATAAATTTTAACGAAGAAGCTGCAATGATTTCCATAAGTCATTCAATATTTAGGAATGATGTCAAAGACCGGGAAAAAAATAATGTTTAACGACAAAATGTAATAAGACTATAAAAAGTAAAATAACCAACTAAAACTAATTATATTTCATTTGTACATATATTAAAATATACGATTCTCCCTAAGCAAGTGTTTATTGTTTGGAAGAATCATTGACCAACCAAAAAAAATCTACACTTATACCAACATATTTTTTAAACAATCATTCGATAGAATCCCATTTAATTAAAGGACATAAATGACCCTTAGCTCCTGGAACAAAGCGGCATGTAAATGCAAATTCAAATTCCTAGTTTTCTAATCAGAACCAAATGACGAGGGCACCTTGCACGGTTCTAGTGTTCATAGAATCACAGATACCATTTTATGTGAATAAACAAAGGCGTAGGTATTTTTAAAGAGGGATTTACACACAATCAATATTATTCAATATCTTTGACGAAATATGCATATCACAATTTGTTTTAACAATATACTTATAACGACCTAACAATGTAATTAAACATTATGATCACTAGGTCAAAAAATTAATTTCCAAAAAAATCATCAAATAATAAATTTGTTAAACATCTTTAAGATCAGTAAACGTTCTTTACTTTAATTCTGATAAATTTTTGTTATTATTTGTTTATCTGACATTCTTTTAAGCTGTCTTATTAAAATTGAATCTTTATATTTCTATACTATTATTCGCTAAAGCATTTCGCGTAGCGTAGATTATATTTCCTTTGTATTTGTAGTCCAGTAAACAGCTTTATGAGCGATATTCAATGTGTAGAATTTGCCAGTATCCACCATTGAGTTTATTGCATATATTTTTGAACATAAAATTTGAGGTTGATCCTTATAAGATTGTGTTAAGGTCCGCCATTGCTGGCAAAGAAGACCTTGTTAATTTAGTGTAGGCCTTTTTTCGCTTTGTTTTTGTTTTGGCTTGATGGTTGGTGATCCCACGACTGTAGCGATACCATCGGCTAAGCCCGCTTGGATATTTAA